>JAYESA010000016.1:130625989-130930989 GCA_036927795.1 Iris macrosiphon | reverse complement strand
CGGCCAAGTAAGAAATAGGTTTAGGGTTAGGGTTTGTGTTAAATACAATGACTAAAATGCCCTCCACTAAGTCATCTTAATTAGGGTTTGGGTTAGGGGTTTCCAAATGCACTCTAATTAATCTCTAATCACTCCAACTAACTAATTAAAAATATAAATAACTATTCTAAGCCAATAAATAAGTCTGCAAGGGTGTTGGTTGGGTCTGACAAGGGTCCACTAGGGTCTGACATGGGTCCGGACTAGCCAAAACCCTAAAATAACTAATAAAAATAAATACATGCATCTAATTAAATATTAATACAAATATTTATGATCAATACACAATTTACCAAATTAAAATAAAAAATATTCTGCCCTGGAAATGGGGTAGTGACATCTATTCCCATAAAGTCCGACACAGGTCGGCACAAAGGCCTTCGCATAACTCTTCCGTTCAAGAAAATTATATCATTCACTTGCACTTTCAAAAATATTTGGACTCATTTTATGGAACATTCATCGAAGTATCGAGAGAGAGCGTCTATCACATTATCAATAAACAAGTTCAAAACTGAGAGAATTAATACAAATTCCAAGAATGTAAAGCCGTGCTCTGATACAAAAATATCACGCCCCGATCTCCCGCAGGAATCAGTAGTCCCCACTAGGCGTAAATCACCACGCCATCGCTCCCGAAGGACGTTCGTTCCCATCAGGATGTGATATATGTAAGCCTAGAGTTGCGCCCGCGCAAGGCAAATACCAAAACAGCCGTTGATAACTAGTTCACAGAGTCGTCATAGCGGAAACATAGAATACACACAAGTATTAAATCCAAACAAGCTCTTTATTGATATAAAGTAAAGATTACAAGAGGCACTAGGCCGAGATTACAAGTCACTCGTGCTCTCTCTCTCTTTCTCTTTTTACAATGATAATACCCTTAGGCTTACAACTGAATTAAATAATCTGGATGATGATGTTCTCATACATTATGTCTCATATATGTGAGCTCCAGGTCCGTGCGACATGCTCCAAGACGCCAAGTGCGGTCCGGCGCCTTGATGCATTAAGCGATCTCTGAATCCGTACGAGTTCTCCCTGCACCATGGATACAATATGGTTGGGTATCAGTACATTGAATGCACTGGTGGGGAGGCCTCTCGTCCACGCCACAAAATAAGCACGTTCATTGGTTATGTGTACCGACTGATTATGTTATCTTTCTAGTCTTTGTCTTAGAATCAGTTTCATGGCAATATAATAAAAGTAATACCCGTGTTTGAATCAAGAGTGTCGTACTGTAAATAACTGAGTTCGTCTTACCCTTTCTTACCATTCGGCCTTTCATGTCATACGCAGCAATATAATCAATAATCTACTAAGTAGGGAAGAACATCTATACAATTCAAGTGTTACGTTTGTGTCTCTGCCTCAGACATATTTTTCTCGAACTATGTTATGTGCCGTGCACCCATTCTAAATGTGCAAAGTGTAGTACAAATATATGCATTTATGTTACTCCTCTTCTGAATGCGGATAGCCGTTATGCATGCATGACTTATCTATATGAAGGTCACTGGCTCTGTTAGCCATATTTGATATATCTTATTGGATGGAACGACTATCTTCCCAGCTAAGTTGTGAGCCTTACTGGGCCTCCCGAACCATCCGACGAGTCAGCTATCTTTCCAGGTCGGTAGCAAGCCTTGTTGGACGTCCTGCACTCACCCTATAGTACTTCAGCTAGCGTATTACCAAGACTATACTGGCATTGTCCTCTCAGGCCGACACGATTCAGATGCCTCAGCAATCATGTTGAGGATTCTTCTCTACCTGGTGCGCAACCAGTTATCTGTGACCATGCAACTACTCACCCACTTCCAATCCTAACCGAGGACTACTCCCAGTTTCTCTTATCCGAGGATATCAGCTCGGTTCAATTTTGCCGAGGACTACACTCGGATCTTCCTTCTTTGCGTAGATCCCTGATTAGAGACCTCCTCGGTGATCTGGATATCCTGAGTACTTTCTTTTTTTTCTCCTGACACAGAACGACTACTTTATAGTCTTCCTCGTCAATGTATGCAATATGATTATACTTTATTCCACATCCTATTCCGAGCGATGCAGTGCCTCAAGGTGTAAACAAGAACTACTGGTGGTATACATAAGGAACTACTTTATTAGACTCGATATACCAAATCATACTTATTGTAAGTAAAACTTCCATGTTCTAAACAATGATAAGGCGGGGTTATCCCCTTAGCTATGTGCGTCCATCTCTCTTTTTATTAGCATGTAAAGGTTATCGCTTAGAAACTAGCAGGTATCATTCCTTTTCTTAAGTGTGCAGCTCAGTAGATACAGGTTCCCCGGGGCCACCTACCTAGCGATGAATCACATCGGCCGAGCGAGACTCCGAGCGCACCTCTGGAAAGTCTAAGTCTGAACTCTATTTGAAAGTCCAAGTCTGAATACCATTGCATCGAACGAGTCATCTCGCTGAGTAAGGCAGGTTGGTTCGCTACACTTGTACCATTTGAATTGGCCCTCCGGTTTGAGCGGAGCGGGTCGTTACAATGGAGATGTGTCAAAAGTAGTTGTCATTGGATATATGCATTTGAGGACAAAGACGGGTGCAATTCTTCTTCTGAAATATGTTCGTCATGTCCCTGATATCCGTTTCAATCTGGTGTCGGTTGAAAGGTTAGATGACGATAGTTTCTTCAATCTCTTTGAGAACAGTCAGTGGAAGCTTTCCAGAGGTTCGATGGTGATTGCCAGAGGAAGCAAGAGGTTCACACTCTACTATATATAAGGGGGAGCACATGGGGCACATGAGGTAAACGCAGCTACTGATGCGTCTACCGAGTTGTGGCACATGTGGCTCAACCACATCAGCGAGAAGGGGATGAGCTACTTGGTGAACAGGAAGGTGATTTCAGGACTCAAGTCTACAAAGCTGGAGAGGTGCACACACTATTTGGCAGGGAAGTAAAATATGGTATCTTTTTAAAGTCACCCAAGTTCAAGGAAGCCAGCGTTTCTCGAGTTGATTCACTCGGATGTCTGCGGTCCTATGAAGGTAAAATCTATTAGTGGTTCTTCTTACTTTTTAACTTTTATTGATGATTGTTCCAGAAAGGTTTGGGTCTATGTCTTAAAGACCAAGGATCAGGTGCTGCCCACTTTCAAGGAGTTTCAGGCCTCTGTTGAAAAGAAAGCGGGCAAGAAGCTGCTATGTGTTCGGTCGGACAATGGCGGCGAATATATCGGTCCCTTTGATGCATACTGAAGAAAGCAAAGGATACGATACTAGAAAACTCCGCCAAAGATACCTTGGCTCAATGGTGTAGCAAAATGGATGAACATGACGCTGATGGAGAAGGTACGATGTTTGCTGTCAGAAGCAAACTTGTCGGACATATTTTAGGGTGAGGCTCTTTACATAGCTTATTATATTATTAATTTATCTACTAGTGCTCCTTTACAGGGTGATGTGCCTGACAAAGTGTGATACGACAAAGAGCCGTCATATAATCACCTGCGAGTATTTGGTTGCAAGGCCTTCGTGCATGTACCGAAGGACAAGAGATCCACACTTGAGCCGAAGACGAGGCGGTGCATCTTTGTCAGTTACAGTCAGGACGAGTTTGGCTATAGAATCTACGACCTAGTGAAAATAAAGCTATACAGAAGCAGGGATGTGGTATTCGTCAAGGATCAGACCACGAACAACACTCAGGATTTCGAGATGCCTTCTGAGGTTGAAAAATTGCCTGAGTTATAGTTATTTTGCTTCGAGCAGTTTCCATAGGACATCGCAGAGGATCCAGTTATGGGGGAGCCAGTACATGAAGTTGCTCCCAACCTTGATCATCAGCCTGCGATGGTGGTCAGGGTGATCTTCAGGAGGAGGAGCATACCGAGGAGGTAGTTTTTGAGGAGGAGGCTGTTGGTATACAACCAGTACTAGTGGTTCCATTGAGGAGGAGCGATATAGAGCGTCGACCATCTACGGGATACTCACCGGGTGAGTATATGCTATTGACTGACGGGGGAGAACCCGAAAGTTTTATAGAGGCTATGGAAGACGAATACATGCATGATGTCACAACCCGCACCCGGAAATTCGGGCACGAGTGCGTGGGTACATCCAGCCTACGCCGCAGAGTCGGCGGTAGTACGCTGTCTAGGTCAAATCCACAGTTAACTAATCTAGCTCATTCATAAATAACATAGGCAAGATAATAATGGGAAACAATTACTTAAGATTTCAAATGAAATAAATGTGACAACAGATCAAATGTTTAGTACAGAATTCAGAATGAAATCAGGGACAAACCCGATTACTAAGATAAGAGCAATAAATAAAATAACTACTGCTATCTACTCTGCAGCAGGGGTCTCCTGGGTGGGATCTGGCTCCTCATAAGTGTCATTTGTTCCCTCATAGGGACCATAATATGTAGGGGCAAGGTCCTCATCATCGCCTAAATCAACGGATCCAGTCAGGAAAGGAGCAAAGTACACAATGCACAACAAGATTAAACTAAATATTTATGACAATTAAATTGGGTATCATATTGAGAAAGTTGCATAAAGAACATCAATATCTCAGAGTTACTGCTATAAATAGGAATATGAGAAAGCAGAAATAAATAAGACAGTAATGAAACTACAACAGTCAGCAAGAACTATAACAAGACCAGAAGCTATCTGTATGAACTTGTGTTTATTTTAGAATACATAGTTGGCATGTAGGGGTTTATAAGGCTAATTCGGCCGTCATAAACGGCTATTAAACAGGAGAAAATCGAGATCCGGCTGAGGATACAGTCGCGTACCAACAGCTATTAAACATGACATGGGGAAGGGTAAACTACATGCCTTCTAGTATTCTCCCACCCGACATGAAAAATAAGACATGAACTCCAATATTCAAGACATGAATTCCAGTATTCCTTAACACTAGGTGTAATCTTCAAGGGTACTAGTAAAGCAGGGAATTAATTATCACAATATAAAGAATTAACTTGAAGTGCAGGTACTTGCCTGTTGTTTGGATCCAATTAATTGTACGCAGGGAAATATTCCAGAGATGAGTCCAAAAGCTAAAATAGACATTACTATCATGCTCAGAAGATGTCAAATAGCTAGAAATGCCTGTCCTTGGGTCCAATTTGGAGACAAGGGCAAAAACGGCAGTTTCGGGTCAAAACGGGGTCCGCCGGTGGGCCCGCTTTGCACCGAAAAATGTGTCCGGGTCAACGGTCTCCAAATTCACCAAACTTAGTGTCAACAGGTCAGGAACACTGATACGAACCCAACGAAACTTCCAGATTTGGATTCCGATGAGCCGATCACAAAATCGCCCGTCGAGCGGGGCCTGTGGGGCCCACGACACGCGATTTCGTTAACGTTCTCAGAATCGAACCAAACTTGACCCACAGGACCAGCGTATCGCTACGAGTCCGATGGTGAAAGTTTCTTCTCGATCCGACGAGTGTACAAGAAGTTAGGACGAATTACAAAAAAGTCGGATACGGGGCGATGTCCGCGGATACGCGTTGATTCCGGTGTGCACGCACACCCGAATCAGCTTCCGCGAAAACTCACACGTCCGTATCGATGACGCGCACGTATCTGTGAAGACCGTACGCGACCAAGTCGTCCCGTTTGGCGGGGCGTACTCGGTTCCGGCGTGAAACAGGGTCTGGTTTTTCCTTTTTTGGATCGCGGTGTGCGATCACCACAGGACGTGATGCCCCGAGCGGTTTATCCGGGCACCGAGAGGGTCATACAGGCTTCGCAACATAATTTACGGAATCGAAAACGGAGATACAGGGTGCAAGATACGAGTACCTGAACGAGACTCGAAAATCCGAAAAATTTCGTGTCCGTGTCGTGTCCGACACGACACGAGGAATTTAGGATTTAGGGTTAGGGTTTCTGGAGCTGCGACGGGCCGGCCGGAGGCTGAGGCGGCGCTGGTTGGCCGGAGGCGGTCGGGGGGTGTTCGCCGGGGCGAGGCGGAGGCGTTGGCCGGCGGCGGCGGAGCTCTGGGAGGCGGGCGGAGGAGAGAGGCTGCGCTCGGGGGATCTGGGAAGAAGAAGGAGGAGAGAAGCGGGCTGGCACGGCGAGGCTGGGCGAGGGGCGGCGGAGGAGGACGGCGGCGAGGCGCCGGAGGGGCACGACGGAGCTCTGTGGGAGACGGCGAGGGTGGAGGGAGGTTTGGCCGGAGGAGGCTGAGGGAGAGGGGATTTATAGGGAGAATGGGAGCGGTGGCCGGCCGGGAAAAGCGGAGGGCTGGCCGAGTCTGGCGGGAAGAGGGGGGGTCATGGCTGGCCGGAGCGGGCGGTGCGGCCACGGCGCGGCGGAGTCGGCGGATGACTCGGGGACGTGGGGAGAAGCCGGTCAGCGGGTCGGGTCGTGGGCGGGTCGGGTCTCCGGGCAGACCCGCCCGACCTGCAAGGGAGACGGGCTGCGCTGGGCTTCGGCCCACTGGGCCTGGCCGGCCCAGAAAAATGGAAAAATAAAAAAAATAAAAAAAAATAAAATACTAATAATAATAATAATGAAATTATTTAATTAAATAATTAATTAAAAATAGTTTTGAGGCATTTAAAAATAGGTCTGAGGCCCAAAAAATTCAGAAAAATTACCCTAAGTCAAGTTTTTTATTTTACACTCAAAAATATTATTTCCATGATATTTTAATATTATTTATTAACAATTAAAAATTATTTAATAATTAAGAACCTTGATTTTAATTTCAGAAAATTCCCAAAAAATTCCAAAAAATTGAGAAAAATCTAAGTTTTAATAATTTTGAAAATTCAGGGGGTTACAATCTACCCAACTTATAAAAATTTCGTCCTCGAAATTTAAGAATAACAATGGCACGAAAAGAAGGGCCGGGAATTAAATATACCTCAGGGTTCAAAAAGATAAGGGTAGCGCTCTCTAATATCGTCTTCTCGCTCCCAGGTGGATTCGCCGGGAGAATGGTGCTTCCAAGCTACGCGAACCAGGAAAATAATCTGGTTCCGTAGAACTTTCTCCGATCGATCCAGTATCTCCACGGGTTGCTCTTGGTAAGTCAAACTTGGGCCTACTTCGAGCTCTGAGTGATCCAAAATATGGCTGGGATCTGACACATATTTCCTCAGCTGCGACACGTGAAAGACGTTATGGACTCCATCCAGAGAGGGTGGCAATGCCAGTCGGTATGCCACTTCTCCGATTTTCTCCTGTATGCCAAAAGGTAAAATAAATCTTGGGCTGAGTTTTCCACTCCTTTCGAACCTAATGGTGCTACGTGTCGGAGAGATCTTCAAGAATACCAGCTCTCCAACCTTTAATAAAGTTATAATCAAGTCTTAGTTCCATAAGCAAAATATTTAAATTAACTTGAATTTCATAAATTTAATTACCTCAAATTCCAAGGGCCTTCGGTGGCTATTTGCCCAATGTCGTTGCCTGTCTTGAGCCACTCGAAGTCTATCCCTTATTTGTTTTACCTTCTCAGTTGAATCGATCACCATCTCTGGTCCCAGTAGGGCTCTTTCTCCAACGTCGTCCCATGATAGCAGGGTACGATATCTTTGGCCATACAGAGCTTCAAATGGAGTCATCTCAATACTTGCTTGGTAACTGTTATTATAAGAGAACTCCACAAGATGTAGATAGTCTTCCCAGGATCCTCCAAAATCCAGAACACATGTACGGAATATATCTTCAAGTGTCTGGATTGTACGTTCCGATTGTCCATCGGTTTGGGGATGATAAGCTGTACTGAATTTGAGTTGAGTCCCCAAGCTGGCTTGTAAGCTCTTCCAGAAGTGAGAGGTGAATCTTGAATCTCGGTCGGAGACAATACTTACTGGAACTCCATGCAACCTAACAATATGTCTGATATATAAATCTGCCAGCTTTTCTGTAGATAGTCCTACTTTGAAAGGTAGGAAATATGCAGATTTGGTCAGTCTATCTACTATCACCCAAATTACATCCTTTCCACTAGGTGTCCTTGGAAGTCCAGAAACAAAATCTATTGTAATATGTTCCCACTTCCATTCCGGAATGGGTAGTGGTTGAAGCAATCCTCCAGGTCTTTGTCTTTCTGCCTTGACTTGTTGGCACACTAAACAACGAGATACGAACCTGGCTACTTCTCTTTTCATGCCATGCCACCAAACATGCGTCCTCAGGTCCTTGTACATCTTGTTGGCTCCTGGATGTATAGAGTATTGCGATCTGTGCGCCTCTTGCATAATTTCTTCCCTTATGTCTCCTTGAGGTACACACAATCTATCGCCATGCCTCAGTGATCCATCTTCATGAATTCTGAAATCTTCCACTAATCCAGCTTGCACTTGACCTCGAAGGCTTCGCAGGCCTTCGTCTTGAAACTGAGTCTCCTTGATCTTGTCAATTAAGGTAGACTGTATCTGCAAGTTCATCATTTGGCCTTCTTTTCCTGGGATAATTACCTCAATACCTAAACTTTCCACGTCCTCGAGCAAGTGTCGGTCCATAGTCAAGTACATCGCCATAGGATATCTGCTTAGAGCATCAGCAACTACATTGGCCTTCCCAGGATGATATTGGAGGATGATATCAAAATCTTTTATTAGTTCCAGCCACATTCTTTGCCTCATGTTTAGCTCTTTCTGGGTGAAGATATATTTTAGACTTTTATGGTCTGTAAATATTTCCACCTTTTCTCCATAAAGATAATGCTTTCATAGTTTAAGAGCAAAAATGACAGCTGCCAATTCTAAATCATGAGTTGGATAGTTCTTTTCATGGGGTCGAAGCTGTCTAGAGGCATATGCTATTACCTTCTTGTTCTGCTCCTATACACAACCTAGACCTTTTCCAGAAGCATCACTATAAATAGCGAAACCTCCGGTTCCAGAAGGTAAGGTCAGAATAGGGGCAGTAGTCAGCCTTTTTTTCAATTCTTCAAAAGCATGCTGACATTCATCAGTCCAGGTGAACTCTTCATCCTTTCTTGTTAATTTTGTCATGGGTTCAGCAATTCTAGCAAAGTCCTTCACAAACTTCCGATTGTAGCCAGCTAGTCCCAGGAAGCTTCTAATCTCTGCTACAGAGTCTGGAGTGGGCCATGATTCTACTGCCGCTATCTTCTTAGGATCTACTGCTATTCTATCTCCAGTCACAACATGTCCCAAGAATTCTACTTTGTCTAGGAAGAATGCACATTTAGATAATTTTTCATAAAGTTTTTCCTTCCTCAAAGTCTCCAATGCTAGCCTCAAATGTTCTTCATGTTCTTCGGGGGTCTTGGAGTAGATCAAAATATCATCAATAAAGAACACTACAAATTTGTCTAGGTATGGCTGGAAGACTCTGTTCATCAAGTTCATAAAAACTGCTGGAGCATTCGTCAACCCGAACGACATTACTAAGAATTCGTAGTGTCCGTTCCGGGTATTGAAAGCAGTTTTAGGGATGTCTTCCTTCCTTACCCTTACTTGGTGGTAACCAGACCTCAAGTCAATCTTTGAAAATACCCGAGCTCCACTTAATTGATCAAATAAGTCATCTATCCTGGGTAGGGGATACTTATTCTTAATTGTTAAGGCATTCAAGGCCCTATAGTCAATACATATTCGGGATGTTCCGTCCTTCTTGGGCACAAATAATACTGGAGCTCCCCAGGGTGAGACACTAGACCTAATGAAGAATTTGTCTTCTAACTCTTTTATTTGCTCATTTAGTTCTATTATCTCTTTCTTGTTGATTCTGTAGGGATTTTGAGATACTGGCGCTGCTCCCGGCACTAAGTCAATAGAGAATTCAACTTCTCGGTCTGGGGGTAATCCTGGGAGATCCTCAGGGAAGACATCAAGATATTCAGAGATGATAGGTAGTGGCAATTCTTCTGTTACTAGGGCTCCACAAATTTTGTTACTACCCATTTCTCTAGAACCTCTAGCAAATTCAAATTCTGGCTTGTCAGGGGGCCTGAAGATTACACTGCCTCTGTGACAGTCTATAGTGGCATGATGTTGACTCAACCAATCCATGTCCAGTATAATGTCAAAACTGGGTACTGGCATTACGAGTAGCCTAGCATATAGTTCTCTTCCACATAATGTAATAGGACAATTATTACATGCATCACTAACCGGGATGATTCCTCCACCGGTAATGATCTTATAACAATTCCTAAGGGGTTTAGTGATTAAGCTATGCTTTATAAGGAAATCTACTGACATGAATGGATGTGAAGCTCCAGAATCAAATAAAGTAATGGCTGGTATTGAATTTATAAGCACAGAACCTGTGATCACGTCTGCTGTGGCTTCAGCTTCTTCCAGAGTCATTGTATAAGCACGGTCTTGCTGCGATGCACCCCTCTGTTGCTGCTGTTGGTGCTGAGCAAAGCGTTGTTGTTGTGTTGGAAGTGGGGGTCCCCTCTGCTGTGCTGCTGGGGGCCTGGCCTGGACTGGAGCCTTGGGTGCAGCGGTGCGTCCTTGAGCAGCAGGACAGTCCCTCATTTGATGCGCTGCTGAGCCGCAGTAGAGGCAGGCACCTAGCCTCTTCCTGCAGACTTGCCAAGTGTGACCTGGTTTTTGGCAAAAGTTGCAAGCGGCAGCTTGTTGGTTTTGTCCTTGAGCCTGGTGTTGGTGTGCTGGAGCTCGAGGGAGAGGACGCTGAGTTTGCTGCGGGGCCCTCTGCTGTTGTTGTTGTTGAAAAGGGCGTTTGTTGGGTCCCGTATTTCCGGTATCTCTCTCTCGTTTTAGTTTATGCCCCATGTCTCTCTCAACGCCTTGTGCCACGCTCAAGATTTCCTCATAGGTGCGAGCTCGGCTGGTGGTGATAGCAAGGCGAATATCCGGAGACAGCCTCTTCTTGAATCTACGGGCTCTGTCCTCCGGGGTACGAACCATGTACTCCGCAAAGTGGCTCAACCTGCTAAATTCAGCAGTATACTCATCAACGGATAGGTTACCTTGTTCCAGTCTCTCGAATTGGCTTTTGAGAGCTTCCCGAGCCACTTCGGAGTAGAATTTCTCCTTGAATAGCCTCTGGAAGTCCTCCCAGGTGAGATCAGGAGCAGATAGTTGTGGTTCATCTCTGAACCAGGTTTGAGCTATGTCGAACAGTTGCAGGCTTGCGGACTCCACTTTGAGATCATCAGGAACCCGAGCAGTCTTCAGGAGTCTCTCGACATTCTCTATCCACTCATCGGCATAGAGAATGCCCTCAGTTCCGTAGAATTCCAGGGGTCTAAGGTTCTTGAAGTCTTTGGCACTCCCTGGCCTCTTGAGTGGCGACTCCTGGGACCTAAGAGCTTCTGAGAGGCTGGTCCGCAGAAGTGCAGTCTGTTCTTTCTGGGATTCTACGAGTCCCTGGAACACTCCGAGTAGCTGTGCCCCATCTAGAGTAACTGCTGGAGTAGATGGAGGCGGCGGGAGTGCAAGAGTTTTGGGCACATTCTGCTCAGCTGGTTCTGATGTGCCTCCTACTGTGTTCCTTGTCTGGACTATTCTGAAAGATTAAGGGACAGGGAGATCAGAATAGATTACTTGGAAGTCAAGGGCGATAGGAAAATTGAGCAGAAATGATATCAAGAATTGAAATAAGGACCCTATACTGTGAATGAGCTTTTCCTAGAATCCTCAATCTTATTCCATACCCTGTCCTAGGGTATTACCCTATTTAAGGATAGGACCTGCATGGGCCACCATAAAAACGTGTCACGACCCGCACCCAGAAATTCGGGCACGAGTGCGTGGGTACGTCCAGCCTACACCGCAGAGTCGGCGGTAGTACACTGTCTAGGTCAAATCCACAGTTAACTAATCTAGCTCATTCACAAATAACATAGGCAAGATAATAATGGGAAACAATTACTTAAGATTTCAAATGAAATAAATGTGACAACAGATCAAATGTTTAGTACAGAATTCAGAATGAAATCGGGGACAAACCCGATTACTAAGATAAGAGCAATAAATAAAATAACTACTGCTATCTACTCTGCAGCAGGGGTCTCCTGGGTGGGATCTGGCTCCTCATAAGTGTCATCTGTTCCCTCATAGGGACCATAATATGTAGGGGCAAGGTCCTCATCATCGCCTAAATCAATGGATCCAGTCAGGAAATGAGCAAAGTACACAATGCACAACAAGATTAAACTAAATATTTATGACAATTAAATTGGGTATCATATTGAGAAAGTTGCATAAAGAACATCAATATCTCAGAGTTACTGCTATAAACAGGAATATAAGAAAGCAGAAATAAATGAGACAGGAATGAAACTACAACAGTCAGCAAGAACTATAACAAGACCAGAAGCTATCTGTGTGAACTTGTGTTTGTTTTAGAATACATAGTTGGCATGTAGGGGTTTATAAGGCTAATCCGGCCATCATAAATGGCTATTAAACAGGGGAAAATTGAGATCCGGCTGAGGATACAGTCGCGTACCAACAGCTATTAAACATGACATGGGGAAGGGTAAACTACATGCCTTCTAGTATTCTCCCACCCGACATGAAAAACAAGACATGAACTCCAATATTCAAGACATGAATTCTAGTATTCCTTAACACTAGGTGTAATCATCAAGGGTACTAGTAAAGCAGGGAATTAATTATCACAATATAAAGAATTAACTTGAAGTGCAGGTACTTGCCTGTTGTTTGGATCCAATTAATTGTACGCGGGAAAATATTCCAGAGATGAGTCCAAAAGCTGAAATAGACATTACCATCACGCTCAAAAGATGTCAAATAGCTAGAAACGCCTGTCCTTGGGTCCAATTTGGAGACAAGGGCAAAAACGGCAGTTTTGGGTCAAAACGGGGTCCGCCGGTGGGCCCGCTTTGCACCGAAAAACGTGTCCGGGTCAACGGTCTCCAAATTCACCAAACTTAGTGTCAACAGGTCAGGAACGCTGATACGAACCCAACGGAACTTCCAGATTTGGATTTCGATGAGCCGATCACAAAATCGCCCGTCGAACGGGACCTGTGGGGCCCACGACATGCGATTTCGTCAACGTTCTCAGAATCGAACCAAACTTGACCCACAGGACTAGCGTATCGCTACGAGTCCGATGGTGCAAGTTTCGTCTCGATCCGACGAGTGTACAAGAAGTTAGGGCAAATTGCAAAAAAGTCAGATACGGGGCGATGTCCGCGGATACGCGTTGATTCCGGTGTGCACGCACACCCGAATCAGCTTCCGCAAAAACTCACACGTCCGTATCGATGACGCACACGTATCTGTGAAGACCGCACGCGACCAAGTCGTCCCGTTTGGCGGGGCGTACTCGGTTCCGGGGTAAAACAGGGTCTGGTTTTTTCTGTTTTTGGATCGCTGTGTGCGATCACCACAGGACGCGATGCCCCGAGCGGTTTATCCGGGCACCGAGAGGGTCATACAGACTTCGCAACGTAATCTACGGAATCAAAAACGGAGAAACAGGGTGCAAGATACGAGTACCTGAACGAGACTCAAAAATTCGGAAAATTCCGTGTCCGTGTCGTGTCCGACACGACACGAGGAATTTAGGATTTAGGGTTAGGGTTTCTGGAGCTGCGACGGGCCGGCCGGAGGCTGAGGCAGCGCTGGCTGGCCGGAGGCGGTCGGGGGGTGTTCGCCGGGGCGAGGCGGAGGCGTTGGCCGGCGGCGGCGGAGCTCTGGGAGGCGGGCGGAGGAGAGAGGCTGCGCTCGGGGGATCTGGGAAGAAGAAGGAGGAGAGAAGCGGGCTGGCACGACGAGGCTGGGCGAGGGGCGGCGGAGGAGGACGGCGGCGAGGCGCCGGAGGGGCACGACGGAGCTCTGTGGGAGACGGCGAGGGTGGAGGGAGGTTTGGCCGGAGGAGGCTGAGGGAGAGGGGATTTATAGGGAGAATGGGAGCGGTGGCCGGCCGGGAAAAGCGGAGGGCTGGCCGAGTCTGGCGGGAAGAGGGGGGGTCATGGCTGGCCGGAGCGGGCGGTGCGGCCACGGCGCGGCGGAGTCGGCGGATGACTCGGGGACGTGGGGAGAAGCCGGTCAGCGGGTCGGGTCGTGGGCGGGTCGGGTCTCCGGGCAGACCCGCCCGACCCGCAAGGGAGACGGGCTGGGCTGGGCTTCGGCCCACTGGGCCGGGCCGGCCCAAAAAAATGGAAAAATAAAAAAAATAAAAAAATAAAATAATAATAATAATAATAATGAAATCATTTAATTAAATAATTAATTAAAAATAGTTTTGAGGCATTTAAAAATAGGTGAGGCCCAAAAAATCCAGAAAAATTACCCTAAGTCAAGTTTTTCATTTTACACCCAAAAATGTTATTTCCATGATATTTTAATATTATTTATTAACAATTAAAAATTATTTAATAATTAAGAACCTTGATTTTAATTTCAAAAAATTCCCAGAAAATTCCAAAAAATTGGGAAAAATCCAAGTTTTAATAATTTTGAAAATTCAGGGGGTTATACATGAGTTGATGGAAGCCATGCATGAGGAGATAATTTCCTTGGAGGCCAACTCTACTTATGATCTGGTGCCGTTGCCAAAGGGCAAGAAGGCTTTAAAGAATCGATGCGTGTTCAGAGTGAAACAAACATATGATGATACTCGCCCTCGATACAAAATGAGGCTAGTAGTTAAAGTCTACGATCAACAAAAAGGCGTAGATTATGATAAGATCTTTTTTCCAGTCGTTAAGCAGTCGTCTATTCGGGTGGTGCTAGCATTGGTAGACAGTTTTGGTTTGGAGGTTGAACAAATGAACGTGAAGACGATATTCCTCCAGGGTGATCTTGAGGAGGAGTTGTACATGGAGCAGCCAGAGGGATTCTGTGAGAAGGGCAAGTCACACTTGGTCTGCCAGTTGATGAAGAGCTTGTATGGTCTGAAGCAGGCTCCGAGACAGTGGTACAAGAAGTTTGAGTCATTTATGGGGGAGCATAGTTACGCACAGATGACGTCATACCACTGTGTATTCGTGAGGTACTTTACCGAGGATAATTTTATCATTTTATAGCTCTATGTTGATGATATGCTACTTGTGGGTTGAAATGCCACTAGGATAGCGGAGTTGAAGCGCCAACTGGGCATGGCCTTCTCTATGAAGAATTTGGGTGCAGCGAAGACTATTCTTGGGATGGAGATCAGCCAAGAGAGAGAGAGAGAGAGAGAGAGAGAGATAGAAAGAGAGAGAGAGTCCAAGCTGCTATACTTGTCCCAAAAGAAGTACATTCACCGTGTACTTCAGCATTTTGGGATGGACGGGTCAAAGAAAGTGAGTAACACCCTTGCGGCTCACTTTAAGTTCACTGAGGAGCAGTGTCCATCTACCGAGGACGAGAAGAAAGATATAGAGCAGGTTCCATATGCCTAAGCTATGGGGAGTCTTATGTATGCTATGGTGTGTACGCGGCCAGACATCGCTAACGCACTTGGCACAGTTAGCAGGTATACTTCCAATCCTGGAAGGGTACATTAGATTGGGGTTAAGTAGATTCTACGATATCTTTGGGGCACTGCCGATTGGAGACTTTCTTTTAATGGTGATGAGCTGAAGCTGCTTTGGTATACCGACGCTGATATGGCTGGAGATGTAGACACGAGGCGATCGACTTCGAGCTATGTGATATTGTTTGCTAGTGGAGCAGTATCGTGGCAATCACGATTGCAGAAGTGTGTTGCCTTATCGATGACAGAGAAAGAGTACATTGCGACAACAGAGTCTTACAATGATTTATTATGGATGAAGAAGCTGTTGCAGGAAATTAGGCTAAATCAAGAGCAGTATCCTTTATTTTACGATAGTTAGAGTGCTATTCACTTTGTGAAGAACCAGGCATTTCATAACCGGTGCAAGCTCATTGAGACCTGGTATCATTGGATGCGAGATGTTACGGAAAAGAAGAAGCGATGCTTGAGAAGTTCATACAGATGATAATGGAGCAGACATGTTCAGAAAGATTCTTCCAAGGAAAAAAATTGAGTACTGCAGGCGGATAATCAGGATGACGACCCCCTCCACATAGTTGTGAAGGGGAAGATTTGTTGGAGTGGGTGGGGGTTCCCAACCTATGTAGAGAATACCCCGGAGTGCGACGAGAACCATCTGTGTGTCAGAAAAGCTCAAAAGTGCATCGAGCGCCGTGTATTGGAACATTTATGGCAAGCAAATATTATATTAGATTTTTATCTTTGACTTTAATTATATAATTATGATTAGATCTTTCATATATTAACTTTTCATATAATTGGATTTCTAATTTATGGTAAGCTAATTTATGATTTAATTTCCATTAAATATATGATTAAATGTAATTGGGTTTCCATAAATATTTTTGGCTTCCATATATAGATTTTCATATGGAAACCTTAATTTATGCAAGAATTTATATAAAGGTTCATGCAATATACAATAATAAGAGAAAAAAAAGAGGGGAGAAAAAGTGGCAAGAGTGCTATTGCAACTTTAGATAGGAGAAAGAAGGATTATAGGCCATTTCGGAGAAGGAGATCAATTTGGAATATTTTTTATTATCTTCTTTCTTCGTGGTTGTAATCTATTTTCTGTTCCAAAGAGTTACGGTGAACCGTGTTGGATCGATGATGAGCTTGTAAAGGGTGTAATATCTTTATTCCATTAGTGGAGGTTCTTCAGGGTTGGACTCCGATCATCCCGTGGTTTTTTCCATCTGAATTTTTCATGTAAAAATCTCTATGTCTGCCATTTGTTTTTGGTATTTTTTGATTTATGTGTTTTGCTCGATTATCTCGTAGATACTCTCTGGTTTGAGAAATAATTTTTGTATTTTATTCCCAACAATATACTAATTCTATTTTAGATATAACAAATTTGGTGCCCCTTTAGTCTTGGGGACCTCGACGGTCGTCCGGCCTACCGTGTGCGAGGGCAGCTTAGCTCAGAGGACTGACCATGATCAAAAGGCAAACTAAAAGAGGATATTTTTACGATATGGTGCTTAGTAGGATTACACAATATATTTATAATATGGTGTGACAAACGAAGTTGAGGCAGGGACGAAACCAGGACTTGTGTTGAATAAGGGTCGAGAACCCAAGCAAATTAAAAATTAATAATAATCATGCCATAAAATTTTATTTTTTTAAAAATTCAAGTAAAGAACAACACATCCAAAGTTTGAAAATTAAATATTGAGAATTTGTCAACCATTTCTAGATACACACAATTACACAGATATTCAAAGAATCTAACTAACTTCACATCAAACTAAACACATTACTAATTTATTTAGAAACTAAAATAAGATAATGTGCTATTATGAGACAAACTTTGTCTTATTCGTAGGAAAAATGCAAGTTGAATATGCAAAATTAAAAGAGTTTATATTTTGTTTGTTTATAGAAGCTAATATCTTATGTAACTATTGTTAGTACAAATTTTAACTCTGTATTTTAGAATACAAGAATAAAATATAAAGAATATAAATTAATAATTTGACCGAGACCAAGGCTTGAACTTGGTTCAATGTCCTTATGCTTACGGTTTAATGTCGTTAGTCTCCCAGGATATAATAATATTTTTCTCCAGTAACAATACTTCAAACCGCAAGAACTTATCAAAGAAATGGAGGTAGTATCTCTTTCTTGGACTTACTCGAATGTATGAATTAGTTGTTTGAATCATTGATTCAAACATTCATATGACTATGCTTTTATAAGGGATGAAGAGACAACATGTAAATAGACACAACGTTTGTAAGGGACACACCTATTCCAAAAGACACAACCGTTGAAAATTGAAAACAACTTTTCCAATAACACAACCATTGAAAATATTCATTCAAATATTTTCAACAACTGTTAATTATATAATACCTTGTATAAAAAAGTTTGCATAACTATGTTCTAGCATAATGTTCATTACTTAATTTGGTTCATAGAACCAAGAAAAATTAAACATAGGCTTTTAATGGGCACAAGTTTTTACTGAATTTAACCTAATTAATTGGATGAGGTGAATGGCGATAGCCAACATGAAGGGTGAAGCAACACATGAACTGATATCCATTAAACTTAATATTAAAAAAAGGACATTTCATCAAAATTCAATAAAAAAAAGACTTTTCATAAAAATTCAAGAAAGGGCCGGGCCACTTTGGTCTTAGGATGTGTTTGATAGGAGAGAAAATGGGAGGAAATAAAATGAAGGAGAAAAAAAGTGGCAAAATGATTCATTTTCTCTTGTTTGGTATGGAAGAAAAACTAGAAGGAGAAAAAAGTGGAGGGATTGGTTTTCCCTTCTAACATAATAAATTGAATCCTTGCAAAATAGAAGAAAAAGTGCATGCTTATATCAATTAACAATTATACCTCCATATAAATTGTATTATTTAAAAATTATTCATAAAGTCAAATGGTAAATAAATGTTTCTAGTTGAGGATACAATTGGTAAAACTTATATTTTTTTATTTTCTTTCCATTTACTTTTCCTTCCATATCAAACAAAGGAAAGTGAATATCTTCTCTTTTCCATATATAAAGTGAGGATGAGTAATGTATATAGTACTAAGATATGTCAAATATAGCTTCATATGGGTTTTACATAAACATAATTGCATATTTTTGTTAGTTAAATATGAAAGGACAATGGCCAGCGGGTATACTTCGACGGGCATCCCAATCTAATGGACCAGAAGGAGTGCACCTAAGCTGTAAAGTACAATGATAAAACCCAAAATATAAAACATAAACAGTGAAACTAAATCTCATCCATAGACATCTGAATATAGAACACATAGAGAAATCATATCTACTAATGTGTAGAAGGAAAATAAGACTGGAAATGTATCATAATACAAATATGAGTAGAGACACACGGGAACAAACCCGCTAATACAAATAATGAATGAATGGAAGAAGTAAAATAACTAGGGCCAGTATCTGCAAACTAGATAATAATACCAGCCCAGGGTGAAGTCACTACCAGAGATCAAACAAAGTCCTCGAGAAGGATCTCATCCTCTGCAATAGGTCCTGCTCCTGGATATACACCCGGTCCATACTCCTGCTGGTAGTCCTCCTCGCCTAAGCCTGAAAGGGAACCAGGTCCTCAGAGGGATATAACAAGGTACAAAAATTGTATGCCATAGTATAACAGAAAGAAATATGTGCTACACCGGTGTAGTCTAGCATAACCACCTAAGTGAGACACAACTTTGAAGACAATGTTCGACGCGTGGGCTTTCCAAATATAAAATCGTAGCTCTGAGACATAGAGACACACGGGGCATACCGTATCTCCAAGCACAGAGTCACACGGGTGATACTACGACTCCGGATACAGGATCACTACATAAATATGAACATATACATATATATATAGCGCGTGCAAAGTAGCCCAAACGTCTAGTAACCGTCTTCTCCTTCCAATGCGGTCAACGAGCGCTCGCTGAACCTAAACCTCTATTTAACAGTCTCGTCATACTGAAGTAACTATCAACAATCACGACCCTAAAGTTATCCCAGATTTCGGTCATGCTGTCAGTATCAGGATACAGGAAGTCTGGCACGATAACGGTGTCTGAATGTGTCCTAGGGTTCTGATGTAACCAAGTAGGTACATCAAGGTATCGCGAACATCTATTAATCGATGTTAGATGTTACCAATGAACGTCTGTACCCGGATATGACCCGGACGCTAAGTAACAATTTTGATCCAAAGAGCGCGCAATGCATAGATAAAATAAACAGTAAATCTGAAACTAAAATACAAGATGACAAGGTACACTTGCTTGGATCAGGATGCTAAAGGCGGGGCTCTGGTATAACGTCCAAGTCCGCGGATCCCAAAGTACCTAGAGACAATATATAAAATTAATTAATAATCTAGCTTGATACTATTCTAAAATAAGAGGTGACAACATGTCTAGCATAGGCTTCTGTCTTAGTTACATAGATCACATAGATACTAACTAGAGGGTTGACCCAAGTTGACTAGGGTAACGTTGTATCAAATACGATCAACAATCAGTATAACGTCCTCAAACAAATCTCCAACCCCTAACATTCATCACAGTGATTTTAGTCATTCAAGTTATGCTCATCCTCAACCATACCATCCTTATATTCATAGACGTTATTTTATACACCTAATTTATTTATCCTCAAATAATTAGTTATAAATTATCAAGTTCACATATAAATAACCGTAATAAATTACTATATAACCATTCCACACATATATCTAACCTCAACATTTACCATAAAAATGCATGGGATGTATTTCATGAAACCCTAACCCTAACTAGGGTTTCTCTAGCACAACAACATAACTACACAAAAAGGAGACGGGTGAGGAGTTACCCAGGTGGCTGCAGGTGGTGGCAGCGGCAGTGCTGTGGCTTCGGTCAGGGATGGCATCAACCGCAGGAGTGGCGTGCGTGTCGACCGAGGTGGTGGTGGTGCTCGGCTGCGTGAGGGTAGTGGAGCTCGGCTATGTGAGGGTGGTGGTGCTGGAGGTGATGGCGGCTCGTGGTGGTGGTGGAGGTGAAGGTCGGGGTGGGGTGCTCCGGTGAAGGGGCAGCGGGTGAAGGTGGTGGTGCGGGTGGTATTGACAGTAGGTGGTGGTAATTGCTGGTTGTGGAAGTCGGGGTGGTGCTGGTCGTGGAGGTCGGGGTGGTGCTCGAGGGGATGGAGGTGGTGGCGGCTCGTGGTGGTGGTGGCCGTAAATGTAATACCCCGTTCCGTTCTAGCGGACTGCCGACTCAAACGGCAAAGGTGCAACAATCCTGACCCACTTTGCCTCAAACGAGAAGCAAAGGATATCCAGACTTGTCCCTACAGGAAATCAACTTGGGCTTTCAGAGGCTCGCTTGACGTATCGCTCTACCGAGGCGAATCATCGCTAAGGTGGGTTGCTACGGTGAACTTGTCTTTGCTTAGCCAGCACACATAAAATCTGGAATGATACATGCTAGTCGCTAGGTAAATCACCCCCTGCATGCTAATAAGAATCCAACGCACCTAGCTAAGGGAATAATCCCAACTTGTATTGCTTATGCTAGAACATGGAATCGAAATACTGCTTATATTCAGACCCTCGCATGCCAAGTCCCCTAACGATCTAATTCTCGGCTTACCTTCGGGTCCGAGCAAAACATGTTTACTTATGTTCCTTAGAAACGCATGCTTGTCTGCTTGAATGTTGCCTTGTTTTTATCCAACCCCGGGAGACTACTAAATAGTTTTCCCGTGCATGATTGAACCTGCAAGTATCCGGGACCGTTGGGTCACCAGGCAGCCCCGAGCCAGGGGAATACATCAAGGCAAGTTATTGTACGGAAACAAGAATCAAGTATCCTGTGTACTCGTGTTCTTGTTCACTCATGTTCTCTTGTTCTAGTGCACTCTTATTCTCGTGTATCTCGTGATAATTGGAAAGACCCAAAAATTGCATGTCGCGGACAACTCGAAAATGAGGTATAGTTCTACGGACGGTCACCGGGTCACTGGGACCGATCCGGATGGAACTCAAGTTATTGTACAGTCCATTGTGTTGGACGAGATGGCATGTAGCGCCCCTTATTCTTTTGCTGCATACCATTCTCTCCAGTGACTGAACCCTATTGTATAGTCCATTGTGCTGGACGGGATGGCATGTAGCGCCCCTTTTACTTTCGCTGCATACCATTACTGCCAGTGACTATTGTCCTAAATGGCTATGCCAGCGACTCATGTTCATATAGATAAGTCATCCTCGCTTAGCGGCTATCCGCGTGCGAGCCACTGCATCGCATCAAGAAATAACTGAACACCTGAACGATCATGATATAAACGACCAAACATGTTTGCATATGCTATGCCTCCTGAATGCTTATACTTGCCCGTGCATGAATTAATAATGTTTGCCTTGGACAGGGAAGGTAAAATGGTAAGTTGGTAAGTCTCGCCGTGTTTCCTCTCATGTCGCACGGTGCACTGCTACACGAGTTAGGCTATTCAATATTTGCATAAAACTGATCCTAAGGCAACTAGAAAGATAACTTAATAGTTGGTGCACAGAACCTGTATTACGTGTTTGGATTTATCGAGCGGGCGAGTAGCTTCCCCACTAGTGCATTCAATGTACTGATAATCCACCAGTTTGTATGCAGGGTACGGGAAAACCTCATTCGGTACGGATGCCTCCTTCGTGCGTGCTAAGGTGTGAAGATCACTCCGAAGCAACGGTGCGTCTGAAACTGAAGCACATATAGAAGACATAATGTTGTGAACATCACCTCTACAATCATTCCACAATTGTAGCCACTTGGCACACTTTTACTGTTGCAGAGAGAGAGAGAGGCTTGAGCGACTTGTAATCTCGGCCAAGCGCCGCCTGTAACACATATTTATATCAATAAAAGAGTTTGTTTTACCTCAACTTGTGTTCAATGCTTCCGCTATACTGTCGACTTAGTGAACTTGTTACCGATCGTCTATGCCTTCATGACTCTGCTGTACTCGGACAAATCTGTGTGACTCTGTGGCTTAGAACTCTTACCACCAGCCAATGGACCACGGCCTTGCACGGGCGTGGCTCACACTCGTGCGGCATCACGCCCGGATGGGTCAAAGCGATCGTTCCGCGGGAGCGCTGGCGCGGTAATTCTCGCCTAGCGGTAACGGCCAATTTGCCTGCGGAAGATCGGGGCGTGACATGTTGGTATCAGAGCCTGGCTTCTACGCCTTTGGACTTCGATTCGAATATCTCTGTTTCGAAAGCTCGTTCGTGGGTTATGTGCATGCTCTCTCTCAATGCCTCGATGAGATGTTCCAATAATAAGTCTAAATACTTTCAAAATACGTTTTGAATGATATGATATGCTTGCTTGTATGTTGTGCTGCGAGTGGCCTTTGTGCCAACCTGTGCGAATCCTAGAGAGTATCGCTAGTAGCTTGTCCGATTTTACTAACTCTAAGTTTGGTTGAATGCATCTATTTGAGGGACGCCTTGAACTAGTGCACCATCCAAGACTTAAGAAAAGGTGAAACTCGAGTGCTAAGACTTCGCTATCACTAAGCTGGTTGACGTGCTCATGCAAGAAGTGCACTTCAAAAGTGTGCACGATCCGGACTAAGCGATATGCCGATCTCGATGCTTGTGCAAGTGAATATCCAAATAAACAAGTACAACGACTTGTATAGGTTTGCCTCAGCCTTGTATCGTTAAATCAAAAATGATTGAAACGTACTGCTTGTCCTTAGTAAGTCTCGAGGACGAGACTTTTTCTAAGTTGGGTAGGATGTAACACCCCATTCCGTTCTAGCGGATTGCCGACTCAAATGGCAAAAGTGCAACAGTCCCGACCCGCTTTGCCTCAAACGAGAAGCAAAGGATATCCAGACTTGTCCCTACAGGAAATTAACTTGGGCTTTCAGAGGCTCGCTTGACGTATCGCTCTACCGAGGCGAATCATCGCTAAGGTGGGTTGCTACGGTGAACTTGTCTTGGCTTAGCCAGCACACATAAAATATGGAATGATACATGCTAGTCGCTAGGTGAATCACCCCCTGCATGCTAATAAGAATCCAACGCACCTAGCTAAGAGAATAATCCCAACTTGTATTGCTTATGCTAGAACATGGAATCAAAATACTGCTTATATTCAGACCCTCGCATGCCAAGTCCCCTAACGATCTAATTCTCGGCTTACCTTCGGGTCCGAGCAAAACATGTTTACTTATGTTCCTTAGAAACGCATGCTGTCTGCTTGAATGTTGCCTTGTTTTCATCCAACCCCGGGAGACCACTAAGTAGTTTTCCCGTGCATGATTGAACCTGCAAGTATCCGGGACCATTGGGTCACCAGGCAGCCCCGAGCCAGGGGAATGCATCAAGGCAAGTTATTGTACAGAAACAAGAATCAAGTATCCTGTGTACTCATGTTCTTATGCACTCGTATTCTCTTGTTCTAGTGCACTCTTATTCTCGTGTATCTCATGATAATTGGAAAGACCCAAAAATTGTATGTCGCGGACAACTCGAAAACGAGGTATAGTTCCACGGACGGTCACCGGGTCACTGGGACCAATCCGGATGGAACTCAAGTTATTGTACAGTCCATTGTGCTGGACGAGATGGCATATAGCGCCCCTTATTCTTTCGCTGCATACCATTCTCTACAGTGACTGAACCCTATTGTATAGTCAATTGTGCTGGACGGGATGGCATGTAGCGCCCCTTTTACTTTCGCTGCATACCATTACCGCCAGTGACTATTGTCCTAAATGGCTATGACAGCGACTCATGTTCATATAGATAAGTCATCCTCGCTTAGCAGCTATCCGCGTGCGAGTCACTGCATCGCATCAAGAAACAACTGAACACCTGAACGATCATGATATAAACGACCCAACATGTTTGCATATGCTATGCATCATGAATGCTTATACTTGCCCGTGCATGAATTAATAATGTTTGCCTTGGACAGGGAAGGTAAAATGGTAAGTTGGTAAGTCTCGCCGTGTTTCCTCTCATGTCGCACGGCGCACTGCTACACGAGTTAGGCTATTCAATACTTGCATAAAACTGATTCTAAGGCAACTAGAAAGATAACTTAATAGTTGGTGCACGGAACCTGTATTACGTGTTTGGATTTATCGAGCGGGCGAGTAGCTTTCCCACTAGTGCATTCAATGTACTGATAATCCACCAGTTTGTATGCAGGGTGCGGGAAAACCTCATTCGGTGCGGATGCCTCCTTCGTGCGTGCTAAGGTGTGAAGATCACTCCGAAGCAATGGTGCGTCCGAAACTGAAGCACATATAGAAGACATAATGTTATGAACATCACCTCTACAATCATTCCACAATTGTAGCCACTTGGCACGCTTTTACTGTTGCAGAGAGAGAGGCTTGAGCGACTTGTAATCTCGGCCAAGCGCCGCCTGTAACACATGTTTATATCAATAAAAGAGTTTGTTTTACCTCAACTTGTGTTCAATGCTTCCGCTATACTGTCGACTCAGTGAACTTGTTACCGATCGTCTATGCCTTCATGACTCTGCTATACTCGGACAAATCTGTGTGACTCTGTGGCTTAGAACTCTTACCGCCAGCCAATGGACCACGGCCTTGTACGGACGTGACTCACACTCGTGCGGCATCACGCCCGGATGGGTCAAAGCGATCGTTCTGCGGGAGCGCTGGCGCGGTGATTCTCGCCTAGCGAGAACGGCCGATTTGCCTGCGGGAGATCGGGGCGTGACATGTTGGTATCAGAGCCTGGCTTCTACGCCTTTGGACTTTGATTCAAATATCTCTGTTTCGAAAGCTCGTTCGTGGGTTATGTGCATGCTCTCTCTCAATGCCTCGATGGGATATTCCAACAATAAGTCTAAATACTTTCAAAATACGTTTTGAATGATATGATATGCTTGCTTGTATGTTGTGCTGCGAGTGGCCTTTGTGCCAACCTGTGCGAACCCTAGAGAGTATCGCTAGTAGCTTGTCCGATTTTACTAACTCTAAGTTTGGTTGAATGTATCTATTTGAGGGACGCCTTGAACTAGTGCACCATCCAAGACTTAAGAAAAGGTGAAACTCGAGTGCTAAGACTTCGCTATCACTAAGCTGGTTGACGTGCTCATGCAAGAAGTGCACTTCAAAAGTGTGCACGATCCAGACTAAGCGATATGCCGATCTCAATGCTTGTGCAAGTGAATATCCAAATAAACAAGTACAATGACTTGTATAGGTTTGCCTCAGCCTTGTATCGTTAAATCAAAAATGATTGAAATGTACTGCTTGTCCTTAGTAAGTCTCGAGGACGAGACTTTTTCTAAGTTGGGTAGGATGTAACACCCCGTTCCGTTCTAGCGGACTGCCGATTCAAACGGCAAAAGTGCAACAGTCCCGACCCGCTTTGCCTCAAACGAGAAGCAAAGGATATCCAGACTTGTCCCTACAGAAAATCAACTTGGGCTTTCAGAGGCTCGCTTGACGTATCGCTCTACCGAGGCGAATCATCGCTAAGGTGGGTGGCTACGGTGAACTTGTCTTTGCTTAGCCAATACACATAAAATCTGGAATGATACATGCTAGTCGCTAGGTGAATCACCCCCTGCATGCTAATAAGAATCCAACGCACCTAGCTAAGGGAATAATCCTAACTTGTATTGCTTATGCTAGAATATGTAATCAAAATACTGCTTATATTCAGACCCTCGCATGCCAAGTCCCCTAACGATCTAATTCTCGGCTTACCTTCGGGTCCGAGCAAAACGTGTTTACTTATGTTCCTTAGAAACGCATGCTTGTCTGCTTGAATGTTGCCTTGTTTTCATCCAACCCCGGGAGACTACTAAGTAGTTATCCCGTGCATGATTGAACCTGCAAGTATCTGGGACCGTTGGGTCACCAGGCAGCCCCGAGCCAGGGGAATGCATCAAGGCAAGTTATTGTACAGAAACAAGATTCAAGTATCCCGTGTACTCGTGTTCTTGTGCACTCATATTCTCTTGTTTTAGTGCACTCTTGTTCTCGTGTATCTCGTGATAATTGGAAAGACCTAAAAATTGCATGTCGCGGACAACTCGAAAATGAGGTATAGTTCCACGGACGATCACCGGGGCACTGGGACCGATCCGATCCGGATGAAACTCACGTTATTGTACAGTCTATTATGCTGGACGAGATGGCATGTAGCGCCTCTTGTTCTTTCGCTGCATACCATTCTCTCCAGTGACTGAACCCTATTGTATAGTCCATTATGCTGGACGGGATGGCATGTAGCGCCCCTTGTACTTTCGCTGTATACCATTACCGCCAGTGACTATTGTCCTAAATGGCTATGCCAGCGACTCATATTCATATAGATAAGTCATCCCCGCTTAGCGGCTATCTGCGTGCGAGTCACTGCATCGCATCAAGAAATAACTGAACACCTAAATGATCATGATATAAACGATCCAACGTGTTTGCATATGCTATGCCTCCTGAATGCTTATACTTGCCAGTGCATGAATTAATAATGTTTGCCTTGGACAGGGAAGGTAAAATGGTAAGTTGGTAAGTCTCGCCGTGTTTCCTCTCATGTCGCACGGCGCACTGCTACACGAGTTAGGCTATTCAATATTTGCATGAAACTGATCCTAAGGTAACTAGAAAGATAACTTAATAGTTGGTGCACGGAACCTGTATTACGTGTTTGGATTTGTCGAGCGGGCGAGTAGCTTCCCTACCAGTGCATTCAATGTACTGATAATCCACCAGTTTGTATGCAGGGTACGGGAAAATCTTGTTCGGTGCAGATGCCTCCTTCGTGCGTGCTAAGGTGTGAAGATCACTCGAAGCAACGGTGCATCCGAAACTGAAGCACATATAGAAGATATAATGTTGTGAACATCGCCTCTACAATCATTCCATAATTGTAGCCACTTGGCACGCTTTTACTGTTGCAGAGGGAGAGGCTTGAGCGACTTGTAATCTCGGCCAAGCGTCGCCTGTAACACATGTTTATATCAATAAAAGAGTTTTCTTTACCTCAACTTGTGTTTCAATGCTTCCGCTATACTGTCGACTCAGTGAACTTGTTACCGATCGCCTATGCGTTCATGACTCCGCTGCACTCGGACAAATCTGTGCGACTCTGTGGCTTAGAACTCTTACCGCCAGCCAATGGACCACGGCCTTGCACGGGCGTGGCTCACGCTCGTACGACATCACGCTCGGATGGGTCAAAGTGATCGTTCCGCGGGAGCGCTGGCGCGATGATTCTCGCCTAGCGGGAATAGCCGATTTGCCTGTGGGAGATCGGGGCGTGACAGAGAAGTGCAGCAGCGGGTGGTTCGTGGTGGTGGTGCCGTGAAGTGCACGAGGCAGTAGGTGGTGAAGGTGGTGGAGAGATGGCAGCGGCGAGTGGTTCGTGGTGGTGGTGCTGTGAAGTACATGAGGCAGTAGGTGGTGAAGGTGGTAGAGAGATGCCAGCGGTCGAAGGCTCGAGGGGATGGAGCTCCGATGGAGGCTCGAGGGGATATGGATGCTGCTCGGTTTGGGGTGCAATGGCGGGTGGAGTGGTCAACAGTGGAGACAGCGGCGGTGCTCGACGGAGTTGGCCGGAGGGGCAGCGGGTGAAGAAGAAGTGAAGAAGAAGAAGATGAATGAAGAAGAAAAAGAAGTGAAGAAGAAAGAGGTGGTCGGCTTAATTAAGTAGTGGGAGAAGAGAGGGGGGATTCCTAGGTTTTTCTAGGGATTAGTGTCGGCCACATGTGGGGGGGGGAGGTTGTGTGTGAGAGTTAATATAGATTGGGTGTGTGGTTGTGATGGTGTAGGAGTTTGAATCAAGGGTCTTGATTCAACATGAAAAAATTTACATAGCAAAAGGGGAGAGAGAGGATGACATGACCGGTCATGTGAGGTTAGGGGAGGGTTTCTTCATTGGCTTCAACCAATAGGATGGCGACACCTAGCACCTTTTTTGCCATTAAGCCCCTTAACATTTGGGTGTTTGCACATGAAGAAAAAATGGTGAGGATTTGGTGTGGGAAGTAGTGTTTGGTATTTTGTAGGGTGGGGGGATCTTGTGTGTTTTGTATGGGACTCATGAATGGGTGTTGGGTTAAGTTGGGGTTAAGTTGGGATTAGGTTAAGTTGGTGTCCCCAATTTAATAAAATAAAGTGTCATCTGCTCTTAAAATAAATGGGAGTACATGGGGTCTCAATTAGGAGTGACACAAAGGTCATGAACGGTGTAGGCTTGGTGTCAGTCTTGGCCCCTTTAATTGGTTCGACCAAACCGGTTGAGTTTGTGTCCCCAAATCAATGGCAACGACATAGGTACGCAGCATAGGATTAAAGAATTGATTTTCGTGACTAGGAAGTTGTGCAATTAAATTAGAGCACAAGGGAGTGTGTTTGTGAATGACAAAAATATCTAGTGCCTAGGTTGGCTTGTCAGGTCAAGAGTGAAAATATTTGTTGGAAATTTAAGGATATTGTTGGGCTCCAATTTTTGTCGCAACGGTAAGGTGCACCAAGGGTTTAA
Organism: Iris macrosiphon; assembly: GCA_036927795.1. Lineage (NCBI taxonomy): Eukaryota > Viridiplantae > Streptophyta > Magnoliopsida > Asparagales > Iridaceae > Iris > Iris macrosiphon. The sequence continues at coordinate 130,901,995 of JAYESA010000016.1, read as the reverse complement.
ATTAAAGAACCAGTCAACGCAATCTAATTTCTAAACGTTAAACAACTTGATGCCAAACCAAAATTTTTAACCATATCTAGTCTACAAAAAATAAGATTTTGAGGGGGTTTACATCCTTCCCAACTTAGAAGAATTTTGTTCCCAAAATTAAAAGTAAAGCACGAATAAGAGTTACGAGAATTTAAAAAGTTAACAGGTAATCGAATGCAGTACGTAAATTCGTACCTCGGTCCTCAAATAAATGCGAAAATTACTGTCGAATGGAATCCTCGTACTCCCAAGTAGGCTCGCCTAGCGAATGATGCTTCCATTCAACCCTGACTAGTCGAATAGTCTGTTCCCTCAATATCTTCTCACTGCGATCGAGTATCCCCACTGGCTGCTCCGCATATGATAAACTGGGCCCGACTGTAATATCTGAATGATCGAGCATATAGCTAGGGTCTGTCACGTATCTCCTCAACTATGATACGTGAAATACGTCATGCACTCCTTCTAATGATGGAGGCAATGCAAGACGATAAGTCACTTCGCCAACTTGCTCCAAGATGTCAAAAGGTCCGATGTACCTCGGACTCAGCTTGCCTCTGCTCCCAAATCTGATGGTACCACGAGTAGGCGATATCTTCAAAAATACATAGTCACCTTCCTTGAATTCCAAACGTCAGCGGTGCACATCTGCCCAATGCTTCTGCCTATCCTGGGCTGCGCGCAGGTGGCCCTGAATCTGCTTCACTTTCTCCGTTGTCTGTGTCACCATCTCTGGACCAAGTATCTGACGCTCTCCCACATCACTCCAACATACCGGTGACCTACACTTCCTGTCGTACAGTACCTCTTTCTGTCGTACAGTGCCTCATAAGGTGCCATCTGTATGCTTGCTTGGTAGCTGTTATTGTAGGAGAATTCTACTAAGTGAAGATGGTCCTCCCAAGATCCTCCAAAGTCGATCATGTACGCTCTCAAAATATCCTCTAGTATCTGAATCGTGAGCTCTGACTGATTCCTAGACTCTCCTGCATACTTCGTCAAAAATATGATATAAATCTGGAATCGCGATCCGATACAATGCTGACAAGCACTCCATGTAGTCGTATTATCTGCCTCATACACATGTCAGCCAATATCTCCGTGGACTGCCCAATTCTGAAGGGCAAGAAATGCGTCGACTTGGTGAGTTGGTCCACGACAACCCATACTGCATCCTTCCCGCTAGGGCTCCTCGAAAATCCCGTAATGAAGTCCATGGTAATGTGCTCCCACTTCCACTCGGGAATGGAAAGCGTCTGCAATAGTCCTGCAGTCCTCTAATGTTCGGCCTTGACTTGCTGACAGATCAAATATCTCGTCACAAATCTTACAATGTCCTTCTTCATCCCATGCCACCAGTAGTGTTGCCTCAAATCTCGGTACATCTTCGTACCCCTGGGATGAATAGAATAAACCGAGCTATGGGCCTCGGTCATCAACTCCTGGCATAGCTTGCCACTTGGAACGTATAGGTGATCTCCACACCTCAACATTCTGTCTTCGTAAATCTGGAGTCCCGTCTGCATGCCGGCCTCTGTCCTCTCTCACAGTCATCTAAATCTCGCATCGGTAGGCAGGGATGCCTTGATCCTCTCAACCAATGTAGACTGAACCTCTAGACTAGCCATATGTCCATCCTTGCCTGTCATTACAACCTCTATCCCAAGCTCCTGAAGATCCTCTAACAGATGTCTCTGAGTCGTCAAAAAGTATGCCATGGACTTCCTGCTTAAGGCATCTGCTACAACATTCCTCTTGCCAGGGTGGTATTGCACCTCGATATCATAGTTTGTTATCAACTCCAGCCAACGCCTATGTCTCATGTTGAGCTCCTTCTGAGTGTAGACATACTTCAGACTTTTGTGATATGTATAAATCTTAACCCGCTCTCCATAAAGGTAGTGCCGCCATAACTTTAGTACAAATATCACTGCAGCTAGCTCTAGATCGTACGTCGGATAGTTCTTCTCATGAACCCTAGTTGTCTCGATGCATAAGCTATCATCTAGTCGTGTTGTATCAGTACACATCCTAATCTGCTCCCAGACGCATCGCTATACACCACAAATCCTCCAGATCCAGAAGGAAGTGTCAAAATCGGTGCTGACGTCAAACGCTTCTTCAGCTCATCGAAAGCCGTTTGACACTCCTCAGTCCAAATAAACTCCTCATCTTTATGCGTCAGCCGCGTCATAGGCGCATCGATCCTCGAAAAGTTTTCCACGAACCTCCGATAATATCTGGCAAGTCCGAGAAAACTCCTAACCTCCGTAACTGATGTAGGGGTAGGCCACGTCTCCACTGTAGCAATCTTCTCCGGGTCAACTGATAGTCCATCTCCAGTGATTATGTGACCCAGGAATGGTACTCTATCTAAGCAGAACTCACATTTGCTGAGCTTGGCATACAGCCTCTCCTATCTCAGCGTCTCCAATACGATCCTGAGATGCTCCTCGTGCTCCTCCTGGAACTTGGAATACACCAAGATATTGTCGATAAATACCACCATGAACTTGTCCAAGTACTGGTAGAAAACCCTGTTCATCAGGCTCATAAATACTGCTGGCGCGTTGGTTAAAACAAACGACATGACTAGAAACTCATAGTGCCCGTACTTCATCCAAAAAGCTGTCTTCGGAATGTCCTCTTTTCGTACCTTGATCTGATGATAGCCGAATCTGAGATCGATCTTCGAGAATACACATACACCACTCAGCTAATCAAATAAATTATCGATGTGCGGCAAAGGGTACTCGTTCTTTATCGTTACAACATTTAGTGCCCTGTAATTTATACACAAACGTATCGCCCCGTCCTTCTTCGGCACAAATAAGATGGGTGCTCTACAAGGAGAAACACTAGCCCGGATGAAACTCTTGTCTAAGAGATCATCTACTTGGACCTTCAACTCAACCAACTCCTTCGGTTCTAGTCTATAGACCGGGGGAGTAACTGGCTCGGCTCTAGGAGTCAACTCTATAGTGAGCTCTATCTCTCTGTCAGGTGACAGGCCTGGAAGATCCTCTGGAAACACATCCTCAAACTCTGATATAAAGTAAGAGTACACTGGTTCACCTTCTACAATGTGTATCGCTAAGGTAGGTTGGACACCATGCTCTCGGGCTCCCCGAAGAAACTTAAACTGAGGGTGATCTAGTGGTCTAAATATAACGCAACCACGTCAGCAATCTAGCGTCGCGTGGTATTGTCTCAACCATTCCATGCCTAGGACAATGTCATAGTCCGGCATGGAGAAGACTAAAATCGGGCACGCATCTTTCGCCCGCAAACAACTACTGAATAAGATCTATAAGTGTCGCTAACTGGTACTATTCCACCTTTCGTAATAATCCTCTTAATCTTCGGAAGGGTGCATTTGCTATTCCATGGGTGGCCATGAAACTAGCAGCTATGAAAGAGTATGTGACAGCAGAATCAAATAATACTACTACTGGTAATGAAGCTACTAAGATAGTACCTGCGATCACCTCTCCAACTATCTCTGCCTCCTCAATGGTCATCGCAAAGGCCTGGCCATGTCCTGGTGCTGGTGCCCTCGGCTGCCGTCGAGCTTGCTAGAATCGAACTGCCTGTGGGGCCAAGGGTGGCCTCCTCTGATTTTCTCCTGGTGCTGGTGGTTGCAGTGCCCCAACTCCTGCGTAGGGCGGCCTCGGTCCGGGAGGCTGTTGGTAAGGCCTCGGTGCTGGCAAGCCTGGTCGATGAACCATCGGTACTGGAGTCCTCTGGTCTGGGCAATCCCGGACTGCATGCTGGTCAGACCCATATCTCAGGCATACTCCCAACCTCCGTCGACAATCCCTCAACAAGTGTCCCCTCTTGTCACAGTAATGGCATATGGGAATCACCGGTCCCTGCAAGGGTGCTGCTCTCTGCTACTGCGATACCAGGGGACGTTTCGCAGGCCTACCTACGGAGCTCGAACTGATGATGACGATGCACAAGAGCGCTTCAGACTGGCCTCCATCTTGTTGATGCGATCCTGGCGTCGAGCTGCTAATAGAACCTCGGAGTAGGAGGTGGGGGCTATAGACCCAATGAATCTCTGTATCTCAAAACTTAGGCCTTCATAGAACTTCTCGACTTCTTCTCCTCGATCGGAATCAAGTACGGTACAAATCGGCTCAAATGGAGGAACTCAGCATTGTATTCCTCAATGGTCAAACTGCCCTGCCTGAGGTTTTGGAACCTGTCCTGAAGTTCTGCTCTGGCAGTGGAAGGAATATACATCTTCTAGAAGAGCCTAGAGAACTCCTCCCATGTGACTCGATCGGGCCCTAAACGCTCATCCTCTGAAAACCCCCAGTGATGAGCGTTGCCGATAAGCTGCATCCTGACAGCGGTCATCCATCTATGCCTCGGGAAATAGGTGGCCTCCAGTTGGTGTTGAATGCTGGTGAGCCATGCATGTACCTCCATCGGCTCCTCCGTGCCAGAAAATAGAAGTGGTATCATACGACGGAAGTCTATGACAGACCCCATCGTCGACTGGAGAGACGGTGGTGATGCATGTCCCAAGGCCATCACAATACTCTCTCTCAAGGTCTCAACCTGGCGCTGCTGGGCTTGCTGCTGGGTCTGCATCATAGCGTAAACCATCTGGAACATCTGTGGCCCGTACATAAGTTGCCCTGTTGGGAAAGGCATGTATGGCATCTGCGGAGGAAATAAAGGTGGTGGGGGCAATTATTGCTCCTTTTGTCTTATGGTCCTCTGGCCCTCATGATCTACCTGGTGCAGAGTCTGGTGCACGTCTGAAGGCACCTCTGGCTGCCCAGATGACTGTCCTTGGGGAGCTGGGGTCAACTGAAGAACATACCCTAGTTCCGGTTCCCCGGATGACCCTGCGTCACGGGGGACATCGTCCGGCTGTGCGACACGTCCGCTACGGAGATTCATAACTCTGAAAAGAAGTCATGTTTAAGATCAGCGTTTAGGAATTTAAACATGATGCAAATTGGAAAAAATAAAATCGAAATAGAGGTGTCATGTGAAGTACTCAAGCATGTAGATGAGATTCCTAATATCTATTCATAATTTGCAGGCTCGCTTGGCACAGTCAGGTAACCAAGACGATTTAAATCGGACCAGCATGGGCCACCACAAAAACTATGTCACGCCTTAGTTCCAAATATAAGGAACTGAGCCACGTGACAATGGTCAGCGGGTACACTTTGACGGGCATCCCAATCTAATGGACCCGACGGAGTGCACCTAAGTTGTAAAGTACAACGATAAAACCCAACATATAAAACATAAACAGTGAAACTAAATCTCATCCACAAACATCTGAATATAGAACACAGAGAGAAATCATATCTACTAATATGCAGAAGAGAAATAAGACTGGAAATGTATCATAATATAAATACGAGTAGAGTCACACGGGAACAAACCCGCTAATACAAATACTGAATGAATGGAAGCAGTAAGATAACAAGGGCCAGTATCTACAAACTAGATAATAATACCGGCCCAGGGTGAAGTTACTACCAGAGATTAAACGAAGTCATCGGGAAGGATCTTGTCCTCTGCAACAGGTCCTGCTCCTGGTTATACACCCGGTCCGTACTCCTCCGGGTAGTCCTTCTCGCCTAAGCCTGAAAGGAAACCAGGTCCTCAGAGGGACGTAACAAGGTACAAAAATAGTATGCCATAGTATAACAGAAAGAAATATGTGCTATGCTGGTGTAATCTAGCATAACCACCTAAGTGAGACGCAACTTTGAAGACAATGTTTGACGCGTGAACTTTCCAAATATAAAATCGTAGCTCCGAGTCACAGAGACACACGGGACATACCGTAGCTCCGAGCACAGAGTCACACGGGTGATACTACGACTCCGGATACAGGATCACTACATAAATAAGAACATATACATAAATATAGCGCGTGCAAAGTAGCCCAAACGTTTAGTAATTGTCTTCCCCTCCCAATGCGGTCAATGAGTGCTCACTGAACCTGAACCTCTATCTAACAGTCTCATCATACTGAAGTAACTATCAACAATCATGACCCTAAAGTCATCCCAGATTCTGGTTATGTTGTCAGTATCAGGATACAGAAAGTCTGGCACGATGACGGTGTCTGAATGTGTCCTAGGGTTCCGATGTAACCAAGTAGGTACATCAAGGTATCGCGAACATCTATCAATCGATACTAGACCCGGACGCTAAGTAACGATTCCGATCCAAAGTGCGCACAATGCATAGATAAAATAAACAGTAAATCTGGAACTGAGATACAGGATGACAAAGTATACTTGCCTGGATCCGGATGCTGAAGGTGGGGCTCCGGTACAACATCCAAGTCCGCGGATCCCGAAGTACCTAGAGACAATATATGAAATTAATTAATAATCTAGCTCGATATTATTCTAAAATAAGAGGTGACAACACGTCTAGCATAGGCTTCTGTCTTAGTTACATAGATCACATAGATACTAACTAAAGGGTTGACCCAAGTTGACTAGGGTAACGTTGCATCAAATATGATCAACAATCAGTATAATATCCTCAAACAAATCTCCAACCCCTAACATTCATCACAGTGATTTCAGTCATTCAAGTTATGCTCACCCTCAACCATACCATCTTTGTATTCATAGACATTATTTTATACACCTAATTTATTTATCCTCAAATAATTAGTTATAAATTATCAAGTTTACATATAAATAACCATAATAAATTACTATATAACCATTCCACATATATATCTAACCTCAACATTTACCATAAAAATGCATGGGATATATTTCATGAAACCCTAACTCTAACTAGGGCTTCTCTAGCACAACAACATAACTACACAAAAAGGAGACGGGTGAGGAGTTGCCCAGGTGGTTGCGAGTTGTGGCAGTGGTGGTGCTGCGGCTTCGGTCAGGGATGGTGTCGACCGCAGGGGTGGCGCGCGTGTTGACCGAGGTGGTGGTAGTGGTGCTCGGCTGCGTGAGTGTAGTAGATCTCGGCTATATGAGGGTGGTGGTGCTGGAGGTGATAGAGGCTTGTGGTGGTGGTGGAGGTGAAGGTCGGGGTGGTGGTGCTCCGGTAGAGGAAAAGCGGGTGAAGGTGGTGGTGCGAGTGTTGTTGACAGTTGGTGGTGGTGATGCTGGTCGTAGAAGTCGGGGTGGTGCTGGTCATGGAGGTCGGGTGGTGCTTGAGGGGATGGAGGTGATGGTGGCTCGTGGTGGTCGTGAAGTACAGCGGCGGATGGTTCATGGTGGTGGTGTCGTAAAGTACATGAGGCAGTAGGTGGTGAAGGTGTCATTCCCCAGTCCCAAAATACCAGGGGACTGGACACGTGGCATTGGCTAGCAGCACGCACCGATGGACAAATCCAATTTAATGGATCCATCGGGGCACACTTAAGCTGTTTTACAATAGTCAGGGTTTACTAATCTCATCCACAGAATAAAGATAGCAATATCAGCAAAAGAAATATTAAACAACAACCAGTCAAAGTAAATAAAATCGGGGAACAACCCGATATTAAGTCTGTTTACACAAGTTTAATTAAACAGAAAAATAAAGAGTTTATTGGCCAAATAAAACTGAGCATGGAGAAGCAGTTGTTCAGGAGAAGTCCTCAGCAATCACCTCGTCCTCAGGTTTCGGTACTGCTCCGAGTAGTGCTCATATTTCGTACACCTCAGGGTAAATCTCGTATTCTAAATCTGGAGACATAATCCATTCCAGGTCCTCAGGGGACATAGCAAGGTACAGAAAACACAAGCCAAAATAATGCAGTGCAGAAATAAAGGAACAATAGGGTAAGTAATTAAACCAGCTAAGTGACAATGCAAGTGAGAGTTATTAGTCATACTCAGGCTGAGACTACTACAGGATCAGTGTCAAGAAACCATAGCAGTATTTTCTCGAAGGGCCAGTACGGTACCAAAGCTCTGTGTCAGAGTCTAAGGCACTTCCATTAAGTTATTATATATATATATATATATTCAGCCTTTTGTATGGTAATTCTCTCCCCACCCAATGAAATCTCATGTCACAGTTCCATAATGTCTCATGTTCATGTCACGCAAGATTAAACTAATACAATAAGTCATTTATTTAGGTCTAAGGAAATAATGTTCAAGTCATGAAATATGTATCCTATACAGAACCACCTTGAATAGTCAGAAAGATTATGTATCATGATTTGTGTCAGGTGTCCTGGGTATAATGTACTTGATAGGGCAAGTACAAGAAATATAAATGTCATGATATCCATCTCTAAGTGACGTTACATAACCCCGCGTACGGTGTTGGCATCCGACTATTAATTGGACGCTAAGCACGTCACACGGCCCTAGGTTAAGCATGCACAAGTATATTTATATAGTCAAAGGAATAAATAATAAGAACTGCAAGTTTGGCAAGGTACACTTGCCTGGGTTTACGGTTCCAATTGTAGCTCGGATTTCAGCTGGGATTGCAGGCAGTACTCCGATTGCTGAAACAAACATCACTATCAGATCTAGAAAATATTAATCAGCTAGAAACACCTGTCCTTGAGTCCAATTTGGAGACAAGGGCAAAAATGACTTTTCGGGCAAAACGGGGTCCACATATGGGCCGCTTTACACCAAAAAATGCGTCAGGGTCAAAGGTCTCCAAATCTGTCCAACTTAGTGTCAACAGATCAGGAACGATGATACGAACCCAATGGAACTTCCAAAATTGGATTTCGATGAGTCGTTCTCAAAATCGTCCGTCAAGTGGAGCTTGTGGGGCCCACGACACGCGATTTTGTCAACGTTCTCAGAATCGAACCAAACTTGGCTCACAGGACCAGCGTATTGCTACGAGTCCGATGGCGCAAGTTTCGTCTCGATCCGACATGTGTACACTAAGTTACAGCGAGAACCAGAAAGTACGAATACGGGCATTGTCCGCGGATACGCACTGATTCCGGTGTGCACGCACATCCGAATCAGCTTCTGCAAAATCCTACACGTCCGTATCAACGACGCGCATGTATCTGTGAAGACCGCACGCGACCAAGTCATCCCGTTTGGCGGAGCGTACTCAGTTCAGAGGTGAAACAGGGCGTTGGTTTTCCTGTTTTTGGATCGCGGTTCACGATCACCACAGGACGTGATGCACCGAGCGGGTTACACGGGCACCGAGGGGGTCATGCAGGCTACACGATGCAACTGACGGAATCGAAAACAGAGTTACGAGGAGGAAAATACGAGTACCTGAACAGGGCTTAAAAACTGAGAATCCTTCGTGTCTGACTCGTGTCCGACACGACGCAAGAACTAGGGTTAGGGTTCTGGGCTACTGGCCGGAGCTTGGCGGCGCTGCGGCTAGGCCCTGGGGTCGTCGGAGGTTGGCGGCGAGGCGGGCGGCTCTCGGGCGGCCGGAGGTGGCGTGCTGGGGCAGCGCAGGCGGCCGGCGGAGCTCACTGGGTCGGGGACGGGTCTGGGAAGAAGGAGGAGGGGTCGTCGATGTCGTCGGGCGGTTGGGGACTGGTCGGTTGGGAAGAAGACGGTGGCGGCAGGCGGAGGTCGCGACTAGGCGGCGCTGGCCGGAGGCGGGCAGCGGGGGAGGAGATGTGTTCGGGTTCTGCTCGAGGGAGGTAGGCTGTGGTCGGGGTGGCCGGCTCGGCGAGGGTGCTGAGGAGGCTGAGCTGGAGGCGAGCAGCGGGGAGGCGGGGAGTCCGGGCGGCGCTGAGATTGGAGAGGGTGGCGGATGGACGGAGGAGAATGGCGGCTAGGGTTCCGAGGAGTGGCGGAGCTAGGGCTTAAATAGAGGCGGAGAGTGTAACCTCCGATTTCCAATTTCCGAAATAATTAGATTTTTTTTTTATATCATATTTATAAAATATTTACCTTGAAATTCTTGTATTAGATTTTGAACAATGTCTGGTTTTAGAAGGTAATTTATAATCTTGTATAAAAATTATTTTTTTCTAAATGTCGATTTATTATAGAAAAAAATTAATAAATGATATTATATATAATACTCTAGCTTCGAATATTTATTGGCTTGAAATCATAAACTTTTTGTTTAATAAAATTATTGAAAGACTAGTTGTTTTCATAATAAATTTTTAATATCCATTGGATTAGTAAATAAGTAAATTACATAATTTCTAGGGTTTTGAAATAGGGATTTAATTAGTAGCATTTGGAATCAGTTAGCCTTGGAAGCCCTTAAAACATTTTTCTTAAATTATATTTTTTCTATTAAATTTACCAGTTTACCGTCTCCCATTCACACCCTCATTTTTCCCACATGAAAACCCCATTTATATATATATATGATCTGGACCATTCATTATTGGGCCAATCCGCACCCTTCATCCCACACCCTCTTTCCCTATTTAAGTCTCTCATCACCCTTCCCAAGAAACCCTAGCTAGCCCTCACAAATCCCCACAAGCCAACAAGCCACCACCATTTTGTGTGCTCGTGTCCGTGTGTCCAGCATCACCGTGTCAGCCATGTTGGCCTCGGGTCCGACCCCGGGTGTCCCACCGTATCTATTCATTTTCTGTGTCCGGTTACAACATTACAACCATATTCTTGTGTCCGACACCATCTGGACACCACCCCACATCACAGTACATCATTTCTGTGTCCAACACCCGGACACGTCCACCCCAATACCACAACACCACCATCGTGTCCAGCCTCGGACACGATCCATCCCTACACAGCAGATCCAAACCCTAACCTAGATCAGATCCGCCGCCGGCGACTGGGATCTCCCCTTCGACGTCGAGCACCTGTGGCCGACGAGACGAGCAGATCAGCCGCCGCTCTCGAGATCCAGCCGCCGCGAGACCGAGCAGATCCGCCGAGCTTCGCTGCCGCCGGTGACCGCCGCCTCGGATCTCCTCGACTTCGTCGAGCCGTGGCCGCCGTCTCCTCGAACCGAGCACCCGCCGCCACAGTAGATCCGTCGAACGTTCGACCGCCGCCCGAGACGAACGTCGACCGCCGACGCCCTGTCCGGCCCGACCTCCCCGGAAAACCCTCATGTGAGCCTCCCTTCCCTGTTTCCTTTTCCTTTCGATTTCTCAGGGTGGGGAGTGAGTTAAAGGGATTAGTTAATTAATAATTAGTTTAGTTAATTAATAATTAGTTTAATTAATGTATTTAGTCTAGTAAATTAATGTAATTAGTTAGTAATTTCATGTATTAGTTTAGTTTAGTAGTAATTAGTAGCTAATTTATTTTAGTTATAATTAATCCGTTAATTAGTTATTAATCAGTATTAATTTATTCATCAGTAGTTATTTGTAACCAGTTAATTAATTTCATAATCAATTAGTTTTATGTAATTAGTTTAGTATATGCAATTAGCTAGTTTTATGCAATTAGTTTATTTTTTATGTAATAAATATAAGGGTTTGACTATGTAAAAATAATAATTTCTGGTTTATATTATTATTAAAGGAAATAGTTTCAATAATCAAAAATAGTTCGAAATTGGTTATTTGGGTTGGTAACTGAAATTACTAGAGATGTATAAATACATTGGTTTTTACAAATTCTAGATTTTACAAATAAACTTTTACTTGTAATTATTGTTCAATTAATTTTGAAATAATTTTCATTAAATTAGGGTGTTACCTTAATTACAACCAACGACCATTTCTCCTATTAGCCTGGTATCCTTACCTCGGTTTTCGTGCCGAACTCCGATCATGGACTTCTTTATATAGCTTCTAGCTATTTGGACTGCTCCGGACCCATTGGAACTAACTGCTACTTCATTTGGGATTACCTTGAGAAGTGTGGCATTATTTACATTCTTTGATTAGTTATATATATATATATATAAAATGTTTGATTGATATATATATACAAATATGTATTTTGGTATAAAAGTATATATGTATATACATCTATTAGTGTATATACACAAATACGTATTTTGTACAAATTACTAATAGACACTTATATATATTATATACGTTTTTATTGGTATAATATGTATTAATGTATGATTCAGTATTTAAATATAAATAAATGTAAATTGGTATATATGTATATATAACCGTATTTTGGTATAAATAGGTGTACCTATATATATAAACATGTATAAACATATTTTTGGTATATATATATAGTATATATATATATAAAAACTGTATTGATATATATGTACTTGTAAAACATATTTTGGTATATTACCTGTATATAGTATTGTATTATTTTGGTATGTATTATATATATATATATATATATATAATATAAGTTAATATGTATTTTGGTACATGTATACTAGTTTATATGTATGAGTGATGTATAATTTTTCACATAAATAAAATATATTTTCACTTATGTACATACAGTTATACCTATTTTGTATACTTTGGAATAACTATATATATATGTACTAAATTATTATTGGTAATATGATTAATTGGTAAATTACTAGGTGACCCTAGTTGACTAGTGCCATACCTGACAGAGCCCTGAGTTCATGTATTTATGATGTGTTAGTGTAGCACCTGATGCAAATGTTGTATTTGATATATTTTTAGGACTGTTGGTTCCTCCAGACGATACTCTGGGACAGGACATTGGTTTTACCAGCTAAGGACCAAGGCGAGTACATTCTCTGATTAGTTTCTAATATATGATATCTCCTATGTTCACTATATCTAGTGTAAATATCCATGTTCTTGACACGTTGGTTACACGGATTGGTATACACGGATCTCGTCATGAGATGTTATTCCTTATTCATGGTGTAGCTTGTACAAGACTTGTTTCCTTGATATCTTGTGCATGTACAGACACTGAGACCCGGGGAGATTTGCTACCTCCCTAGGGAATCCCGTGTCATAGCGTACCATGATTGGATCTACTATACCAGTCGGGGGTGGGGAGTATTTTAGTGTAGATATGTGATCATACCTAACTTTTCATGCATCATAGCTCACCCCACATCTCACGTCGGGTGCGGCCTGACCATCTCTGTGCCTCATAGCTGTTACGTGTGATTAGCCTGACCTTTCCATGCATCATAGCTAACCAACGGTTAGCCTGACCTTCGTGAATCATAGCTAATCACATGTAACCAGCCTGATCAAGTTCCCAAGCCGATCACATATTAAAGCTAGTACTCACACACTTAGTCATATGTTTCTTGCTCATTGACATATTGTTTCTTTTCCTGCATTTACTTACAGTATTTCCAGTATTTCTTTCATTGTACATTTCTCGTACCTATACATGCATTCGGTATATTTCCATCTAGAACTGCTACATAGTTTATGTCATTTATATAGAACTGCTATTTAGAGATGTACTTTGCTCCTTCCTGACTGGAAAATATTTTTTCAGACTGTGACCTTAGTGGACTTGTTTCTGACACTTGGGGATTGGTTGTTACTGATTTCAGGTATGATTATTTTGTCAGTAGACTTGTGTTGTATTCTTTTGTTTCTTCAAATTCTTATCGTGCTATAGTTGGGATTGAGTATGTTGTTCATTTTATAGTGTTATCCGTGTCTCCTTATGGAGTTGGATACTAGTGTGAGATTATTTAGATAGTACTTGACCTAGACAGCGTTCTACCGCCGATGCTGCGGCGTAGGCTGGACGTACCCACGCACTCGTGCCCCTAAACCAGGTGCGGGTCGTGACACGTTTTTAGTGGTGGCCCATGCAGGTCAGACTTCGCTAGTTGTGCGATGTCGTAGTAGTGCGACGTCATAGTTGTACTACTACGTACCTGCTATAGAATATAGGACATATGATACTAGGATGAGAGAGGATACTCAATCACAAATTCTTGAGAGATTCCTGGGACGACTCCTTGAGAATCTCATTGTAATTTCTAATTTTAAATCCTTCGCCTTATTTCCGTCCGTCCTCACTCATTGATATTAAACTTGATCCTTATTGATCAGTTATTAAATTAAAATCTTGGTATCATTGTTGAGTTTGATTCTTGTTGACCAGTTGTTAAATTTAATTCTTGGTATCGTTGTTGAGTTAATTTTATATCGAGATGAATTTTACGAGCTAAAATTTACGGTATCATCTGATGACATATGTTGATAAGGACAGTGAGAAAGGTAAAACGTCTACTTTGGTTATGGACCCTAGAGTTTATCGCAGCCATATTAGCTGTCGTGACGAGAACGTAGGAACTTAACTTGGGTGTACATACTTTAGTTATGAGATTTAGAGTTACTCGCAGCCATACCGGTTGGCGTGGCGAGGATTCTAGATGACATGATTATAGGGTTGCATACCTTAGTTACGGAACCTGTCGTCTATCGCATCTATGCTTACTGGCGTGGCGAGGATTCTGAGTGTCGTGATTTCAGACAGACGTGTATGATTATCAGGTTGTATCTTAAATTGGCTCTTAAAGTATCATCTCAAGACTTATCTATTTCTGTTATTCCAGGACTTTGTTCCATCGCTTCTTTTCTTTACTAGCAGTAAAGATACCTTCCGTCCTTAACCCAGTTCTTTGAGCCTTATTTCTTTAAGGATCCTTGTTAGTGTGATAATTAGTGACTTGCAATTTTGGTTGTGTCTTGTATTAGTTTGACTGAGTGTGACTTGTGAGTTTGTAAGTATTTCTTAGTTGGATATGTGAGCAGTAGGATTTAATTTAGAGTTAGCCCTTAGCATAGTACCTTGTAACAATGGTTCTAGGAGAAGTGTCATTAGAGACTGAGAGTTAAGGAGAGTATAGAGTATCAGTGATAGTTCTCAGAGTTAGTAACAGAGCCAATTACCCGTCCTGGATAATCATGATTATGTAATTGAGTGATCTATGTAAACGATTAAGTATCCAGGAATTGTGTTAAGGATTTATGGAGCATGATGTTCAAATTGATGAATGATATCGGAAATGTTAAAGGTAAAGAAATGTATATGCATAAAGGGTTTAATGAGATGTCATAAGTAGAGAAATATCAGGATTAGTAATGAAAGTGGTGAAGTGTATCACAAATTAGTTTAACAGGCTGTAAAAGGATTAAGAGATATGCTTATACATCAATCGAGATATAGAACCATATGCCTGCCCATGAGAGTAAAGAAACATGAGTATTATAGAAGGTACGGGTAAACATGAGTTCTAATGAGCTTGATGAGATGATTCATTAATGAAGCTAGTAATACAATACCAAGGGTGCTAATGATTCTATGTCAAGGATTTGTCAAGAATGACGTTAATAACAGTAAGCACCCTGTATGATGATAAATTAGATGATATACCAGTTGACATAAAATGAAAATCATGAAAGAAATTACAGGTGATGATGACTTTGATCATTGTAGATAATGGTGCAAGTGATTCAGGCAGTACAATTTTAGTACACAGTTATAGACACTAGATGCATTGAGTGCACCTCGAGTATTAGAGACTATGAGCACTTATACGTAAATTGGTGGATTTATAAATTAAAGAGTGGAAATGAATTTTTGAGAATTATTGAGAAGTTGGGATTGTGTCATTAAAATTTTGAGGATTTCAAATATGAATTCAATAAACATGGTTAAGGCTACAAAGATTTTAGAAGTGATTAAATTTTATTTCGATGTTGAGTATCTGACTTTGAGGAGGTATATGCAAATTATTTTAAGATTGATCGAGAAGTTAAACCTTGATGATTATTTTGAGGATTAAATTTTATGGTAGATGAGAAATATGAATATTAATATATGAGTAGATGATATACATGTGTAAGGATCTGTGGCTTGAGTATGCTTGAGAGGGCACCACAAACAGACTTGGGTGTCCATCTAGAGTTGTATTAGAGAGAGCAGTGCTTAGTGTGTTGTGTTGCACTTGGCGTGCACTTGAGTGATAAGAACAACTAGTATAGACAATTACAGTAGGTAAGAGAGCTAGCAGTGGTTGTGCTTGTAGTAGAAACAGTGGTACCTAAAGGGATAGGAGTATCAAACCTTGAATGCATCTTTGACCTATGATTGTGCTAGAGGTCCTTGGTATCAGATGTTAGTATAAATAAACAGGTGTGTGCAATACGGATGTATTCATGGATTTTGTGGATTAATGATTAGTTGATATGGGTACCAGTGTACAGGAATAGGAATTAGATAGTGAATGTGCTAAAGTTAAGAGCATGTTAGAGATAGGAGATACCGCAAGAAATATGTTAGCAGGTTCTTTCTTTTTCTCATGTTGTTTTTGTCTTCTGATTGATTGATTCCCTAGTACCGTGGTTTGTATTCGTGATTTTTGATTGATTGTAGCTAGTAGTACACCCTGGCAGAGGCTGCAATACCATGACAAAAGACACATGACCTATATATTTTCTTAGATTGCATGGCTGTAGGTAGAATTTTCTTAAACCACGATCATTGAGGTTTAGACCATAGCAAAGATTTTGAGAAGATTATGATTGGACGAAAGGGACAAGAAGATTTAAAATTTAAGGATAAGCATTCGTTTAAATAAAGAGTTAATGAGTAATATAACGGAATTGATGGACCATTAATTTTACGAAAATCGAGGTATGATTGAAATTCGAGGATAAACATTAACTTAAATAGAGAGTTAAAAAATTCACAGGGCAAAATTGAGGATTTATTAATTTTAGGAAGGTCTTGATATGATTGATTATTAAAATTTGAGAAAATTTGGAAATTATCATTTTATCTATTTGATTGCAAAATAGAAATTTGAAATTCTATATTATGAATGTTGCATTGAAGATTCTGAAAGTATCGCATCGTTGAGTAATTGAGGAAAAAGAAAATCAGGAAAAAAAAAATTGTTAATGGAATAGTGCCGAATTCAATTCTCGGGATGAGGATTTATATTTGAATAAGCATCAATTGAATTTGAGTTAGAGGAATAGGATGATTGATGGATTAGTGTTTAAAATTTAAATTGGGATACAGATTTTTTAAATGTTATAAATATACATTGATTGGAATGCAATTGGAGGATTGAATATTAAAATCCTTGAGTAATTAGATACAAACTTAAAAAAAAAAATTGAGGAGATTATTACAAAAAGGGGATTTGATTTTTAACTTAAAGATTTTCAGGAATTTGATGTTATAGGACTTTGAAAGGTTGAGAAATAACAATATGGAATTACTTCATGATTGTTTGGCTTGAAATTTAAATTTTGATAGAAATAATATAATGTGTAAATGCAAATATTGAGGATCTTAAATTTCGAGGACGAAATTTTTCTAAGGTGGGTAGACTTGTAACCTCCGATTTCCAATTTCCGAAATAATTAGATTTTTCTTTTATATCAGATTTATAAAATATTTACCTTGAAATTCTAGTATTAGATTTTGAACAATGTCTGGTTTTAGAAGGTAATTTATAATCTTGTATAAAAATCATTTTTTCTAAATGTCGATTTATTATAGAAAAAAATAAATAAATGATATTATATATAATACTCTGGCTTCGAATATTTATTGGCTTGAAATCATAAACTTTTTGTTTAATAAAATTATTGAAAGACTAGTTGTTTTCATAATAAATTTTTAATATCCATTGGATTAGTAAATAAGTAAATTACATAATTTCTAGGGTTTTGAAATAGGGATTTAATTAGTAGCATTTGGAATCAGTTAGCCTTGGAAGCCCTTAAAACATTTTTCTTAAATTATATTTTTTTTTATTAAATTTACCAGTTTACCGTCTCCCATTCACACCCTCATTTTTCCCACATGAAAAACCCATTTATATATATATATGATCTGGACCATTCATTATTGGGCCAATTCGCACCCTTCATCCCACACCCTCTTTCCCTATTTAAGTCTCTCATCACCCTTCCCAAGAAACCCTAGCTAGCCCTCACAAATCCCCACAAGCCAACAAGCCACCACCATTTTGTGTGCTCGTGTCCGTGTGTCCAGCATCACCGTGTCAGCCATGTTGGCCTCGGGTCCGACCCCGGGTGTCCCACCGTATCCATTCATTTTCTGTGTCCGGTTACAACATTACAACCATATTCTTGTGTCCGACACCATCTGGACACCACCCCACATCACAGTACATTATTTCTGTGTCCAACACCCGGACACGTCCACCCCAATACCACAACACCACCATCGTGTCCAGCCTCGGACATGATCCATCCCGACACAGCAGATCCAAACCCTAACCTAGATCAGATCCGTCGCCGGCGACTGGGATCTCCCCTTCGGCGTCGAGCACCTGTGGCCGACGAGACGAGCAGATCAGCCGCCGCTCTCGAGATCCAGCCGCCGCGAGACCGAGCAGATCCGCCGAGCTTCGCTGCCGCCGGTGACCGCCGCCTCGGATCTCCTCGACTTCGTCGAGCCGTGGCCGCCGTCTCCTCGAACCGAGCACCGCCGTCTCCTCGAACCGAGCACCCGCCACCACAGCAGATCCGTCGAACGTTCGACCGCCGCCCGAGACGAACGTCGACCGCCGACGCCCTGTCCGGCCCGACCTCCCCGGAAAACCCTCATGTGAGCCTCCCTTCCCTGTTTCCTTTTCCTTTCGATTTCTCAGGGTGGGGAGTGAGTTAAAGGGATTAGTTAATTAATAATTAGTTTAGTTAATTAATAATTAGTTTAATTAATGTATTTAGTCTAGTAAATTAATGTAATTAGTTAGTAATTTTATGTATTAGTTTAGTTTAGTAGTAATCAGTAGCTAATTTATTTTAGTTATAATTAATCAGTTAATTAGTTATTAATCAGTATTAATTTATTCATCAGTAGTTATTTGTAACCAGTTAATTAATTTTATAATCAATTAGTTTTATGTAATTAGTTTAGTATATGCAATTAGCTAGTTTTATGCAATTAGTTTATTTTTTATGTAATAAATATAAGGGTTTGACTATGTAAAAATAATAATTTCTGGTTTATATTATTATTAAAGGAAATAGTTTCAATAATCAAAAATAGTTCGAAATTGGTTATTTGGGTTGGTAACTGAAATTACTAGAGATGTATAAATACATTGGTTTTTACAAATTCTAGATTTTACAAATAAACTTTTACTTGTAATTATTGTTCAATTAATTTCGAAATGATTTTCATTAAATTAGGGTGTTACCTTAATTACAACCAACGACCATTTCTCCTATTAGCCTGGTATCCTTACCTCGGTTTTCGTGCCGAACTCCGATCATGGACTTCTTTATATAGCTTCTAGCTATTTGGACTGCTCCGGACCCATTGGAACTAACTGCTACTTCATTTGGGATCACCTTGAGAAGTGTGGCATTATTTACATTCTTTGATTAGTTATATATATATATAAAATGTTTGATTGATATATATATACAAATATATATTTTGGTATAAAAGTATATATGTATATACATCTATTAGTGTATATACACAAATACGTATTTTGTACAAATTACTAATAGACACTTATATATATTATATACATTTTTATTGGTATAATATATATTAATGTATGATTCAGTATTTAAATATAAATAAATGTAAATTGGTATATATGTATATATAACCGTATTTTGGTATAAATAGGTGTACCTATATATATAAACATGTATAAACATATTTTTGGTATATATATATAGTATATATATATATAAAATCTGTATTGATATATATGTACTTGTAAAACATATTTTGGTATATTACCTGTATATAGTATTGTATTATTTTGGTATGTATTATATATATATATATAATATAAGTTAACGGGTTTGGGCGGGTCGGGTTCGGTCGGGCGGGCCCGACCCGACCCGACAAGCTGAGCGGGTTTGGAGGCTGCGAGTTCGGGTCTGGCCGACCCGACCCGTTAGCCCAAGGGCTGTTGGGATGGGCCGGGTTTGCGGGCTGGGCTGGGCTTTAAATAATAATAATAATAATAATAATAATAAATACAATTAATTAATTTAAAATAGTTTTTATGTATTTAAAAATAGGTCCGGGGTCCGATAAATTCCAGAAAAATTGTCCTAAGTCCAGTTTTTCATTTTACATCCAAAAATATTATTTTTATAATATTTTAATACTATTTAACATCAATTAAAAATCATTGAATAATTAAAACCCTGTTTTTAAATTACAGAAAATTCCCAGAAAATTCCAAAAAATTGTGAAAAAATCCAGTTTTTAAAATTTTGAAAAATCAGGGAGTTTACAATCTACCCCCTTAAGAAGATTGCGTCCTCGCAATCAAAGAATAATCGGTCAGCAGAGATGACACGGTATCGTTCGAAACACATCACAAGATACTTAGGGAAATACCGTTTCCCTAAAAATGAAAGTTATGCACTTTCCAGAGAAAATCTAGTTAAAGCAAGAAAATTACAACTTTTTAAAAAACCCAGGTTATTATTAACAAGTTGCAATTTACTAGGTTGGGGCTGAGGTCACGAACCAAGAGGCACGAACTACACAAGACAAAAACGGATAACTACGAATCACTTACTCGCATCAGCGTCCTGCACAGTCAGCGCATAAGCTTGTCCTCGTCCTTGAGGTAGATTCCTCTGCTGCTGTTGGGCTTGCTGGAACAGTGTCGCCTGAGGTGCCAGAGGTGGCCTAGGTGCTGGTAAAGCAGGTTGGGTTGCCCTTCGTGCTCCATCTCGATGCTGAGGACAGTCCTTGGCTATGTGTTGATTGGTGCCGCAAATCAGGCACAATCCCAACTTGCGTCTGCAGTCCTTCTCGACATGGCCTATCTTGCCGCAGTAGTGACAGGTAGGAAGGGTCTGCGAAGCTGCCCTGGGTGGCGGGTTCGTGTGAGATCTCTTTGCAGATTCTCCCGGTGATGATCTGTCTGGTGCTGTGGTGATTGGCCGCTTGAGGCGAGACTCTCTCCTGGTGACGCGTTCCATGCGTCGGGCTGCAGCGAGAACGTCCGAGTATGATGTTGGTGCGACGGACCCAATTAGTTTTTGCAGCTCAACGTTCAGTCCGTCGAAGAATTTTTCGGCCTTCTCTTCCTCTGTCGGGATCAGGGTTGGGGCGAAGCGGCTCAGACGAATGAATTCTGCGTTGTACTCTTCCACCGTCATAGAGTCCTGGGTGAGGCGATTGAATTTGTCCCGCAGTTCTGATCGAGCGATAGCCGGAATGTACATCTCTTGGAAGAGTCTGGAGAACTCTTCCCAAGTGACTCGGTCTGGTCCGAGTCGTGCCTCCTCAGACAACCACCAGTGGTGCGCGTTGCCTGTCAACTGCATTCGGACGGCAGTCATCCAGCGTTCCCGGGGGAGCTCGGCTGCTTCAAGTTGATGCCGTATGTTGGTGAGCCACTCGTGAACTTCTGTGGGCTCCTCTTTTCCAGAAAAGGTGTGGGGCTTCAGTTGGCGGAAGTCGGTGATTGAGCCTGTAGATGGCCGTCGAGCTGGTAGGTTGGCCTGCTCCAGTACAGTTACAATGCTGTCCCTCCAGAAGTTAGCTTCGCGACGCTGAGCCTCGTGTTGGACTTGTTGCTGGGCTTGCATCATCGCGTAGATCATTTGAAATATCTGCTGCCCGTCAATTGGCTGTCCTTGTGGGAGCACGGGCGTTGGTGGAACGAACTGCGGCGGAGGTGGAATGTCATCGCGTCGGAATCGGGAGGTAGGTTGACCTGCCTGCTGGCTCTGTTGAGTTGGTGGAACTCCTTCGACTGGTGTCACTTCGTCGTCATAGGTGACACCTGTAGCTTGGGGTGTTCCGACGGGAGTCTCATTGCATTCCTGTGGGTCCATTTCCCTGCATCCAAAATACCCACTAAGAGGCGTACAGGAATCAAGGCAAGATGCAAGTCAATAAATTAATTCGAATGCGATACAGATATCAAAAACGATTCAAGCAAGTGGATGAGATCCTAAAGACTTATCCTATCTTATTGCAGGCCTGTTCGGTCCCTAAGTTGAAACCGAACAATTTAGTCGTAGACCTGCATGGGCCACCACAAAAACCATGTCACGCCCCAGTCCCAAAAATGCCGAGGGACTGAGCACGTGCACAATGGCCAGCAGCACGTACCGATGGACAACCCAATTTAATGGATCCATCAGGGCATGCTTAAGCTGTAGTCTAGCAGTATTAAGTACAAGTCTCAGGTATATCTATTCTCATCCACAGATTAACACAGATTATTTGCCAGAAATAATGCAAGGGAAATAAATTATGCAATAACAAATAAGGTTGTCCCGGGAAACAAATCCGAGAATTATTCTGTTACAATTAAGGAAAAATAGACAGGAATAGAAATGCTGAAAATGGAAATACTGTGTAGTTGAAGCCGGTGCTCAGGAGAAATCTTCGGCCACTACTTCGTCCTCTGTTCCTTGTTCTGCTCCAAGGAGTGCTCCGGTACCGTACACCTCTGGGTAATTCTCTTCAACTGTACCTGGGGACATAATCCGGATCCAGGTCCTCAGGGGACAGCAAGGTACAGAAAATACAAGCCAAAATAAATACATTGCAGCAGTTAATTAAACAAGAGGGTAAGCTATGTAACCAGCTAAGTGATATGCAATATGAGAGCAGCACTAGAACTCAGGCTGAAGCCACTACAAGCTCTGTGTCGGGGAGCCGGTAGCGGCAATAACTATGAACTACACTATGTTATATACTATGTTTTATGTATAATATCAGCCTGTAGTCTGTGTGTCTCTCTCCACCCAATGTAATCACGCAAGCCATGACCATAACGTCTCATGTCCATGTCAGCGGGATTATAACTAATGCAGCAAGTCTGGTAGCTATGAATCAAAATGTCTAAGGATGTAACGTCTATGTCATATAACATGCATCCTATACAGAATCACCTTGAATGTCTCAGGAAGACTCTGTCTCATGAAATAGTGTCAAGTGTCCTGGGTTCTGGTGTACTTGATAGGACAAGTACGAGAATTATCGGGTCTCGATATCCATGTCTATGTGACGTTACACAACCCCGCGTACGGAGTTGGCACCCGACTTTGATCGGACACTAAGTACATCGCACGTCTCCTAGGTCAAGCAGTTAAAACATGTTTATATTTAATTCACAAGAAATCAAGTAAAGTACTATGTCAAGAATTACTGAGATTTGGCAGGCTTTATTTGTCCCTTATTGCATGATTAAGTCCAGAAAATAATTAGCAAGCTGCAGGGTTTGGCAAGGTACACTTGCCTGTGGTTCCGGCTATGTTTACGGCTCTGACTTCGGCGGGAATTGCAGGCGGTACTCCGGTTGCTGAAACAAACATCACCATCAGATCCAGAAAATATCAATCAGCTAGAAACGCCTGTCCTTGGGTCCAATTTGGAGACAAGGACAGAAACGGCAGTTTCGGGCCAAAACGGGGTCCACCGGTGGGCCCGCTTTGCACCGAAAAATGCGTCCGGGTCAAAGGTCTCCAAATTCACCAAACTTAGTGTCAACAGGTCAGAAACGCTGATACGAACCCAACGGAACTTTCAGAATTGAATTCCGATGAGCCGTTCACAAAATCGCCCGTCGAGCGGGACCTATGGGGCCCACGACACGCGATTTCGTCAACGTTCTCAGAATCGAACCAAACTTGACCCACAGGACCAGCGTATTGCTACGAGTCCGATGGTGCAAGTTTTGTCTCGATCCGACGTGTGTACACAAAGTTAGGGTAAATTGCAGAAAAGGCGGATACGGGGCGATGTCCGCGGATACGCGTTGATTCTGGTGTGCACGCACACCCGAATCAGCTTCCGTGAAATCTCACACGTCCGTATCGACGAGGCGCACGTATCTGTGAAGACCGCGCGCGACCAAGTTGTCCCGTTTGGCGGGGCGAACTCAGTTCCGGGGTGAAACAGGGTCTGGGTTTTTCCTATTTTTGGATCGCGGTGTGCGATCACCACAGGACGCGATGCCCCGAACAGTTTGTCCGGACACCGAGAGGGTCATACAGGCTTCGTAACACAATTTACGGAATCAAAAACGAAGCTACGAGCAAAAAGTTACGCGTACCTGAACCCCGCTGAAAAATCAGGGTTTCGCCGTGTCCGACTCGACACGGACACGGTGTCCTGTGTCCGTGTCCGACACAGGAACAGGAAATAGGGTTAGGGTTTTGGGCTCCGGTGCTGCTCAGGGCGGAGACGGCGGAGACGGCGGCTGGGCGGCCGGGGGCAGCGCGGCGAGGGGCGGGGGAACGCGGCGAGGCGGCGCGGCGTGGCTCGGCGGCGGCGCTGGGGAACTGCTGCTGCTGCTCGCCGCTGCTGTGGCCGGTCGTTCGTCGCCGGAGACGAAGGGGGAGGAGGAGAGCTGACGGAGGCGAGGCGAGGCCGGGGCGGTGGTCGACGGAGAGGGGCTAGGGCGGAGCACGACGGCGGCGAGTGGTGGTGGTCGGCGGGGGAATGGTTTGCCGGAGGGGAGAAAACTAGGGCTTTTATAGGGCTGGCGACGGGGAGGGTCGGCCGGGAGAGGCGGAGGACGTGGCGGGGGAGGCGGAGCTCGCGGGGGCGTGGGCCGAAGGAGGCGGCGAGCGGCCGGGCGGGGCGGCGGAAGAAGCGGAGCGCAGCCGATCATGCGGGGAGGCTGGGGGCTAACGGGTTTGGGCGGGTCGGGTTCGGTCGGGCGGGCCCGACCCGACCCGACAAGCTGAGCGGGTTTGGGGGCTGCGGGTTCGGGTCTGGCCGACCCGACCCGTTAGCCCAAGGGCTGTTGGGATGGGCCGGGTTTGCGGGCTGGGCTGGGCTTTAAATAATAATAATAATAATAATAATAATAATAATAATAAATATAATTAATTAATTTAAAATAGTTTTTATGTATTTAAAAATAGGTCCGGGGCCCGATAAATTCCAGAAAAATTGTCCTAAGTCCAGTTTTTCATTTTACATCCAAAAATATTATTTTCATAATATTTTAATACTGTTTAACATCAATTAAAAATCATTGAATAATTAAAACCCTGTTTTTAAATTACAGAAAATTCCCAGAAAATTCCAGAAAATTGTGAAAAAATCCAGTTTTTAAAATTTTGAAAAATCAGGGGGTTTACATAACGGCCGGAGGCGGCGGGTGTTGAAACAGTCGGGGGAAGGAGAGAAAGGGTCGGCGGGTTAACGGGTTCGCGGGTGCGGGTTCAGTCGGGCAGACCCGACCCGACCCGCTAGGGCGGTCGGTTCGGTTTGGGTAGACCGGCCGGTCTGGGTCGGTTTATTATGGGTTTAGGTGGACCGGTTTATTTAATTTAGGTTTAAATAATCAATAGATTTTATGGCTTTAAAAATCCATCCGGGGTCCAATAAATTCCCGGAAAATTACCCTATGTCTGGTTTTTAATTTTACACCATAAAATATTATTTTCATAATATTTTAATATTATTTATTATCATTTAAAAAATCCTTTAATAATTAAAATACCTGAATTTAATTACAGAAAATTCCCAGAAAATTCCAGAAAATTGTGAAAATCCAAATTTAAAAATTCTTGAAAATCAGGGGGTTTACAGAAGGTGGTAGAGAGATGGCAGCAGCGGGTGGTTCATGGTGGTGGTGCTGTGAAGTGCAGGAGGCAGTAGGTAGTGGAGAGATGGCAGCAACCAGAGGCTCGAGGGGATTGAGCCCCGGTGGAGGCTCGAGGGGATGTGGCTGCTGCTCGTGTCGGGGTATAGTGGCGGGGTGAAGAAGAAGAAGAAGTGAAGAAGAATGAAGAAGAAAGAGGTGGTCGGCTGGATTAAGTAGAGGGAGGAGAGAGAGATGGGGGATTCCTAGGTTTTTCTAGGGATTAGGGCCGACTAGATAGGGGGGAGAGGGTTGTGTGTGAGAGTTAATATAGAGTGGGTGTGTGATTGTGATGGTGTAGGAGTTTGAATCAAGGGTCTTGATTCAACATGAAAAATTTTATATAGCAAAAGGGGGGAGAGAGGATGACATGACCGGTCATGTGAGGTTGGGGGAGGATTTCTTTATTGGCTTCAACCAATAGGATGGTGACACCTAGCACCCTTTTTGCCATTAAGCCCCTTAACATTTGGGTGTTTGCACACGAAAGAAAAATAGTGAGGATTTGGTGTGGGAAGTGGTATTTGGTGTTTTGTAGGATAAGGGAGTGTCGTGTGTTTTGTATGGGTCTCATGAATGGTGTTGGGTTAAGTTGGGGTTAGGTTGGGATTAGGTTAAGTTGGTATCCACAATTTAATTAAATAAAGTGTCATGTGCTCTTAAAATAAATGGGAGTACATGGGGTCTCAATTAGGAGTGACACAAAGGTCATAAACAGTGTAGGCTTGGTGTCAGTCTTGGTCCCTTTAATTGGTTCGATGAAGCGGGTTGAGTTTGTGTCCCCAAATCGATGGCAACGATATAGGTACGCGACATAGGATTAAAGAATTAATTTTCGTGACTGAAAAGTTGTGTAATTAAATTAGAGCACGAGGGAGTGTGTTTGTGAGTGACATAAATGTCCAGTGCCTAGGTTGGCTTGTCAGGTCAAGAGTGCAAAGATTTGTTGAAAATTTAAGGCTATTGTTGGGCTCCAGTTATTGTAGCAACGGTAAGGTGCACCAAGGGTTTAAATTAAAGAACTAGTCAACGCAACCTAATTTTTAAACCTTAAACAACCTGATGCCAAACCAAAATTTCTAACCATATCTAGTCTACCAAAAATAAGATTTTGAGGGGGTTTACACAAAATAATCGAAAATAAAGGGTATTGAATGGATACATATTTCTTTCTTTAGAAGAATCAAAAGATAAGTGAATTCATATATAATAGTGGAGACATTCTATACTATATTTTAAACTATTTTAAAATTATATATATTACTATTTTTGGAGTATTTTCTTCATATTGACACATAATAGTATAATCCAAATAATACACTGTAGAAGCATAAAAAATGCTGGGAATTGTTCGCGTATTTTACAGCCAAATCCTCCAACATACATGAAGTTCCTCCCTGCGTAAAACAGAGCTTCAAGGTCTGTCCGCGTAAAGCAGAGCTTCAGAGCTGTCTGCGTAAAACAGAGCTTCAAGGTTATTTGGCGTAAAATATGGCTTCAGAGCTGTCTGCGTAAAACAGAGCTTCAAGGCTATTTGGCGTAAAATAGGGCTTCAGAGCTGTCCGCGTAAAGCAAAGCTTCAAGGCTGTTCTGCGTAAAAGGTTGATATACCTTCCTGCGTAAAGCTTTGTTTTTAATGCAGCGTAAAGTTGTACGAGAAACTCTTCGTATTCCTCGGATGAATTTTTCAGTCTTCTGAATACGCTGCCTATTCCACATTGACAGAAATAAGTTTTTACGCTCAAGACAAGACAAAATCAGATGCCACGTCAAAAGATGTTTCTTGTACAGAGCTCGAGGCATATCTCTGTATTTAATGCACGAGATTTTGTTCTATAAATTTGTCATGACTGGGAAAGCTAAGACTGTGACTAATACGCTCACATCATCATCCTTGCATTTTATGCCAACCAGGCTATTTTCAACTATAGGAGTACGCCGTATGCTATCTCCTCGAAATACGCCAACTCGGCTGTATTTGCAAAGGTACATTGATAAGGCTATTTAGCCCAGAATACGCTCAAGACCTCAGTCGTGGAGGATAATTGGCTATTTTACGCTGGTTATCTATTTCATCAAGTTTTACGCAGGGGCAGTTACCTACGTGGCTTGCATGTCGTGATCTTCGAGAAGCAGTTATACGTGTTACCTTATAAAGGGATACGTGTCATACGCAGATTCAGAAGATTATTTGAACGTGGATAACAGTTGTCATAACCGCAGCGTAAAGGATGCAATCTTCTTCACAGTTTGGCCTTTTACGCCAACAAAACAGCTATTTGGCTTTTACGCCAACAAGACAGTTACTTGGCTTTTACGCCAACCATCTTTACGCAGGGGCAATTACCTACGTGGCTTGCATGCCATGATCTTCGAGAAGCAGTTATACGTGTTACCTTATAAAGGGACACGTGTCATACGCAGATTCAGAAGATTATTAGAACATGGGTAGCAGTTGTCATAACCGCAGCGTAAAAGATGCAATCTTCTTCACAGTTTGGCCTTTTACGTCAACAAGACGATCATTTGGCTTTTACGCCAACCAGGTAGTTACTGGATTGATCTCTATAAATAGAGACCCCTAGTCACAGAGTAAAGAGGACAGACGGAGAGGACAAGAAGGACAGACAAAAGAGGAAGGTTGAATCATATTCTATCATGTTCATATTACCTCTGAATAGATATGTTTAACTGAGGAGTGAATTGATTTTGGCTGACAACTTTGGCAACAAGAATTCAATCCTACCTGCAACTTTTCTTTGGCCGGCTTTTGCCTTCAGTTCAGAGAAAGTTTGAAGCTTCTTCTACAGCACTTTTTCATCATCGTGTAGTCCAAGGAACAAAGTGATCGACTGCAGATTAGACTTCTATAGCAATATTTCCCCAGAATTATTTTATTGTACTAAATATCCTCGTATAGGATTAATTGTACTTTTTCTTGTTTGTAAGCAAAAGTTTCGCGTAAACATTTGTTTATTCAAACAAAATAACGACTATGCTGGGGAAGACTTTCTCCTCTGATGAGAAAGTAATTGCTCAACACGATGTTGTATCCATTGGATCGACGAAGAAGACTTTGGTCGTCCAGTTCGACCAATCTGCCTATGAAGACATGCTTCATGCAGGGGATAGTTCTCATTCCTCCTCTGTCCATAACAACAGGAAGCTGCGTAAAGTGTGGATGCCTAAGACGTCCTCTATCCTTCCTGCAAGTTCTCATTCACTGATCAACAAAGTTGTGACAACACAGCCAACACGCCCTGTGCGTAAAACTTTGTCTCCCGTCTGTGACATGGTAGACAAAACTTCTGGCAATGTCTCAGTGCCAATCCAGAAGTCTCAAACATGCCCTGCGCGTAAACCTTCGTCTCCCGTCTATGACGTGGTAGACAAAACTTCTGGCAATGCCTCAGTACCAATCCAAAAATCTCAAATATACCCTGCGCGTAAACCTTTGTCTCCCGTCTATGACGTGGTAGACAAAACTTCTGGCAATGCCTCAGTGCCAATCCAGAAGTCTCAAATACGCCCTGCGCGTAAAATTATATCTCCCGTCTATAATGAGACAGATGTACCCTTTGATCACATCAAAGGAACAGACAATGACAGGCTGAGGGAGAGTCACCCTCGAATAGTCAGAGCATCATCTGAAGCTGAGAGTAGCATCTCCTTTGAGTCTGAAGATGATGCAACTATGACCGTCTTCCCTGAGGACAGTGCGACTCAAGAACCCAAGGCGGAAGGGCTCAGCGATCGCCAATGACTTGATGCTCTTGAGGTAATAATGCACACCATGAGTGCCATAATGCAGACTCTGGCCCTCAAGGCAAACATGGTCCTGCTGACCTCAGGATCCACAGTAACTCTGCAAGCCAGGAGTATCAATCTTCTGGTGATTCACACCAATCCGTCATGCCGTAAGGACGGTGATTCCCAAGAACCAGACAATGACATATCTAGGGGTAGTCTCCCTCGACAAGACAGAGCAGCAACCAAAGCTGGGGGTAGAATTCCCTCTGAGTCTAAAGATGATACAACTATGACCGTCTTCCCTGAGGACCGTACGACTCAGGTATCGAAAGTCCCAAATCCAAAGAGGACTTTCTTCTTCAATGATGATGACATCATTGAAATCTTTAATATATTGATGAAGGAAAACAAACTTCGGCTACCCAACATCAGATGCCCTGAAAAGGCTGACAAGGTCGATGACCCAAAATATTGTCTCTTTCATCGGTACATTCATCACCCCACAAAGGCATGCTATGTACTAAAAAGGAAAATCCAGGAGTTGATCGACGCCAAAGTCATTACTTTGCATTTTGGCAATTTTCCCCCTCAAGAAGTACCGGATGATAAGTCCCCAAAGTCTCCCCACGGAGCAACCTTCTGGTCTATCCTCATTTTCGGATAGACCACACTTAGCAAACCACTCTTCAATAAGTTTTATTTTTTCGGACATGGGTTTACGTCCATATTACCTCTGAACTGTTGTCCAAACATTTTTTCCGGCTAAGTTTGCCATGTCCATATTACCTCTGAGCAAACCTTCCAGGTTCGGCTATCAATTATCATGTCCATATTACCTCTGATATCGGTTGTCATCTCAACTTAGCACCCGTACTTAATTCTAAGTACGCTAGTGGTGTTAAGTTCACAAAAGTTTGCCATGTCCATATTACCTCTGAGCAAACCTTCCGGGTTCGGCTATCGATTATCATGTCCATATTACCTCTGATATCGGTTGTCATCTCAACTTAGCACCCGTACTTAATTCTAAGTACGCCAGTGGTGTTAAGTTCACAAAAGTTTGCCATGTCCATATTACCTCTGAGCAAACCTTCCAGGTTCGACTATCGATTATCATGTCCATATTACCTCTGATATCGGTTGTCATCTCATCTTAGCACCCGTACTTAATTCTAAGTACGCCAATGGTGTTAAGTCCACCAAACTTGCCACCTCTGGCAAGGCATATTGTAAACTTATTACTTGCACTCTCGCGCGCAAGAAGTAATAAATCCACCAAAAATCCTCCAGTGGGATATCCTCATGATCGTACCTAACCTCTCGGTATGGCTATTGATCAGTTCACGTCTACGTCACCTCTGAGTTATCATTCTCACTTCCTCCCCAGTATGGTTTGCCATGTCCTTCGCACCTCTGAGCAAACCGTCTGGATTTGGCTATCGATCATCACGTCCACAGTACCTTTGATATTGATTGTCGAATAAACTTATCACATGTACTTAAATTTAAGTGCACCAATGGTGTTAAGTCCACCAAACTTGCCACCTCTGGCAAGACCTGTTTCGAACTTATTACTTGCACTCTCGTGTGCAAGAAATAATTAGTCCACCAAAGATCCTCCAGCAGGATGTCCTCAATCAAAAAAAAATAGTCACGTCCATATTACCTCTGGCTTGTTTCCTTTTCCTTCCACCAAAAATATAGGGATCATATCTAACCTCTCGGTATGACAATCGAATAGTTCACGTCCATACTACCTCTGAACTACGTCTCTCAATTTTTCCAACAGAGTGAATCTATCACTGCAAGAGAACGGTCGCCTCTGTCCTATTTTTCTTTATCCCCACAAAGTCATATCTTACCACATCCACATTACCTCTTAGTAAGATATTTTTAGAACTTTTTCATGTCCATATTACCTCTGATTAAAGTTTGCTCTTTGACTTTCTACTATCACGTTCGCATAACCCCTGATAGTGCTAGTCGTTTCAGCTTATTATCTGTACTTAAGGTACGCCATGGGTAATAAGTTCATAACTCAAGAGTTTGCCATGTCCATATTACCTCTGAGAAAATATCCCTCCAAACAGTCTGCTATCACGTTCGTATAACCCCTGATAGTGTCAGTCATTTCAACTTATTATCCGTACCCAGTCTTAGGTACGTCATGGGTAATAAGTCTACCAAAATCTCCCCAGCGGAGCATTCCTCAGGTCTACTTGCACACTGCCGCAGTGGCCACTCAAAAAAAAAACAATCTCGTTAGACGCTAGCCATGTTCACATTATCTCTGAGCTATCGTCCTACCAATCTCCCCAGCAGAGTAACCCTCAGGTCCACTTGCACACTCTCGCAGTGACCACTAAACCAATCTCGTTAGACGCTAGCCATGTTTATATTATCTCTGAGCTATCGTCCTACCAATCTCCCCAGAGGAGTAGCCCTCAGGTCCACTTGCACACTCTCGCAGTGACCACTAAAACCAATCTCTTAGATGCTAGCCATGTTCACATTATCTCTGAGCTATCATCCTACCAATCTCCCCAGCGGATTAACCCTCAGGTCTATCTTCATTCTCGGATAGACCACACTTAGCAAACAACTCCCCAGTGAGTGTCTCAGATATTAGTTCACGTCCATATTACCTCGGAACTACTGTCCTAATATTTTTCCCTAACTGAGTTTGCCACGTCCATGTTACCTCTGAGCAAAACCCCCGGGTCTTGGCTATCGATTATCACGTCCATATTATCTCTGATAATCGATTAAGATATAATAACGGTGTTAAGTTCACAAAATCTGCCATGTCCATATTACCTCTGGCAGGGCTTGTCTTAAACCCGTTACTTGCACTCAAATACGCAAGAAGTAATTGGTCCACAAAATCTACTACGTCCATATTACCTCTGGCTGGGCTTGTTTTAAACTTATTACTTGCACTCCAGTGCACAAAAGGTAATAGGTCCACCAAAGATCCTCTAGCGAGATATCCTAAAAAACTATGATATCTTACCACATTCACATTACCTCTGAGTAAGATATTATCAGAAATTTTCCATATCCATATTACCTCTGAGTAAAGTTCTTCTTTTCGACTTTCTACTATCACGTTCGTATAACCCCTGATAGTGTCAGTCATTTCAACTTGTTATCTGTACCTACTCTTAGGTACGCCTTGGGTAATAAGTCTACTAAAATTCTCCAAGAGAATGGAATATACTACCCCGTACATATCACCTCTAGCAGGATATTCATTCTCATGTCAAAACTCTCTTCCATGCTTCTTTTTCAAAGTATTTCAAAACTTGTTCAAGTTTTAAAAACTTTGAAGGGGGTCCTGTAGAAGCATGAAAAATGCTGGGAATTATTCGCGTATTTTACAGCCAAAATCCCCAACATACATGAAGTTCCTCCCTACGTAAAACAGAGCTTCAAGGTCTGTCCGCGTTAAGCAGAGCTTCAGAGCTGTCTGCGTAAAATAAGAGCTTCAAGGCTGTTTGGCGTAAAATATGGCTTCAGAGCTGTCTGCGTAAAACAGAGCTTCAAGGCTGTTTGGCGTAAAATATGGCTTCAGAGCTGTCTGCGTAAAATAGAGCTTCAAAGCTATTTGGCGTAAAATAGGGCTTCAGAGCTGTCCGCGTAAAGCAAAGCTTCAAGGCTGTTCTGCGTAAAAGGTTGCTATACCTTCCTGCGTAAAGCTTTGTTTTTAATGCAGCATAAAGTTGTATGAGGAACTCTTCGTATTCCTCGGATGAATTTGTCAGTCTTCTGAATACGTTGCCTATTCCACATTGACAGAAATAAG
The DNA here is from genome assembly GCA_036927795.1 of Iris macrosiphon. Lineage (NCBI taxonomy): Eukaryota > Viridiplantae > Streptophyta > Magnoliopsida > Asparagales > Iridaceae > Iris > Iris macrosiphon. Next base: position 130,868,979 of record JAYESA010000016.1, on the reverse strand, counting down.
TTTTTACGCTCAAGACAAGACAAAATCAGACGCCACGTCAAAAGCTGTTTCTTGTACAGAGCTCGAGGCATATCTCTGCATTTAATGTACGAGATTTTGTTCTATAAATTTGTCATGACTGGAAAAGCTAAGACTGTGACTAATACGCTCACATCACCATCCTTGTATTTTATGCCAACCAGGCTATTTTCAACTATAGGAGTACGCCGTATGCTATCTCCTCAAAATACGCCAACTCGGCTATATTTGCAAAGGTACGTTGATAAGGCTATTTAGCCCAGAATACGCTCAAGACCTCAGTCGTGAAGGATAATTGGCTATTTTACGCTGGTTATCTATTTTATCAAGTTTTACGCAGGGGCAGTTACCTACGTGGCTTGCATGTCGTGATCTTCGAGAAGCAGTTATACGCGTTACCTTATAAAGGGATACGTGTCATACGCAGATTCAGAAGATTATTTGAACGTGGAAAACAGTTGTCATAACCGCAGCGTAAAGGATGCAATCTTCTTTACAGTTTGACCTTTTACGCCAACAAAACAGTTATTTGGCTTTTACGCCAACAAGACAGTTACTTGATTTTTACGCCAACCATCTTTACGCAGGGGCAATTACCTACGTGGCTTGCATGCCGTTATCTTCGAGAAGCAGTTATACACGTTACCTTATAAAGGGACATGTGTCATACGCAGATTCAGAAGATTATTAGAACGTGGGTAGCAGTTGTCATAACCGCAGCGTAAAAGATGCAATCTTCTTCACAGTTTGGCCTTTTACGCCAACAAGACAGTCATTTGGCTTTTACGCCAACCAGGTAGTTACTGGATTGATCTCTATAAATAGAGACCCCTAGTCACAGGGTAAAGAGGACAGGCGGAGAGGACAAGAAGGACAGATAAAAGAGGAAGGTTGAATCATATTCTATTATGTTCATATTACCTCTGAATAGATATGTTTAACTGAGGAGTGAATTGGTTTTGGCTGACAACTTTGACAACAAGAATTCAATCCTACCTGCAACTTTCCTTTGGCCGGATTTTGCCTTCAGTTCAGAAAAAGTTTGAAGCTTCTTCTACAGCACTTCTTCATCATCGTGTAGTCCAATAAACAAAGTGATCGACTGCAGATCAGACTTTCATAGCAATATTTTCCCAGAATTATTTTATTGTACTAAATATCCTCGTATAGGATTAATTGTACTTTTTTTCTCGTTTGTAAGCAAAAGTTTCGCGTAAACATTTGTTTATTCAAACATACACGAAATTCATACTTCAAATTAACATTTTCTTTTTGCTCTTTGTTTTTACTTGTTGGTGAGTCCAGTTAAATTACTATTCACTTGCTAGTACACGTTTGAAATTTGAAAAACCTCATAGTTTTCTAGTATTTTTTAAGTACGGACAAGAGTCCACACAGTCCTAAAGTACTATAAATTTTGACTAAAGCAAAAATATAACTATGCTCTAACCTACATGGAAGTAATATACGAAAATATAAATTTATTAGCTACTAAACTAAACTAGGCCCTTGTTGCCCTCTAGCACCCAACTTCTCTTCGCCTTTGACTGACTTTACTAACACAAGACTATACCTATAACCCTTTTTGCACCTCTAAGTATCTTTGGGACTGTTTGGCTCAGTGGAATAAAAAAAAAAAATTTCATTTGTATGCTTTGAAATGTAGGTTAGAATTAAATTTTTTTTAAATTTGATGTTTTGTTAGTTACTGAAGTGAATAATAAATTATAACTTTTTGAAGTGATATAAATAGTAATTTTTTTTCTTTTCTTAAAATATAGAGAAGTGGTACTCCCAATCAAAAGTTCGAAGTGAAAATAAGAATTTTACATGTTTACGCTCTACTACGAAGAAAAAACTCTTGTGTCAAAATTTTGATTTCGAGAAAGAAAAGATTTACTGTTCGTGTCAAATAACAGTAAATCTTGTTTGCAAATCCTTTAATCAAATACATGAAGTGGTACAAAATTAAGATTTTGGCCATGTCCGCGTTCCAAATTCAGGAACCAAACAACCCCTTGCGAACACTTCTACCACGTCATAGTACATTAACGATGATGCAACATTTGTTTAAGGAAACGGGCTTTGAAGGTGGTTAGTGGAGAAAACGTGTAGAGCATTTAGAGTAACATAGGAGGGGAATAGTTGATAACGCCGTTTAGGGAGAGAGGGGCTTGGAAGTGCTTAGTGGAGATGACACGTATAATATTTAGAACATATTTTAAAAACCGGACCAAAAATTGACTCGAACATAGTACTACGTTTGGTCAAACCGGTTTAACCATTAGTTCAATATGTGAGTTAATCTAAGTGCTCCAAGTTCAATTTCTTCCGGACACTGATTTTTATAAAAATATCTATTTATAATCGTTTTTTGAAAGAAAAAATATATATATTGGGTCAACACGGATCCAGTTCATAAAAACTACTGATTTACAAGTCAATCGGTCGAACCAGCTAGTCCAGTCTGATTTTTAAAATACTGATTTAGAGGTGTAGAGGAGGGTAATAGTTGATGACACCCGAGTAAAAAAAAAACCATGTAGATGGAACTTACATATGTAATGCAAATTCCTACGTCTAATAAGAAAGTCTTAATTTTGTAGATTTGTATAATAAAATGAATTATTTTTTTAAGTCAAGTCAAGTCATATACAAAAGCATACGAGTGCAAACTGCATCTTCATTATAAGGATACGTATGGTAATGCAAATTCCTGCATAGCGTGATAGTCAACTACACCACGAAACTTTCCGTGTCAAATTTATGAAAACATTTTAGGGCTATTTGATTTTAACCTCCTGTCAGATTAGTATATTAATATTATCCTCCTGTTAAATCAAAAATTAAATTTATCTCATGAAATTGTCGTTAAAAGTTTTTAAAATGTCATTAAAAGTTTTGAAAGTGTCGTTAATAAGTTTTTACCGACCTTTTCAGGAGGATAAATTTAACTTTTGATCTAATATAGAATAATATCAATATACCTAATCTAACATGAAGTAAAATCAAATAGTCCAACATTTTATTACCAATTGATATTCTATGTTCTAAAATAAAATCATTATTACTTCTAATAATAAGACCTCATGCTTTCATGTAACAAGTTTTCTCATTTTATAATCCGACGTTGGTTGACTGTGACATAGGAAAGTGATTTTCGGAATAACAAATCTAATCATAATCATATAACAATTGAGACACATGAAAAACGCTTGGCTTCACTCCCTTCCAATTGAAGAAAGGACGAAAATTGAGAATTTTATTCCAAATGTTTGAGTAAGCTATTTAATCATTTTCTTCATATATATATATATATATATATATATATATATATATATATATATATATATATATATATATATATTCGGTTACAAACGATAGTTGACTTGATAAAAGGATGTTTGGTAACTCATCCAAACTCTTCCAAGTTCCAAGTGTTTGGTAGCGTACAATGAAAGTCCATTTTTTTTTCTTTTGATATCATTCAAGAATATCCCTTGAAAGACCGTTTAGCTAACATGTATATTATTCAGGAAGACCTCTTGGAGAATATAACATCCCTTCTATTGGGGTAAAGTGAAAAAAAATAAACTCTCGTAAAATTTATATTTTCAGCCAAAAAGACTCAATATTTTTTTTGGGATCAATTAAATGATCGTATTTTGGATAATTTTATCAAATCATTCCCTTCGTCCACTAGTCATTATAATTTGAATGTTATAGTCAAATTTTGACTGAAAAATGTTTGAAATATTAAAAATACTCATGTACGTGATCATTAAAGATTGCAATAATTATACCATCCTTCTGTATATATGTTTAAAAAATCTCATATTTTATCACTCCTTTTATTTTTCTCTCATATTTCATTCCGTTCCCACTTTGTTTCACATTTGTATATTATTATTTTGCTTATTTGTTTTCATGTGTAAATAACTCAAATAAGTCTTGTTGACGGTAAAATGGCTGCACGTTGACGTCGTCGTTCAATTTGAGTACAAATTGTACCAAATAAAAAAGTAGAGAATTTTTTAGGCTATAGTTTTCTTTTTAGGGCAAAAAAAGAAAATCGTGGGAGAATTTTTATTGCACACACACACCCGTTGACATATAATATAAACAATAATGCTATGACTACAACCAATGCTAAATATTCTCTTACAACTGCTGACGTGGCGACCACGTGCCGAAATTCGATTGGAGGAGGGGGTAAGTGATGGAGTCGGATGGAGCCCATCTAGGGGGGTGGGGGGTAAAGGGTGCTCTATTTGAAAATAAAAGAAGAGAGTGGCTTCACCCGGACTCGAATCGGAGACCTGAAAATAGTGGCTTCACCCGGACTCGAACCGAAGACCTTCAGTGTATTAGACTGACGTGATAACCAACTACACCTAAAACCCAGAGTCCGTAATTTGAAGTTATATAGAAAAGTCAAAAACAAGAAATCAGTAAATTTATACCATTAATTGGAATAATTGGAAGTAATGTTTATACGATTTATAAATAGTTAAAGCTAGAAAAAATGGACCCAAAAAGCAGCATATATAATAATAATAATATTGTTTATCTTAGCATGCATAAAGTCTCTCCCGAACGTTACGTCGGACATCTAAAAAAAAAAAAAAAAAAAATTCAAATAATTTATCCTCTTTGAGCAAATCTAAAGAATAGAGTTTATTATAATAATAATATTGTTTAACAGATGATTGAGTTCCTATTTTCTTGATATGATATGATATGATTTATTGCTTGCTTTTGTTTTAGTTGAAGTATTGATTATTAAGAGATTAAAATATGAGTGATAGGAGTTTTGGTCGAACAAATCATCTCCCCGTTGGACCACCAGGGAAAATAGTAAGTGTAAATAACAGAAATTACATTGTTTTTGTAATATATCAGCAATCAAATGATGGTCTAGTCGGTAAATAATAGAAGAAGAAAAAAGTTCTGTAAGATTTTTTTTGTCTTCTGAATTCCCTTAAAATTGCATGTTAAAGAAGTTTTTATCCACACTCGTGAAAGAATAGGTATCGAATGTATTTTTGCAGCAATCTAGACTTTTGTTTCAACCGAAGGACCTGGCTCGAACCAAACCTGACTATAATTTGGACAGACAGACCAAAACATGGAAAGTTTGGATCCATATAACCTAAATCCAAAACTTGTATGGGTACGACACAGGTCCAAATATGGTAATCACAGTTCCAACAAATTCACGGCCAGCACTTACTCTCTTTTTTAACTTCACCATTAAACGGAAGAAAAATACATTTCCTGTTGGGATCGAACCCACCCAGCCAAGACCCCCTTGCCGTTTAACAATTAACATCCTCCACATTGCAAGAACTTTTAACTTGAAAATAATTTACTCTCCTGAGCAATGGCGCTCTCCTTCTTCACACCTAGTAACTTACTGACATTTAAGAACTTTGAGGTTTTAGTACACCTGAGGAGAGAAAAACACAAACAAATTAGAGAAGTCGCAAATTGGAGAGAAACTATGAATGAGAACTGGTGCCGATGACTTTCATCTGTGTGAGTTCCCACAGATCGAAACTTATAAGTGCAAAAGCTCACCTTAACAAAGACGAGGTGCCACACAGGAAGTCCCATTTTGACAATTGAATAATCCATGGAAAATTACAAATACTTGTCATTGAAGAAAATTTTGGAACTATAGAACAAGACAGCCAGTAAATAATTAATACATGTAATTTAAGTCTGAAAGAAAAAAACTACTTCCGATTAAATATCACGAAAACTGCCAGTCCCACATAAATATCGATGCCTGCTTTCCCAGGTGTTTCGTTGCACACATCTCTGCGAGCTGGACGAAGATGCAGGCTGTGCCCCTTCGCTTTAAGTACTCTATGGTTTTTCTTCACCTCATGCTCCGGGGCTTTGAATGTGTCATTGCCTCGATAAATCTGTACATCCACCTGTCAAGCATTCCTGTCGACAGATAACATTGAAGATTTTTGTGATTAAATACCTTGCAACATAGAGCTGGTGATCAACAATTTATAATCTAGTAGTTCAAATAAAATCATCTTTTCTCAAAGCTACTCTTTTTCTTTCACCTTCAATATGGCTTTATCCAATGACTGATTGTGGTGAAGAAATTAAGAATATGAGATAATTATAAAACTTGTCGATGTTCAAACGAAAAGTTACTTGATAATATACTTATGATCAATGTTCGAGATAGGGGAGCCTGCTTCGCTTGTGTCGTATCATAGTGGTCAAGGTTTGCTGCGTAACAGGACTGACAAGCACACTCCATTAGAAGACAAGCTATAACCCGTCTCTGGCTACTTCCAACTCTTTGATTACTTTTTGTTATGTTTGTGATTTTGTTTGAACTAGTTGTGTTAGTTATTGTGGATAACGGTAGTTGGTTACATTAAATCATAATAATGATCTTTTTATTGTGAATCTGTTTAATGTAACGTAAATGATTACATTTGTCTATTTTATACATGCCGATATAAGTCTACTTCTTGAATTATATTATTGTATGTGCTAGCACATTGTCCAAGAGGAACCTATAGGCTGTTTTCTTCCGAGTTGTTCGATTTTTTTGGTAAAATGATAGGTAAGAATGTACTTGTATACCTGAAACTACGTCCAAAATTTTATAAACAAATCTTTATTGGAAAAAGTATATGAAGGCTATAAAATAGTTGCATGCTCAATAGATTTACAAAGAAACCATAAGTACTAGGAGAATGAACTATAGAATTTCAATACTCTTTCAACAATTCCAGCACCAAGTAAAAACTTTAGGTAGAAAGTGGTACCAACAGTCATTCAGATAGATATACATACCAGTCAGAGCAAATGTACCACCCAGAACTGCACAAAGGCGAGTGATGAAATGAAGAAAACTGCGGCGTTCTTCTCTTATGGTCACAGTAATTGGTGAAAGGTCGTACAAGAAGAAAACAGCTTTAACATGGAAAAAGAAGATTTAAAAAGTTATGTATAGTATCGCACAGAATGAAATAAAAAATAACAAAATCAGGAAGAGAACTAACCTGGCCAAGACCTATCAACCTCGCGTATAGGCACAAAGTACTCTGTTACTGAAAATTGATTTGTCGGCAATACATCTTTGGATAGATATCTGTATTCTGTTGGAACAATCTGCACAAGTAACAATCTTTCTGAAACATAATGATAGTTAAAATTGAGAAAAATAATCAAAAGAGAAAACGTGATGGCAGTGAACTTTTATGCCATTACACTTTGTATCGTCATTATATCCATGCATCCTTCTTTTGTCATCATGATTTCAGTTATGGAGCATGGGAAAGCTCCACAAAAGAATTGACAGAATTTTATGACCGACTCTCAACCTGATGTCATCTGTGGGGGGTGAAAAACTCATAGCAAAAGGGAGCTATGAGAGAGAGGACCTTATAATAAAACCTAGAACACCAGTTGGTATGTAGGTAGACCAACCTTTTGGTCAGGAAGTTAAGCTCACATAACTTTCCATAGCAAATTGTATCATCTTGCCTCATCGTTTACCCTTTATAGTCTAGCAGGACTTGAAGGGTGCTCCTTGGCTACACGAGCTTCTAACTGAACAGACAAAAGGTAGGCCAGGACTTGAAGGGTGCTCCTTGGCTACACGAGCTTTTAACTGAACAGACAAAAGGTAGGCCAGGACTTGAAGGGTGCTCCTTGGCTACACGAGCTTTTAACTGAACAGACAAAAGGTAGGCCAACCTATCCGCTAACTTGCCGCTTAAAGGTTTCATGGCATGGCCTCTCATGTTCATAGCTACCTTGGCGCACCGACAGAGTTTATGTCAAGTCGATAATCGGTCATTAAAGCTGTCAAAATTCTTCTATGGAGCTTTCTCATGCTCTATAGCTGAGCCCATTCTGATGGAAGACGATAATGAGTTTATGCAACAAAGGGGCACTCTCCAAGTACCAATAGACTAGAAAAGAGGAAATAGTCTAGACAAAGAGGTAAGATGATGTGATTTTCCATAGAGAATTTAGCTAAAGAGAAGAAAAGGAATGGCATCTGAAAAAAGTCATATATTGTCATCCGATTCGGTTACATTTCCGACATCCAACAGATTAGTTGATGTTGATTTTCACAAAAAGCAATTTGCAATGGATCATCATTTGATTGCTACTTGCACCACAAGAGTAGCAATCGCAGATTACTCGAGATAGTAAACCAGCAATACCACTTATGTGCTCTTGTAAAGCAAACAGATTATGAATTATCAAATCCTTTCTACTTGATCTTTACAAGATTCTAGAACGGACTAAAAGCTTCATCAAGCATGAAATGCTTTTATCAACTTAAGAAACCGAACAAAATTGTACATTGTAAGGCAATCATCATATGGTGCAGAATGCAATTTTTAGACAATCCAACATACCATTTCAAATAATTCATTTTTGGATGCCTCTGTTAAATATAGTTATTTCAAAATCATAATAAAAATAGTACTAGTAGCGTGCGACCTAAACTCGCATATGTACTGTATAGCAAAAGCCTGCCAATATAATTATTATGTAACCTAAATATTCATGTAGAAGCTACCTCAGAGGAAAATGACGAAGTAAACCTCCTAAGATAATAAGGAAAGGTACCTTGATATAATATTTAAATGTTCCACTTGCTCCCTGCAGGATTCTTGATGTTCCATCAAGTGGGTTATGAATCCCCGGATACTTTGGCCCAAATGACAAATCATGGATCACATGGCTTACATTTACATTTGCAGCTCCCTCAAAGATCTATTCATAGAACAAAAAAGATTAAAGTATAATAAAGATAGCATTATGATAGAACCAAAGCTAAAAGATAGCGTTATGAAAGAATATAAACTAAAAGACAGCATTATGTAGACAGCAGGCAAGAAATATTTTTAGAAAGTAAACAGTTATTGTGTTGTAACGCTTCAGATAGCATACTTTTACTCTTTTGCTAGAAAAGGGGATTAAATTCCATTTTTCAAAAACATCATAAGAAACAAAGGAATAGGGTGGTTTGAGACATCAGAGCAAAGAATCCGTTTTCTCATTTCTACAAATCAAATATTTTTATAATATATAAAGTTTACCTCATTTTCAGGTACAAATGTTAGAAAGTTTAAAAGTATTTAAACTTTAAGTACACATTCCTATCCTATTATATGATCAAATTGTTCTTTGATGGTATAGGAAAAATGCATGCCATAGCCAGATGGAAACTAGCCACCAGTTCAATGAATTGCAACCTAATCAGCAATACCATTGGAAAAGTAATTTAAAACTCCATCTTGACCATACATTATTTTTACAAAAGAGTGAGAACAACTCTGACAAAGCTAGTACAACCCATTTCACAAGTCCATAAAACAGTATATCAATAAACGGGACACAATCAGCTATTTCTCAAGAAAAATATGCCAAATAATGGTTTTCCATATTTATTTAGAATCTGTTTGAGAATAACATCCTACAAAGAAGACTCCATTTGGAGGATAAGAGAAAACACTAGAATGCTAGTTTGGATGCTTGTTTTGGGATTCCCTAAAATGATCTTTTGTGAGATTAGATTGTAAAAGGTAAAACAAATAATCACATGTTGGAAAATTATATGGTAAGCGAGGCCTAATAGATGGAAGAAAGATCAAGGCCATAAGTTGAGCCAGACTCATGCTGGTCAATTAATCAGGAACCTGCCTGGCTCATCTCGTTTCTTTATGCACTTCTTGTGCACAGAGAAGTTATATTATCTGTTCTTTTGAGAATATTCCCAATTGCAGACATATCAAGAGAGGCAAAGGGTATTTTATGATAAAACAAGGAGACATATTCCTGGTGGTCATGTTCCCTTTGAGTACGTGAAGATTCAGTACTTAATAGTTATCTATTAACACAACATCTACTTTAACTAAATTATCAGAAAGTGGCTGCTGCTTGCAACCCTGTCAAGAGATAACAGTGGTGTATATCTAGTCTACACATAGCTAGGGAGAACAGAGAAGTTGATGTCCTATTTCTTGTGGAACAAAGATTCCCTATAAGCACATCAATGGTTATATGTTATCCACTTTATCCCAAAATGACAACTTCACCATGCTTCCACTTCCTTAGGATTTATGTGGCAAGTCGACAAATGCCTATAGATACCTAGTTACCATTCTTTACACAATTCTTAACCAAAAAAAGCTACTAATGATCTAGCTTCTGAGGTCGTGCAATCAGGCAACCATACTGATATACATTGCCATTCTAGGTAAAACTAGGAGAAGGGTAGCCTTGATTGGTGGATTCTTGACTGTCCTGGTTTAGATGGTCCAATATAAAAATCTCATGTATATACTTCAGAGGTGGCTCCTTTCCATCTGAAATATGCGAGTTAAATTATAGGTGAATGGCTTTCAATGTCCACTTCACACGTTTCAGGGAGAGCTTTTATAGTAAAAACTTGGAAGCACGTGAAGGATTTGTGGAGTACCTGTTGCGCAACAAATATGTTCAGTCCATGTATCGAAATATGGAAGTTCCCAGCAACCCTTTGCACATCTAATACTCCATATACCTGTTCAACGCAATACACATGATCATTAGTTTAGCAATGGAAGGATTGAAGTTTCATCCCCATGAAACAAATCTCTTAATGATAGTAATAAGCATAGATGAAACAAATTTTTATAAGCATTGGAACACATACTCGGCATCCTTCACCATCAGCCATCGCCTGTTTCACATTCTTAATCATCGTTTCCACATCCGAGCCAAAACCATGTTCATGCTTCGTTTTGGTGGTATCCTCGTGATGGTCTTTATCATCTGTTAAAAGAAAGAAAGTAAACTCTGAAATGTTAATGATTTTACAGAAAATGTGAAGTCTAAAACATCAATGCATCCTTTCGGAATAACTGCACAAAAACACTTTAATACAATCAAGAAAAACTATAAAAATGTCAAACAAATTATTTGTCAGGTTCATGTAGCCGATAAGTACAAAATTTAATCTGATTTAGTGAGACAGCTTCATGTAGCCGAAGAAAAACTTTAATATTTAAATCACCCACTGTATAGATTTTATTACATACAAATGTATAGAAGCTTTTGCCTGACAAACTTGAGAACAAAATATTTCTTTGGGTACATCTGAAACGTCAACTCATAATGCAGTAAAATATAACCCATTTCACTAACCACCCATCCGTCCGGATGCTGGTCGAATTTTTCCCAATATTATGTGAAGGAAAGATGTAGGTTTTGGGGTCCATGACCGTACATCGAATCATAATGTGCAAGAACACATTATCCACTTTGACGGGTGTGCAAGAAGATGTGTTATACTTATACATCTCTTTCAACAGAGTAAAGAACCCTTGTTTTCAGGATTAATCAATACCATTTAAGTCCGTTCTTCCTTCCACTGCTCCTTGTTACTAGTAGGAGAGTCGCTGCTTTTCTCGATCCACTTCTCCAACATAAATGACAAAAAATCTTATAACCAACGCCCATCTAGTGTTGTTTCCTCATGCAAATATAATATTATTCCCTGCTCAATGGCTTCTGCTCCTCTCCTTTACATTTCAGGAAGACTAGGTAGGAGGGTGCACTCATATGCTCCTAATTGAAACAAATTCATTATTTCACCGGAACAACTCAATGACACAGCATCATGGATTGATCGAGCTCTGTCCTTTCAACAACTCCCCACTGTCTCCAACTTCCACACCTCCCTCCCTTGATTCTTGTCCCAACACCAAGCCAACCCCAAAGGGCCCAAACCCATCCTGATCAATGATCATATAAGACCCACATTGATTCATGGAGCTCTTTTTGGTCCTATAGCTGCATCATCTCTCATACCCACAACAACACATCCATTCAACCAACTCCACATCTTCAATCATGCATTCACAGCTTACTACCTCTTGTATCTAAGTTTGATATCTGTGATATAGAGTTGTAGTTCTTATTAACTGATGACGTGTAATATATTGCTTCTTCAGTTGTAGATTCATTTTGTCACTACACATCATAAGTTTTCATTCTAACTTGAAAAGAACAACATAAATATATAAAGTGCTTGCTAAGATAGAGCTAAATTAGTTTATACAGCCACAACACAAAGCTCATGTTCTGATAGCAACAGTTTACTGACATGAAATTGACTCCATGATGGTCATTTGCATCAATTCAAACAGAAAAGACAAAAGGATTAGAATGGTTTTAACCAGCATTGAAGAATTATAATTCTTGGGTGTGCCAAAATAGTGTTTGACAGGAATTATCAGGAATCATATTTTAATCCCAACTTCTCACCATACTTGGAGTATCCATACTTGCCCTAGAAAAAAATTGTCACAATAAGAATTCAAGTAATAAAAGTGATTTCATACTTGACCCAAAATAAGGTTAATACATCTGTACACCAAACAATCCAGTGTATATGTTCAGCAATAGAATTAAAAGAACAAATTAAGATTTAAAACCTACATTTAGTCTTGATGTAATAATTTACACATGCAATGCACAGGCTTTAAACTAGCGGATTTAGTGGATGCTGCGAATAGCACATCTTGCTCAAAAGATTCTGATGTGGAAATACAAGAAAAGTGGATCGGTCTTCTTTCAGTAAGCAATGTTTGCTTGGTATATCTGTACTGTTGTGAGACTTCATAAAGATGCATAAGTTCCAACATACTTCATAATTACTTGGTTGTAGGAGAGATTATTTAGAAAGTGTGCTAAACAAAATAAATTTTGTGGAAGCAAATTACCGTGCTTATGATCTGAATGTGAGTGCTCTTTTTCAACAAGATCGGTCAAGAACTCAGTGCCAATGATGTGACCCTCTTTATTCAGGCGAAGCTTCATAGTAGTCAATAAAATATTAGTAGTCTAGTAATTTTGTAAATAAGATTCAGCTCTGCATAACATAAAAATAAAACCAGGGATGTATTAATAATACCAGCAACGACAATTGACTTTAAACTCAGGCTAGTTTCTAATGTACATCACGCTTGGAACCAGCTCCTTTTCTGATGGTCAGACTTCTATGCTTGGCAATTTAACCCGCATATATTAAATAAAAATCCTAAGTTATAGACATACATAATTCATTCTACTACTATATTCTTTTGTTCAATCTCGTGTAATTCAGAGCATGTGGCTATAGTTTAGACAGTGTCCCTGTAGCATTATTACACTTTCAAGTTATGGCTGTTATTTGTTTGGCTGCAACATGAACCTAGATATCGAAATAGCATACAGCAAGAGAATTTAAATATAAAAAAAGTTTGTATTGTATATTACCTACACCAAACAATGGCTTTAGGAAACACAAAGAAATAAGTAGTTGAAAACTACGAGAATTAAATGGATGATATAATTTACGCAAACTTGACATCAAGGTTGTAGATATCAGATGTAAAGTTTTATATATAGGGTAAAATAAATAAATATATATATATATATATATATATATATATATATATATATATATAAAGGTAAACGGGATAGAACCACCATATGATCATATTTCTACATGAGTCATGCACGTGTGGACCAATAGGAATGGAGTGTGCTATTGCACATGGGCTGTAGGAGTCCATTCTTATTGGTCCACATGTGCATTGGCTCATGTAGGAATATGAGCCTACGGCTCATATCCCGTTTACCCATATATATATATATATATATATATATATATATATATATAAAACAAAAAATGACATTATGTAATTGTAATCAACAAATATTTATATGGCTTTATACATGCATGTAGAAAAACCAAATCTGCAAAACAAAAAGTCGCAGGCAACAATCTTGTGTGCTTCCATCCATGCTTGCATGTAAATGTAAAAGGTTGCATGTAATAATCCTTCACAAACAAAAGTTGCATCTAATTAAAAAAAAGGTGCAAAGAGTGCGTGATGACATGTCTTCCACATGCTTATATGTTCTGTCCACTCAGGATCCCATTCATGTGTATGGCTCACACATGCTACACCAAAAGGGAGCCAATCACAACAAGACGAGTTGGTCGCCCCCGAAAGTTATCCAACTTGTTGTCGTGGAGTGATTGGCTCTGGTATGCATGTGCCAGCCACACATATGAAGCTTTCCTTCAGGCCATATACAATTCAATATATCATGAGTAGTGGACAGTGTGTTCATCGCAAAACTAATCATAGTTGTCATGTTGTGATTGGCTCCCTTATGGTGTACATGTGAGCGACAAAAATGAAACAAACCCTATGACATCCATCTCTAACCTTAATACAATAGATCTTGACCTTGTGCAACCAAGAAGTTCCCAAACAATGCTGAAATCCTCATGACATACCTTGATATTGCAAATAAAATGTGAAAATCAATGAGACCAACTTACCGCACAATTTGCCTTAATATCTGCCTCCAACATAGATAGAACACACGATAATCAAAGAAGAACAAGTCTGGCAAATTATAGGACATGGGTGCATGCACATACACACATGCGTGGCAGTAGAAAAATATGCTAAACCACAAACCATAACATCTTTACCTTCCATATATTTGTGTCCAGGTCCACCTCATGTTTGCCGGACATGTCAATAGCATCTACGCTTAATACTGGAAAATATGCACATACAAGTTAGAGGGCCATCAAAGAGAATGTTTTCTGTGGATGGAAATTCAACGCCAGTTATACAATGGCTGCTGATAAATTTTGGCAGAATTTCTCCCAAAAAAGGTCGCAGCATGAGGCAAAGTAGAAGCCTGAAGTTCAATACAAACCAGAAAGGTACACAACCAACCTTCACAAGGTAATGACGGGAATGTTACATTGATATGAATTGGAAGAGTTTCTCCTCGTTTGAGATCTACAGACATCTGCCAGAGAAAATAACTGTAAGATAGTAATAATTGGTTGAAAAGAATGCATTCAATTCCTTAGAAACAAAAGAATAGTGATAGGACACAGATCCATGTTATCTTACAGGCGTCCTTTTATCATAAAACATTGACCATGTAAAAAAAAAATTCAGGTATCCTCAGTGCATAATGGTCAACCGGTAATTCTTTTGTCATGGGAGGAAATGACTCAAAACCTCTTTTACTCGCTACATAAAAATAACGTGTCAACATATTACTTGTTCAATCTTTCCATATAAAAAATCTACAACAACAATAACAAAGCTTCTATCCCAAATTTCTATCCCAAATTTATGGGATCGGTTGTTTGAATCATCTTCTTCCATTCGGCTCTCTTAAGGGTCATGTCCTCAACAAAGTCTTTATCCCAAATTTATGGGATAGGCTATTTGAATTCTCTTCTTCCATTCGGCAATGTTAAGGGATATGTCCTCTATAATGCTAACAAAATCTATATACATATTTGACACTTTAAACCATATTCGTCTAGGCATACCTCAAGTCCTAGCAGCTCCATTAACAATTCTATTATCGCTCCTTCTCACGGGAACATATATCGGTATGTGTTGCACATGTTCAAACCACCTATGTCAATTTTATCTCATCTTGTCCTCAATTGGCGTCACCTCGGCTCCAACTTCTCACATATACACATTTTATATCATATCCTTTAATGTATTGTCACGTATCTATCTTAGCATTCTCATATGGGCAACATTAACCTTTTGGACGTGTTTCTTAATCACCCAACACTATCCATAAAGCATGGCCGATCGTTGGTCAGCCGTTCTTTAAAATTTTCTTTCAACTTTACAGGTATCTCGTGATCTCAAAATACTCCATAAGCATTCCCCAAATCAACCATCCTAAATAAATTATATGCACGACATCTTCATCTTTCTCAGCACTGTCAGGACGAAAGATTGATCATAAATACTGAACTATCACTCTTAGGTATCTCTTGTCCATCTATATGGACTCTCTTCTCATTTCTCTTTGACTTCGGATTGAAATTACATTTTATATATTCTCTTTTCGTTCTACAAGTCCTCAATTTCTTAGATTCCAAAATATCATTCGACACCTCTATTTTATCATCTCTAACATATCTCTCCTCTCATCAACCAACACAATATCATCAGCAAACATCATTCACCATGAAACCTCCTCTTGGATATGCCAATTAATTTTATCCATAACTATTGCAAAAAAAGGTAAGAACTCAACATTGATTATTGATGTAAGCCAATGGTTATAGGGAACGGATTACTATCTCTTCTAATAGTTCGCACGGTCCCCGCAATTCTATCATATATATCCTTAATAGCCTCAATATAACTACTAGACACTTGTTTCTTCTTCAAAGTCTACCACATTATCTCTCTAGGAATTCAATTGTACGCTTTCTCTAAATCAATAAAAACCATATGTAAATCTCTCTCTAAATCTTTTCATTAATCTTCTTAATAAGTAAATGACTTCTATAGTAGACCTCTTCAGTATAAAATCAAATTGATTCTATGAAATTTTAGTCTATTTTCTTAATCTTTGATCAATCTCTCTCTTCCATAATTTCATGACATAAGGTTCGCAATATTGGTATCGAAATCGGACCCTTCCTATGAGTATTGTGATCGACAGTATCGGCAGTTTCGGGTGAGAATATCGAATTTTTGGTATCTAAAAGCAAATAATTACTAAATAATATTAAAAATTAGGATTTTTTTTTTTATACATTTAGATATATTTGAAGTATTTTCTTTGTTGTTTCTTAGTAGTTTTAGAATTGAAAGAAATAATAGTCACCCATTGTTGATTGGTTTATCTGTGATAAATAGAAAAAACATTTACATGCTTTTACAAACTTAGTGTTCTTTTACACCCTTATTGATTGGCCTTTTTCATTCAATTTTCTTCGCCGAATTGACTAGGAAAGTGATATCCAGTGTCGATATCGGTCAGTATGCTCCAGGAGGTTGGCCGCCTATCCTAGATCTTCCCATTTCCAAGAAGATCCCGGGCTCGATCTGGTATCGGTCGTATTGGATCGGAACATGCTAAACTATATTTGTATTGTATTCGTATTGGCCGATACTGCAAACTATGGATATGACTCATAAGCTTGATTCCTCGATAGTTATTACAACTTTATATATCTCCCTTGTTCTTATATATAGTTATTACAATTTTTTAGATTTCCTTATAAAAAATCAAAAAGAAAAAGAATAAAAAGAGATTAAATGTATAAATTCCATTTGAAGCTTTTGGCACCAAGTACAATTCGACTAACATTCATGTCAACGCAACTCGCAAGCATTGCAATTAGGTGGATACATGTCCAATATTTTGCAAGTCAAAGAATATCCACTAGTTGCAAGCAATCTACAAGCATAGGGAAAGCAACATACAAAACACAAACCGGATTAGGAGTAAGAAAAACAGAAATTTTCGTCCAAAGGGACGAAATTTCTTGAATTTGCACGTCAGGGAAAAGTTTTGGAAAAATTGCATATAAGGGGACATCTCACCAAGTGAGTTGGTAGGTTGGAGGGGAGGGGGGGCGCCAACTGAGTTGGCAGGTGGGTGTTGGGACCGCCTACTCAGTTGGCGAGTGGGAACGGGAGTGGGAACGTGGATATTTTTTATTATCTATCTATTATAAATTTGCACGTATCAATATTTTTTATGATATTATTAAAAAATAGAACTTTATTTAAATTATATTCAAATATTTTAAATATGATTTGAATATATTTGAATTATAATTTGTTATAATTATATCTTTTAAATTTTGGATATGTGTTTATTTAGATAATATCTTGTAGTTAATTTGAATATACTTTAAATTTTGAATATATTTTATGATGGGTTATATGTTCAAGTGGTTTTTAATTTTTTTTCTCAACTCATAAGAACCCACGAGGTAGTTAAATTTTTTTTTTATATTGCTAATTGATGATATACTCGTGGGTAGTTTATTTTTTTATTTTTTTTATATTGCTAATTGATGATATACATACGGTTTAGACGGCTCCTTTTTGAGCCGTTTTTAAGCCACATTATAATAGTAGAGATAATATATATTTAAAATCGTATATATATATATATATAATTATTTATTTTATTTCTTTCTAAATCAATTAAATTTTGTAGATGGATAATAACCAATTATCTATTATGATATCACAAAATTTTTACATTGATAATACAAAAACAAAATATTTATTGAAAATTTTAAATCAAAAAAATTAAATAATACCAAAAAAATCAAATAAATAGTGTTATCTTATTTTTGGTTTAGAGCTAACCCCCAAGGCGAGGCTCATTTTTTTTTTTATTTGGAGCCATGGGTGTTGGTGCCAGGCATACAAAAAAATAAAAAAATAAAAAACATGGCACCAACCCCCTTGTCCCGTTTTTTTTATTTAGAGCCAAGGGGGTTGGTGCTAGGCATACAAAAAAATAAAAATAAAAAAAGCCTGGCACCAACCCCCTTGGTTCCAAATAAAAAAAAATATTGAAAATATCATAAAAATAAGCCTAGCACCAACCCCTTATAATTCAAATCATATTTAAAATATTTGAATATAATTTAAATAAAGTTCTATTTTTTTAATAATATCATAAAAAATATTGATACGTGCAAATTTACTAGTACAGATAATTGATAGATAATAAAAAATCTCCCCTTCGCACCAACCCCCTTGTCCCTTTTTTTTATTTGGAGCCTGTTTGTGTCAGGCATACAAAAAAATAAAAATAAAAAAAGCCCGTCCCTTTATATACAATTTCTCCAAAACTTTTTCCTGACGTGCAAATTCAAAAAAATTCGTCCCTTTGGACGAAAATTTCTGTAAGAAAAATGACAGAGGACAAAGAAAAAGAGAGAAATCATTTGTATAAAAGTTGCATATGCCTCTACATCTCCACACTGAATTCCAAAGGAAGCTGTAGAACACAACACACCAATCAGTGTATGTTTTGGGGCATTCAATTTATTCATGCTTGCAATTCTTCCTCAATACATTCCAATACCTGAATGATCTCTTGGGGTATAGGGTCTTGATAATTATCAGGTTCAACTGAGGAAGGGACGGGAATGGATAGAGGAGGAAGTGTGGTCATTATGCTTTGGGTAGTTGATATCTGAGGCAGCGGGGTGGTGTGTGGGAGTGGTGATGGTGGTTTGAAAGGGGTGATTATGTTCTAAGTTACCTTGTAAGCCAGTAACAGGTAAACGTGAGGTATCAGGTAAATGTGAGGTATCAGGTACAATTTTTCCTCAAACCAAAATTCACCTCCTCGAATCCTCGAGTTGTCAGAAGTGCTCCCTTTGTGTTCCAGTCAAGTGAAATTCATGGGAAATAATTTCAACAAAAAACTTAAGATGGGGAATCCCAAACCTAGATTGAGTCTAATTTTGACCCAGAGACAACCAAAGCATATGGTTCTCAGAATGGAGGCTCTAGTATGCTCAAGAGAACCGCCTTTGAAGTGGAGGCTACAGTCACGGAATAGAGGCTCAAAATGGGGGCATCTAAAAAATTTGCTGTCGATATATATGGCCTCGCAAGTGAATATAAAAGAGGACTTAGAGCCAGGCTAAAAGGGAAGTTAGTTTCAAATTACTGTAGGGTTAGTTAGAGGCTAAAAAGAAGCTGACGTTCTTATTTACTTAATTGAGACGGAAGAGAATTGCGAGTCCTTTCCTTACTATCATCCCTAGAGTAAGGTTCATGTTATATTAGAGGTAAAGGGAGAGAGATTTCATTTGATCTAGATAGTTTCTTTCAAAGTTCCCTTGTAACCGTTCATTAATATCCAACGGAAAATTTGATTTCTACGAGATTTTTTATTCTGATTATGCCCTTTGTCTACACTCTACAGGCTAGTGTCATTGCCAGTCTCAAGGCTAAGATAGATACAGTACCAACCCTCAACCAGATCTGTACTTATCAAAGCTAGAGAAGCAACTCTTTTCCACCTTCAAAGATAATCCCCACCATGACAGTCTATCAATATCATCTTCACCATGCCTGCCATGGCCAAGACAATGGTCATCATCATCAAAGACACATGAGATTAGGAGTTACACACTGACAGTAAAAGGTTCTCGAGGGCATTCTCTGTATGTGTGCCTAAATAATCTGCATAGACTCAAAAAAGTGCACGGGCTATAACCGAATAGCTACCATGATTTATATACAATCTGAAATCATTTGGAAATCAAAAATCAAAATATATTCAAGTTGGAAATGAGAGAGATTTTGTTACACCATTAACTCCTTATGGAAACATAGATGTCGCACTAATCAAGCACCAGGAAGAGCTTATTTGAATGATGACACCTAGGTTGCATAGATGAATACATACACTATACCGATTCACAATATGACATTTTTAGACAATTTTAGGATACGGTGTGGAATGGAAACGGTTATATATGCACATATTTCATACATTGGATCATAATTATATCTAATTTATGCATGTTATGGTAGATACTAGCTTCCAAAAGTTATAAAAATGATTTAATACAAAGAAATGTTACTTTCATATATCAAATATGTTTGGTACAACCGTACAATCACATCATGCAAAACCACTTCAAATCAACACCTTGAGAGCTAGACATGGCTAATCCATATGCAACATGAATGTTGGGGAATTGTCGTGTCAAATATGTGTCATATACGGACAGGGATGCATTCTCCGGTAGGGGTGAGCATTATTTGGTTTTGGACCAAAAACATAACCGAATAAGATATTCGGTTCGGTTTGAAAAAAAATGGTTATGTTTCGGTTTTGAAAATACTAAAATTCCTTATTCGGTTTTGGGTTTTTTTTCGGTCCAAAATAAAAATCGAATAAGACTTGTGCAATTATATAAATACTCTCAATTATATGCATATTTTGTAATTAAAAATATATAAATTTGAAAACAACAATTATATGTATGTGTTTTGAAGCCCAAGTTTGATGATTTAATAACTAGTTCAACTTTGGACGCAACTTTGAAATACAACAAATGTGTGTATAAAATTATATATTTAATATAATTTAACCATGATCCCAACTTTGGGCCCAACCCATTAAACAATAGAAAAAGTCCAACTGAACAAACCGAAACGATTATTTGGTACGGTTCGGTTTCGGTTTTGGCTAATTTCGGTTCGATTTCGGTTCGATTTCGGTTTTGAATTTTTAGAATTTTTTTTATATTCTGTTTTGACTATTTCGGTCCGTTTGAAACCGAATAAACCGAATGCTCACCCCTATTCTCTAGCTGAAAATCCATGCAAGATAGTACAACACAGGTTTCCAAGAGTATAGGCATTTATTAACAATATAGTGCAACACAGGTTTCCAAGAGTATAGGCATTCATTAACAATATAAATATTGACATACTTTCTACATGAGGTAGAATTAGATCATCTCCAACAAAAACTTCCATTTCATGCAAAGATGAAAAATTCACAAAAGAAAATTATTGAGACCCTAAGAGTCCGTTTGGATAGTCTTTCTGAAGTTTTGTTCTGAAAACAATTTTCTGAAAGTAAGTTATAAAGTAATTTTCTGAGTATAGAGATTCTGAGTTTGCGTTTGGTTACTTTAATCTGAAAAATAGTTTTCTGGAAAAAAATTTTGAGATTATGTTCGGTATTTTTTTTTGGAATTTTTTTTTGATATGCTCTGACTGCCTTAGTTGGACACATTTCGTGTCCGATCTCTCTGACAACCGTGTCCAGCGTGTCCAGACCGTGTCCACAGATGTCACGTCCCAGAACCAGAATACTGGAGAGCGAGGGCAGACAAAGCCAGCTACGTATATCAGAGTACTCTATACCCCGAGATACGATCACGGCTGTCTAGACATGTGAGGATTTACTCTATAATCCATCAGGCAATCCTGGGTCAAGAATCATAGGTGTCTCAATCTCAAGCAGGCAAAAAGTTTACAAGATGTATGATCACCAAACATATAATAGTAAGACGTCACAAACTATACATACACAGATGATCATGAAGCTAATTATCATAATAAAGAACTAGCAGAGTACAATATTACATGATCAGCTCTAGCTATAGTCTAGAATATGTTTTACACGTAGGCCCGCATGCTGCAGTATCAAGAATCGCAAAACACGAGTTAAGCACGTGCTCGGTGGCTAAACGTCTCAAAAGTATAATGTACAAGATCGAGTGGGTGAGGAGGAAGAAACACACTCATATCCTCGGGTGCTCCTCGTGTTCACCATATTGAGGAGGAAAGTACGGGAGATCCTGCGGTCCTGCTCCGAAATCTAGCTATACAAAACTAGTGGGGTCAGACACCAAACAACAAGTACCACAAGAGAGCCAAACCTATGAACTAAAAACCAGCATGCAGACAAATCAGTAAGAGTAGCAGGTAAAATAACAGTTAAATAGTTCTGGAATAATTAAACAAGGACATCGGGAATCAGTACTCCGATTACCATTTTCGAATCAGCTGTTAATTAAATCAGGACATGACTAGACTAGACTGAAAATCAAGCAATCACGGCCAATCATGCACTACGGCTTGCTATCATTAGCTAACTAGGGTTATCACAGTCCTAGTTACTCACACATGTAGTTTGAGATTCCTTACAGCCACATGCCCTGCAGACTATCAAGATTATCTAGACGAACGGGTACATAATATAGGTTTATCAGGTATAATCATTTTCTTGTCTTTTCTGGTAGTGCAACACTCGTCGGTGTGCTGGAAGTGTGCCCCTCACGCGGAGAGCTCCAAATCCATCATGTGTCGCTGGGATACTGGGATTGTATGTAGCCAGAAAATCTCTCTAGATGCTTTCTAGATTATTATTCTAGTTATTAGCCTGGACAATTATCAAGAATTTCCGACCGTGGTGCCCAGGAATCTGCCTTAGACATGATGCAAGACAGGACAGTAGCTTGACGAGCACAATCAAAATCAACTACAGGGATACATGACATGCAATACAGGTGCTACTAATGACCTTGATCAGGACAGTTACACGAATTCTCGAGTCATGAGTGTGCTACGTCGAGCCACTATCAGGAGTACCAGGATTAGCAGTTCCATGTGAAGATTCAGGAGTTCATTCATAGTGTACAATCACTTAACTCATGTCAGGAAATCAAGATCTATATCATGTCACGTTCAGGAAATAACTAGGATTAACTAAAATAACTGGAACCAGAGAAACATCAAGTGCTAAGCATTACTAACAAAAGAATAATGACATACAAACGCATAAATCAACAATTAAGGGTTGACGGATAATCAGACAAAAAAATAAATCATCCGCGCATAATGGGCCAAAACCATTATTGGCTCACAAATGACCAAAAACAATATTGATGCACAAATGGCCAAAAATAGCATTGTCGCACAAATGGCCAAAAACATATACAAAAAGTGTTCCGAGCAATAGATGGCGCACAAATGATACTAAAGCGCACTTCTAGAACCTTGGCGCACAATGATAGAAGTGCGCAAGCGAGGAGCTTGGCGCACTTTCATCAATCTTGCTAGCAGGAAGGTTGACACACAATGATGAAAGTACACAAGCTATGAACTTGGCACACTTTCACTAAGTGTGCCAGCAGGGAGGTTTGACGCACAAACAAGCGTAGGAAGGTCTACTTAAAGACAAAACACAAGTCTCAAAGCATGACACAATAGTCGAGACACGACATTCGAGAACACGACAGTCGAGGTGATGCCAAAGTCAAGGCTCGCCCATCAAGAAAACTCAAAAAAAGGAATTAGTGCGCCAACAGAGGCTTGGCGCACTTTCTCTTGATTGACGAGGTTGCACGCTCAAATGTGCGCCGCTGAGGATTTCCCTCAAAAGTGCGCCCAAGTTTTCTGATATCCTTTGCGCACTTTTGCAGGGGTTTGATTAGATGACATTCGTACAAAACGTACGGATGAGAAGTAAAATGCGCCCAGAGTAGTCAACATATCTTGGCGCACTTTTACAAGAATTTGAATATTGTGCTGAACGCAAGCATATTTCAAGGATTTGAATGCTTAGCTGAACGCAAGCATTTTTATGAGTTAGCACACAGTGCGTTCAAGTTTTCAAGGATCTCATGCACACTTTTCGTAGAATTGTTCATTCTTCTCCGGCCAGCACCCTTTGTGCTCCGACTTTGTTGTTCTCAACTTTTCCGTTCAAGATCAAATACGAGAGCAACAGAATATCAATGTTACAAAAGAGTCTACAACACAGTTCTAAACTACTAAAGATATGCAGATAACTAAGCTAGCAAATAAATGTAAACTTAGGTTATCAAGAAGCTCAAAATCATGGGTTCACTCGGTTGACAAGATGTACTTGCATATGGTCAAGCTCTAGCCTAATACCAACACTACCAAGTCACCAACGGCCAAGGCCAAGCTCGGCTGCTGCTCTCAGCTGGGGAAGAAGGAAAGAGAAATTAAACGAAAAGAAAAGTGAAAGAAAGAGAGAGGGATTGCTTATATAGGAAAAACTAGGATTTTAGGCCATTTGATCATAATCCATGCCCCTCACCCCTCACCCGGGTTCATCACAGCCACACACAAGAAAACCAAGGGACCAACGGTCCAAAGCATGCAACTAAGAAAAATTTACAAAAACAACATAAACAATGCATGAATGACATGTAAGCAATTAAACAATAAGCAAGCTATACGTATAATACGCGTATCCCGGGTATGTATACTATAAATGTGAGACGAGTCTCGCAACACTCTCCTACTTAGAAAATTTCGTTCTCGAAATTTCAATAAGGCACGGGATCTAGCAAGAAAACTCAGGGGACATGCAATCAAGGCAGGCAAAGGCATACGGGAATCAAGCACAATCCTAAAACAAGACAAGCATGCACAAGACAAGATCGGGATATAAGATATACAAAGAAGTATACCTCACGAGTCAAACAAATACGGGTATCGAGCACGGATATCATCCTCTCGCTCCCAAGTTGACTCGTTCGGTGAGTGATGCCCCCAAGCAACTCGGACTAACCGAATGGTCCGGTTCTGAGAATCTTCTCTCTCCGGTCCAAAATGGATACAGACCTCTCCTCATACGAAAGATCACTACCAACGACCAATTTCGAATGATCCAGGATATCGCTTGAATCCAATATATACCGTCGTAACTGGGATACATGGAAAACATTATGTATATCACGGAGCGACGACGGAAGAGCAAGGCGATAAGAAACATCTCTCACTCGCTCGAGGATATCGAACGGACCAATATACCGTGGACTAAGCTTTCTTCGTACACCAAATCTGATGACTCCTTGGGTAGACGAAATCCAAAGGAATACATGGTCGCCAACAGAGAACTCAAGAGTTCGCCGATGCGAATCTGCCCAATGTCGCTGACGATCATGAGCTACTCGAAGACGTTCTCTGATCTGCCTGGCTACCTCAACTGTCGGGCTATAATCTCAGGACCAAGCAATTGCCTTTCACCAACATCATTCCAAGCTAACGGTGATCTGCACTTTCTGCCATACAGTGCCTCGAAGGGTGCCATCTGGATACTATCCTAAAAACTGTTGTTGTATGAGAATTCCACCAAGTGTAAATGATCTTCCCATGAACCACCAAAGTCAAGGGTGCAAGATCGAAGCATATCTTCTAGAGTCTGGATCGTACGTTCTGACTGACCATATGTGTAGGGATAATAAGTTGTACTGAACTTCAGACGGATACCTAAACTCTGTTGTAGACTCTGCCAAAAGTGATATGTGAATCTGAAATCTCTATCCGATACGATGCTGACTGGTACTCCATGAAGTCTGACAATCTGATTCATGTACATCTGAGCCAACTGCTGTGTAGACTGTCCCATTCTGAAGGGATTGAAGTGAGCAACTTTTGTGAGTCGATACACTATTACCCAAATTGCATCTCTGCTAACTGGAGATCTAGGAAGACCGGTCACAAAATCCATGGTAATGTGTTCCCACTTCCACTCGAGAATTGGTAAAGGATGAAGAAGTCATGCTGGTCTCTGATGCTCAGCCTTGACTTGCTGACAAACCAAACATCGGAAGACAAATCGGGCTATCTCCCTCTTCATACCATTCCACCAGAAATGCTGACGAATGTCCTTGTACATACTTTGTTCCTCCAGGATGTACTGAATACTACGAATTATGAGCCTCTCACATAATCTCGCGACGAAGGTCTCCGTTAGGTACACAAAGACGGTTCCCAAAACGGAGAGTTCCATCACTGTGAATGCTCAGTTCTGCTCTACGCCCTGCCTCGCATTATGCTCTAAGTTGCTGAAGCTTGGCATATGTCGACTGTGCTGCTCTGATCCATTCCACGATGCTGGGTTGAACTTGTAGACCTGCCATCAACGATGTGTTACCAGACAACACTACTTCTATATACATCTCCTGAAGATCTTCTAAAATCTCTCGCTGCGTCGTGAGAAAATAAGCTCATGCTCTCCAACTCAAAGCATCCGCTACGACGATGGCCTTCCCTGGATGATACTGAAGATCAAGGTCATAGTTTGTCATCAACTCTAGCCATCTCCTCTGCCTCATTTTAAGATCCTTCTGGATAAAGACATACTTCAAACTCTTGTTATCGGTAAAAATCTCTACTCGATTCTCATATAAGTAATGTCTCCAAAGTTTGAGCGCAAAGATAACCATTGCCAATTCTAAGTCGTGTTTTGAATAATTATTCTCATGGTCTCAAAGCTGCCTAGACGCATAAGCGATAATCTTACCATGTTGCATAAGAACACATCCTAATCATTTGCCCGACGCATCACAGTATACCGTGAAATCGCATATCCCATCTGGAAGCGTCAAAATAGGTGTCGTGATCAACTTATGTTTGAGTTTCTCGAAAGAAGCTTGACATCCATTTGTCTAATCGAAGCGCATATCCTTACGAGTCAACTACGTCAAGGGTGCAAATCCTAGCAAAGTCTGCCACAAATCGTCCGTAATATCCTGCTAATCCTAGGAAACTACGGACTTCTGCAACTGTTCTAGGTACTAGCCATATCTCAACGGTTTCTATCTTCTGGGGATCCACTTCAACCCCTCATTTTGCAATAATATGCCCTAAGTACGAAATACGATCAAGCCAGAACTCACACTTGCTGAACTTGGCGTATAACTTATGTTCTCTAAGGACCTGAAGAACTGCACGAAGATGATGCTCGTTCTCTGCTTCACTTCTACTGTACACCAAGATATCATCGATGAATACTATCACGAACTTGTCCAAGTATGGCATGAAAATACGATTCATGAGATCCATAAACACTGTTGGCGCATTGGTTGCTCGAAAGGGCATAACTAGAAACTCCCAATGGCCATATCTCGATCTGAACGTCGTCTTGGATATATCTTGTTTTCTGACTCTGATCTGATGATATCCCGACCGCAAATCAATCTTGGAAATACCGCTGTTCCACTAAGCTAAGCGAACAAATCATCGATCATTGGCAAGGGATACTTGTTCTTGATGGTTACTACGTTGAGGATACGATAATCAACACATAATCGTGAAGTTCTATCATTCTTCTTCACAAGAAGCATTGGGGCTCCCCAAGGAGATCCACTAGCACGAATGAATCCCTTCGTTCTCAATTCTTCAATCATCCGGTACAAAACTTCCAACTCTGAAGGTGTCATCCTGTAGACCCTTTCTGACACTGGTTCTGCTCCTGAAAGTAGATCAATGGTAAACTCTCTCTTTCTGGTGGCATGCCAGGAAGCTCTTCTGGAAACTCACTGACTACTCTGGGCAATGGTACTTCTGTTGTTACTGTCATGCTCATGATTGCTGATGGAGACTCCGCCTCGCCTCTAGAGAATGAGAATTCTTCTACTCCGGGGATAAGAAAAATAACCTTGCCATTATGGCAATCTATTGTCGCGTATCGAACACTCAACCAATCTATGCATAGGACGATGTCATAATCTCCTATAGAAAATTCTATCAATCTAGTAAGAAAATCTCGCATGCACACTACGACCCGACACGAGGTATAAACTCTATCTACTCCCACGATATCGTTACAACTAAGTATATTAAGTCCCACTGATAATGATTCGGGTTCTAATCCAACTCGTGTCGCAAATCGTGCAGACATAAAAGAATGAGATGCACCCGAATCAAACAATACTGAAGCTGAATGAGAGTTGGCGAGAATGGTACATGTCACTACTTCACCTGAAGCTAGCTGCTCCTCCACGGTGAGGACCATAGCCTGACCTTATCCTCTCGATGCTGGTCCTCTCTATTGCAAACCACCTTGCCAGGCCTGTACCTGAGCTTGGGCCTGTGCATACTGTTGTGACCTCTGTTGCTGGAATACTTGGGATTGGGTCGACAAATACCTTGGACCCTGGTTCTGCTGAACCGGCACTGGAGCCTTGTACCGTGGTCCTGCCAAGGAAGATGATGATGAACTAGCCCAGCGTAGGCAAGTTCCCACTATGTGGCCTGGCGCTCCACAAGCTAAGCACAACCTTTGCGCTCTGTGACATTCTAAAATCACGTGTCCTGATTTTCCACAATGCGAACATCCTACAGAAGAAGATATCATTTGCTGCTGAGTTCGGGTTGATGCCGTTTGCTGGACTGAGGCTATTGAAACTGGCCTCCTTGGAGATCCGATAATCAAGACCCTAATTGTCAGGGCTGGTGCTGAAGACTGGGTATAAGAACCACATGAAGTATGGGTTCTCTTACGACCTCCGGTCATATCCACTATTCTTTGGGAGGTATACTCATGCCTCATCGCTGCTTTTAATACAGCATCAAAAGTCTGAAACTCGTGCTGTTCCACTGCCAATATAATCTCCAGGTGAAGTCCCTGCTGGAACATCCTTGCTCTATCCAGTTCGGTCGCCACCAAGGTGGGAACAAACCGACTGAGTCTACAGAATACCGTCGCATAACCGGCAACAGTCCGGCCCATCTGCTTCAAGTTATTAAATCTCTGTTGCAGATCATAACGCAACACTGCGTCAAAATACCTTGTCTCAAATCTTTCACTAAAGACGGCCCAAGGGACGGGCACTGTCAGTGAAATCATATGTGCTGCCCACCAGTCTCGGACCAAATCTAGCAACTGCAATCGAACCACCGAGACTTGCTCTCTAGCCGAAACTCCAGCTGCCTCTAGAATAGACTCAGTGTCCTGAAGCCAAGCGTCTGATGCAATCGCATCCTCAGTGCCATAGAAATACGAGGATTTGAGGCGCTTGAAATTGGTTGCTGAGTTGTTGGCACAATGTCCACCTCTTTCCAATACCTCTTTTAGTGATTGAGTGAGCACGTCTTCTCGATGTCCCTGAGTTACCAACAATTCCCGAATGATACCAATTAGCACATTGTTTTCCCCTCCTGCATCAGGTACTGGTTGCACGGGAGGTATTGTCTGGATCTGGGGTTCTTCATTTTGAGCGGTTCTGGATCCGTCCCCGGAATGCCGAGGCTGAACCTCGAGGGTTTGCTGGGCATCGGGATGATGTCCTGCTACTGGAGGAACTCGGGCTGGATGATCAGAAGGACCAGGAACAATGTCCCTGAAAGATAAATGACACAATGATCATCAAAGAGACGGACAAGATTGATCGAGAATCAAAGCAGATGTTGAATCAAGATTTCAAGGATATAAATTTGACACTGGAGGAGATCAAGGAGCAGCATAATTGAGACATCTAAAACACATTGGTAAACCCCCACACTACTGAATTTTTAGACCTGCATAGGCCACCACTTAAGCCGTGTCACGTCCCAGAACCAGAATACTGGAGAGCGAGGGCAGACAAAGCCAGCTACGTATATCAGAGTACTCTATACCCCGAGATACGGTCACAAATGTCTAAACATATGAAGGTTTACAATCCATCAGGCAATCATGGATCAAAAATCCTAGGTGTCTCAATCTCAAGCAGACAACAAGTTTACAAGATGTATGATCACCAAACATATAATAGTAAGGCGTTCCAAACTATACATAAACAAATGATCATGAAACTAGTTACCAGAATGAAGAACTAGCAGAGTACAATATTACATGATCAACTCTAGCTATAATCTAGAATATGCTTTACGTGTAGGCCCGTAGGATGCAGTATCAAGAATCCCAAAGCACGAGCTAAACACGTGCTCGATGGCTAAACGCCTCAAAAGTATAATGTACAAGATCGAGTGGATGAGGAAGAAGAAACCCACTCATATCCTCGGGTGACCATCTTGAAGAGGGAAGTACGAGAGATCCTGCGGTCCTGCTCCAAAATCTGGCCATATAAAACCAGTGGGGTCAGACCCCAAACAACAAGTACCACAAAAGAGCCAAACTTATGAACTAAAAACCAGCATGCAGACAAATCAGTAAGAATAGCAGGTAAAATAAAGTTAAACAGTTCTGAAGTAATTAAACAAGGACATCGAAAAGCAATACTCCGGTTACCATTTTCGAATCAGTTGTTAATTAAATCAGGACATTACTAGACTAGACTAGAAATCAAGCAATCACGGCCAATAATGCACTACGGCTTGCTATCATTAGCTAACTAGGGTTATCACAGTCCTAGTTACTAACACATGTAGTTTGAGATTCCTTACAGCCACATACCCTGCAGACTATCCGGATTATCCAGACGAACGAGTACATAATATAGGTTTATCAGATATAATCATTTTTTTGTCTTTTATGGTAGTGCAACACTCGTCGGTGTGCTGGAAGTATGCCCCTCATGACGGAGAGCTCCAAATCCATCAGGTGTCTCGCTGGGATACCGGGATTACATGTAGCAATAAAATCTCTCTAGATGCTTTCTAGATTATTATTCTAGTTATTAGTCTGGACAATTATCAAGGATTCCCGACTGTAGTGTCCAGGAATCTGCCTTAGACATGATACAAGACAGGACAGTAGCTTGACGAGCACAATCAAAATCAATCACGAGGATACATGACATGCAATACAAGTGCTACTAATAGCCTTGATCAGGACAGTTACAAGAATTATCGAGTCATGAGTGCGCTACGTCGAGCCACTACCAGTAGTATCAGGATCAGGAATATCAGGGTTATCAGTTCCATGTCAAGATTCAGGAGTTCATTCATAGTGTACAATCACTTAACTCATGTCAGGAAATCAAGATCCATATCATGTCACATTCAGGAAATAACCAGGATTAACTAAAATAACCGGATAAAAGTGAACCAGAAAAACATCAAGTGCTAAGCATTAGTAACAAAAAAATAATGGCATATATGCGAATAAATTAACAATTAAGGGTTGGCGCATAATCAGACAAGAAAATAAATTATTCGCGCATAATGGGCCAAAACCACTATTGGCGTACAAATGAGCAAAAACAATATTAGTGCACAAATGGCCAAAAACAGCAATGGCACACAAATGGCCAAAAACACTTTTGGCCCACAAATGGCCAAAAACAGATACAAAAAGTGCTTCGAGCAAAAGATGGCACATAAATGATTCTAAAGCGCACTTCTAAAATCTTGGCGCACAATGATGAAGTGCGCGAGCCAGGAGCTTGGCGCACTTTCATCAATCTTACCAGCAGGGGAGGTTGGCGCACAATGATGAAAGTACACAAGCTATGAACTTGGCGCACTTTCACCAAGTGTGCCAGCAGGGAGGTTTGACGCACAAACAAGCATAGGAAGGTCTACTAAAAGACAAAACACAAGTCTCAAAGTATGGCACAGCAGTCGAGATACGACATTCGAGAACACGACAGTCGAGGCGATGCCAAAGTCAAGGCTCGCCCATCAAAAAAACTCAAAGGAATTAGTGCGCCAACAGAGGCTTGGCGCACTTTCTCTTGATTGACGAGGTTAAACGCTCAAATGTGCGCCGCCGAAAATTTTCCTCAAAAGTGCGCCCAAGTTTTCTGATAGCCTTTGCGCACTTTTGCAAGGGTTTGAGTAGATGACATTCGTACAAAACGTATTGTGTCCAGAGTACTCAACATATATTGGAACACTTTTGCAAGGATTTGAATGATGTACTAAACGCAAGCATATTTCAAGGATTTGAATGCTTTGCTGAACGCAAGCATGTTTATGAGTTAGCACACAGTGCGCTCAAGTTTTCAAGGGTCTCATGCACATTTTTCGTAGAATTGCTCATTCTTCTCCGGCCAACACCCT
The DNA here is from genome assembly GCA_036927795.1 of Iris macrosiphon. Lineage (NCBI taxonomy): Eukaryota > Viridiplantae > Streptophyta > Magnoliopsida > Asparagales > Iridaceae > Iris > Iris macrosiphon. The sequence continues at coordinate 130,836,859 of JAYESA010000016.1, read as the reverse complement.
TTGTGCTCCGACTTTGTTGTTCTCAACTTTTCCATTCAAGATCAAATACGAGAGCAACAGAATATCAAGGTTATAAAAGAGTCTACAACACAGTTCTAAGCTACTAAAGATATGCAGATAACTAAGCTAGCAAATAAATGTAAACTTAGGTTATCAAGAAGCTCCAAATCATGGGTTCACTCGGTTGGCAAGATGTACTTGCATTCGGTCAAGCTCTCTAGCCTAATACCAACACTACCAAGTCACCCACGGCCAAGGCCAAACTCGACTGCTGCTCTCGGCTGGGAAAGAAGGAAAGAGAAATGAAAGGAAAAGAAAAGTGAAAGAAAGAGGGATTGCTTATATAGGAAAAGCTAGAATTGTAGGCCATTGGATCATAATTCATGCCCCTCACCCGGGTTCATCATAGCCACATACAAGAAAACCAAGGGACCAATAGTCCAAAACATGCAACTAAGGAAAATTTACAAAAACAACATAAGCAATGCATGAATGACATAAAGCATAAGATAAGCAATTAAACAATTAGCAAGCTATACACGTATAATACGCGTATCTCGGATACGTATACTAGAACAGTGAGACGGATCTCACAGCAGAGGCAGCCGCCACCGCCACCGCTCGGAGAACCCAAGTTCCTCCTCGAGCTCGGCGAACCTGAGCTCCTCCGCAGCCACCGCATCTGTTGGTCGATCGTCGCAGATCTGGGATCGTGTTCGTGTCGAGGTTGTCGACCCTTGGCCCCTCGACGTCGTCCTCGACCCTTGGCCCCTCGACGTCTTCCTCGACCCTTGGCCTCTCGACGACGAGTTCGTCGTGGGTTGAGTTCGAGTTCGTCGGCGGCGGGATCGGCTATGTCCGGCACCACCTCGACTCTCTTCTTCGTCTTCTCCGTCAGCGGGAACAACCCTGGCCTCATCTCCGTCTTCGACGAACACCACAACCCGCGGGGACACGCGACGGATGATCTCCTGGGACTTGTCGCCGACGAAGTCGTCGTCCTCGACCACGTTCTAGGTCATTGTCGTCCTCGAGCTTTGGAGCAGCCGACGACGATACAGAGGTGGCTCGACTGTGACGGGAGACGACCGACGACGACGGAAGGTGGCTCGACTACGACGGGAGACGACCGCTCGACTACGATCGGGAGATGACTGCTGGGGAGACGACGACGGAAGACGACCAAAAATTTGGAGGCGGAGGTTTTCCTCTGGAGGAGCGAACACGAGAAGAGAGAGTTTTAGGGGTTTGGGGGGTAGAGCCCGATGGGGTGGGGCCCGCAAAACTCTAAAAAGAGTTTCAAAAAACATTGTTTTGTTTGCTCAGAAAGCAGCGCTTAAACACTTGTTTTTGAGTGCCTCTCTTTGAAAAATAATTCACAGATGTTGTATCCAAACAATTGTTTTGAATGACATAACGTTTAAAAGCAGAAAACTACTTTATAAAGCATAACCAAACACAGCCTAAACAACCACTCGCTAAACCCTATATCTCGCTGTTGACCGCTAAGACCCGAAAAATGGAATGTATAGTATGTTGCCACCCTCTACACTGACAAGGAAGAAAACGATTCTGACAAGGTTCCCTCCCTCATCCCTGATGACTACATAACCAGAAACAATATGGCACTTACATCCTTTCAGACAAAGAGGAAGCTGCTAGCAGTAATCTTTTCGCCCTTGTCTTCGTCAAAGACTAAAAGCCGAGACCAACACCAACCTACCCCTCCGCTAGCTCCCACCCAAACCACACCACGACAAGGAACTCGTTATACTTCTCTAAATATCCTCAAAGGAAAAATCTGGCGAGGTGGGTGGCATATGTAGAGTGCTCGAAGAACTTAGTATTCAGCATCAGCTCGAATGAGCAGATTGAAGAATGAAATCAAGCATTTCTAGCCTCGACCTATCAGGATATGAGTGGTATTCTTCCGTCCAATTCCGCAATTGACCGCAGCCTCGCTCCGGGCCCCTTCTAAGATGTGGCTCCACAACTGGCTTTTTCCCAAACTAGGCCTTTATGGTGATGGGTTAGCAGCTCATCTAGGGAAGTATGGTGACTTCAAAAATAAGTGTCATGTTCATGTTGGGCATGATGCATACACTCCGAGGTTCGAAATATCGGTATCGGGATCGATTTTGACCCCTTCATGTCAGTATCGATATCGGCGGTTTTGGCAATTTCAGATTGGAGTATTGGGTTATTTGTTTCAAAAAGACAAAAGTGATTAAAATTTAAAAAATAGAAAATATTTGATACATTTAGACATATTTTTGTATAGCATATGTTGCTTCTTTGTTAGTTTAAAGGAAATAATATTAATATGGACGAATGTTGTGAATTTTAGATATACAACTTCGACAAACAGTAATGATTACGATTTATCAATAAGGAATCATACCGATACAATGTAACATTGTCAAATGAATCATTGCATTGATACCATTTATCATTTTTCTCTCTTTTTCATTCAATTTATTTTTTCTGCCGAATTGATTAGAAAAGAGACCACCACGTCGGTATCCATCAGTATCAATAGCGGTCAGTTTTGGATCAGACATACCAAACCCTATCGTTATTGGCCGTATCGTATCGGTATCGATATCGGCTGATACAACAAACTAGTCCAAAATACACTAGGACATGCTCAAATCGGTGTGTTGCCCCTGTCATCGTGTTTGTATCATATCGCATTTGTGTTCATGCAATATAGCAGCTTGTAAAATCAACAATCATCAAACTAATAGAAACATGACAATGTGCAAATAATTATCGAAAACAAACCTGGTGCACAGTATAAGTGGTGAGATAATACTTGAGCTCATGCACGAACAAGGTGGCCATTATAGCAAGGCCGACGATCGAAACTACAAACAAACACAACCCAATAAAACCAACGCCACAAACATATACACCTAATCAATTGCAACAAATATGTTCCCAAAATCGTACCAACAGCTCCAGATTTGGTCTTCTGCAACAAGTGCTCCTCGGCGCGAGGAAAAGCATCGAAATTCCTCAAAGATTGCAGCTTTACGCCCATCTTCAATCTTCCAAAACCTAAAATTAGGGATCCAAAGTGAGAAAATATTGGAACTTTATGATCACGGAATGGCCAGTATCAAATTCTTCAAGAATAATTGATTCCGCGATGCTTAGATTTCACAATAGGAAGCGAAACAAAACCCTAATTCGATATTATGGGGGGGGGGGAATGAAAAAACATACCAGGGAGAGAGAGAGGTTGATTCAACCGACCGCCGGCCTGAGAAAATTAGTCGCGGTTCAGTTGTCTTCTTTTGACCATATAAAAAATAAAAAATATGGGGAAATTTGGTAAGCCCCCTTCACTTTTTTTTGTGTGGAGGTCCCTTCTCAAATTTTTAATTTTTTTCCAATTCTTATCTGCATATGCAGCTATGTAATCCTCCATTTTGTATATATAGTATAACAATTTTCAAGGACAAAAAAATCGTTATTGTCGAGACGAAATAATCCATGTGGATGCACTGGTTGATACACTTTTTCAACTTTTTCCAAAAATGTCCTCATTGCTTCAATGATGAAAAAGATATTGTGCATCAAATATAGTAGTATAACATTACTTCTTACTTAAATTTGATAGCCACCAATAACTCTGAGATATCTAAGATATTTCACAAGTTAACATTAGGTCAAAAAAATCTCCATTTTCAAGAAAGCCTCCATGGCATTAATATACATATTTTAGATTTATATACTTTTTCATAATCTAGTATTTACCTCCATAATCTACTTTTTTTTTCCGACAATGAAGATCTTTTCCTCCATTTCTTCTATTTACTACAATAACAACACCATAGATCTATTGACAAAGAGAGTATTCAATATAATGAGCTCATTGAATAGATAAGAAGATAATACAGTTAAATAGAGAAGGAGATCATCTGAGGTCAGTCAAACATTAGCTAACAATATTTTCTCCTCTACTTTCTTCTCTAGGTAACATCATCTTAGCATATAACAAGTCCATTTTACATGTCACGGCTTAAAGCTTTCATCGTAGAAGACTATATCTTTTACATAATGGTAGAAAATAAAGTATTGCTACAGCGAGACTAAGCGTCTGAGTCGGACCTGATGAGTGTGGGGGGCGTCAAGGTATCAACATAGCGATGGCGTCGGAGAAGATCATAGGCTTTGGAGTTTTGGATCATATGGGATGGCTATAGTTGTCTAACGGATGATGGTCGGGGTTGGCCTAGATAATATGTGGAAATGGAGATTGTCGATCGAAAATAGAAATATTGAGTTCTTGTATTATTATAGTGTTTGGGGCCAATGAATGAAATTTTGTAAAATTTAAAATTATTACGGAAACTCCAAATTTGCACAAAAATATATGATATTACAAATGATATTAGAATTTGCATAATTGGTTTATTTATTATTTCTATTGATTTTGTTGAAAGAAATTGATTTAGTTGTTAAGGAAAATAAATGGGTTTAATAATTCATTAATTGACTTAGGAATTAGAATTCCTTTACGATAATTAGGAAAATGATTTAGTTAGGATTTTCAATTAATTTTCTTAATGAAAATCTATTTAATTTGGAAAATAAAAGTGGTTTATCATTTATGTAATTTGTTTAAAATAAGAAATACATAATTATAAATTCAAAAAATTAAGGATTAAGGAAATTATCGAAAATATGGTCGGGCAGTCACAGTTGAAAGGAGGAAGTTCAAGATATTTTGGGAAGGGATGTATTTTGTTTATGTGGAGAGAGAATTTTTTTGCAAGAGATCTGTAACGTATCAGAGTATACGGTGAGGTTGTGGTCAAAGGATTATGGGATGTAAGTAAAATAAAATTTTGGGACGTTAAAATGGTGAATTAATTTTCAAACATGTGAAAAAAGTGGTAGGAAGATGTAAATAAAAAAAAGACTTGAAACTTTTAATAGCTGAATTAGTTTCCACTTACGCCTGAAACTATATTTAAATATTTATTTTGTCCAATATGAAAGATATTGATGTCTTTTACCAACAATTTAGCATGATTGTATATACCTATGCAAAAAGTAAAAATTCTTATGGTTGTTATCCAAATAAGGATTAGGAAGAAATAAAGGCCTCAACAAAAATAAAAAAAAGTGGAGGGGGTCATAACAATTTTTGGTGAATTGATTTTTAAAGATGTGACTTTTGGAAGGAGGGGTATGGGGATGTAAATAAAAAAAATCTTAAAACTTTAAAGGCTGTTGATAAGGGCACTACTAAATTTACTCGGGGTTGCCCAAATATTTACTATTGATAATTACAAGTTTGCCATTCCAAAAATTTACTCGGGGCTGCCTACTCTTGGTTTTTTTTATAATCAGAACTGTCAAAATTTTGACAGTCCAACCAATTGTTAGGACTGTCAAAATTTTGACAGTCCTAACAATTGGTAGAATTGTCAAAAATTTTACAGTCCTAAAAATATATGTTGAATTTTTATGACTGTCAAAATTTTGACAGTCCTTCCAATTGGTAGGACTGTCAAAATTTTGACAGTCCTAACCCCTATTGGCAACAGGTTCTTATGATGTTGAAGTTGCACTCTGCCAATTAAAGCCTTTTATGGCGCCATTCTTGGCTAGCCTAGGTCACATGGACATACCAGATGGTGAAGGTAATGTACTACGAGAAATTCCAATTGAAACTGCAGATTGCGTTATGTTGTGACATTCTTGATGACAATGAAATCCTCCTGGAGGAATCCGGTTTTACGTGGTGCAGTCCAGAGCAATGTGGGCTGTAGTAAGCATACCACTGGCTCAAAAGAATGACATCTTAGATTCCAAGACGCTGGTCTCTGATGAATAATTTGTGACATCGGAAGCATATTATAATTAAGTGGTGGTTGAGTTGTCATGGGGATGTAAGAAGATGGTGCCCCTTCAGCTGTCCAATGCAATTTCTCTCTCAATCTTTTCTTTCTGTACCAACAATGCAGCAGCAGCAGCAGCAGCCAACTTATCTTATTTAGGACTGTCTGTCACTCCCCAGTCCCAAAATATCGAGGGACTAGACACGTGGCAAGGCCAGCAGCACACACCGATGGACAAACCCAATTTAATGGATCCATCGGGGCATACTTAAGCTGTATTACAACAATCATGGTTTACTAATCCCATCCACAGAATAAATACAGCAATATCAACAAAAGAAATAAACATCATCCAGTCTCAAGTAAATAAAATCGGGGAACAACCCGATATTCAAGTCTGTTACAATTGTTCATTTAAACAGGAATTTAAAAGAGTTTATTTGCCAATAAAACTGAGCATAGATGAAGATATTCAGGATAAATCTTTTGCAATCACCTCGTCCTCGGTTCCTGGTTCTGCTCCGAGAAGTGCTCATGTTCCGTACACCTCAGGATAGATATCCTCTGCTAATCCTGGGGACATAATCCAGATCCAGGTCCTCAGGGGACATAGCAAGGTACAAGATAACTCATGCCAAAATAAATACAGTGCAGCAAAAAAATAAATCAATAGGGTAAATATATAACCAGCTAAGTGATATGCAAGTGAGAGTTTTACTCATACTCGGGCTAAAACTACTATAGGATCGGTGTCGGAGAAACCTATAGCAGTATTCTCTCGAAGGGCGAGAACTTGTGCCAAAGCTCTGTGTCAGAGACTAAGACACCTCCAGATGACAATATATATAATATAATCAGCCTTGATATGGTAATACTCTCCCCACCCAATGTAATCTCACGTCACAGTTCACAATGTACATGTCACGCAAGATCAAAACTAATGCAACAAGTCATAATAAGATATAAGAAAATAATGTCTATGTCATGATTCATGTATCCTATACAGAATCACCTTGAATATTTTAGGAAGATTCTGTATCATGATTAGTGTTAGGTGTCCTGGGTATAATGTACTTGATATGGCAAGTACGAGAATGTAAAGGGTCACGATATCCATCTCTAGTTGACCTTACACAACCCCGCGTACGGTGTTGGCACCCGACTATTAATCGGACGCTAAGTAAGTCACACGGTCCTAGGTTAAGCATGTACAACATATAAATAAGTCAAGGAAATATGTAACAAGAACTGCAATATTTGGCAAGGTACACTTGTCTGGGTTTTGGTTACCAACTGTATCTCTGGCTTCAGCGGGAATTGCAGGTACTGCTCCAGTTGCTGAAATAAACATCACCATCAGATTCAGAAAATATCAAATAGCAAAAATGACAGTTTCTGGTCAAAGCGGGGTCCACATGTGGGCTGCTTTGCACTGAAAAACGTGTCAGAACCAATAGTCTCCAAATTTATCAAACTTAGTGTCAACAAGTCCAGAACGATGATACGAACCCAACGAAACTTTCAGAATTGGATTCCGATGAGCCGATCACAAAATCGCCCGTCAAGTGGAGTCGTGGGGCCCACGATACGCGATTTTGTCAACGTTCTTAGAATCGAACCAAACTTGGGTCACAGGACCAGCGTATTACTACGAGTCCGATGGCATAAGTTTCGTTTTGATCCGACATGTGTACACCAAGTTACAGCGAGATCCAGAACAGACGGATACGTGGCGTTGTCGGCGGATACGCGTTGATTCTGGTGTGCACGCACATCCAAATCAACTTCTGCAAAATCTCGCATGTCCGTATCAACGGCGCGCACGTTTCGGTGAAGACCACACGCGACCAAGTCGTCCCGTTTGGCGGGACGTACTTAGTTCCGGGAAAAAATGGGATATTGTTTTTCCTATTTTTGGATCGCGGCTCGCGATCGCCACAGGACGCGACACACCGAGCGGGTTGCACGGGCATCGAGAGGGTCACGCAGGGTTCGCGTCACAACTGACGGAACAGAAAATGGGGCAACGAGGAGAAAGAAAACGCTATCTGAACAGGGCTCCGTGGAATGAGGTTTCTCGTGTCCGTGTGTTGACACGACACTGCGATACGGTATCCTGTGTCCGGGTTGTGTCCGGGCTGTGTCCTTGCTGTTCTAGGGTTCAGTTCTATGGCCGAAAACTCGTCGGAGGGCTCGCCAGGACTGAGGTGCTGACGAAGGCGGCGGAGGCGAAGCTGTCCGGTGCCGGTGGTGGCCACGGCGGCTGCACGGCGGAGCTGCGGGTCGTCGTGGAGGTCGGGGCTCAGGGAGAGGGGCTCTCGGGGCTGGCACGGCGCTGCAGGGCGAGTCCGGGCGGAGGAGACGGAGGCTGTGGTGGAGAGAGGGAAGGCGGAGGAGATGGCCGGCAATGGGCGATGGTCGAGGCGGGTCTGGGCTGCCGGGGCGAGGGGTTTTATAGAGATAGAGGGAGGGGAAGCGGTGGCCGGTGCGAGGGAGCCGGAGCGACGCTGGGGAGCGGAGCGTCGGTCGTTGCGGAGGCGAGGGAGGCTGAGCGGCGGCGGCGACGACGGTTGCAGGAAGCCGGAGCGGCGACGGGTGCGGGGGTCGGTTACAGGGAGAGAGGGTTTCGGTGGCGGGCCGGGTCGGGTCGGGTCGGGCGGCGGATCCGGCTCGATCCAAAAACAGAAATGCGGGTTCGGGTTAGCGGGTTTCGGGTCGGCAGGTTAGACCCGGATCCGACCCGCAGGGTTGGGGTTGGTTTAACTAAACCGGTCCGGTTTGGGTTAGTTTGGTTCAATTGAACCGGGTTTATTTTTAGGGTTTTATTTGGTTTATTTAAAACTTGGTTTTTAGGTCTTTAAAAATACTTTCGGGATCCAATAAATTCCCGAAAAATTACCCTATGTCTAATTTTTTATTTTACACCAGAAAATATTATTTTCAAAATATTTTATTATTATTTAACATAATTTAAAAATCATTTAAATTTAAAATACCTTAGTTTTAATTAGAGAAAAATACCAAAAATTACAGAAAATTGTGAAAAAATCTATTTTAAAAATCCTGAAAAATCAGGGGGTTTACACTGTCTAAATTTTGACAGTCCTTCCAATTGGTAGGACTGTCAAAATTTTGACAGTCCTAAAAGTATATGTTAATTTTTTAGGACTGTCAAAATTTTGACAGTCCTTCAAATTTGTAGGACTGTCAAAATTTTGACAGTCATAAAAAATAAACATATATGTCAAATTTTGACAGTCCTTCCATTTTTTCTTCTTCTTTTTTGTTTCATGTGTACTGTTATTTTTCTTTGTCATTGTGCTATTATTCATGTCATCTGACCAATGTCTATGTGACTGTACAGTATTTAGTTAGTAAAAGGATCAAATATGATTTGTTGAAATTAACTTATTTGTTACTGGTTTTAGGTTGCATTTAAATATATTTTACTGGCTGTCTAAAAAATTAGGACTGTCAAAATTTTGACAGTCCTCCACGACGCTGGAGTGGAGTGGTAGCGGTGGAGGAAGGAGGGGAGGGAGGAGCGGCGGACGCCGAGGGTGCCGAGATAGTTGAGCACCGAAAGGGGGTACGAGACGGAGGAGCGGGAGACGAAGGAAGCGGCGGGAGACGGGGGAGGAGGCGGAGGCGGCGACGGGAGGCGGCGGTGGAGGACGGGGGAGGAGGCGGAGGAGGAGGGCTCCGAAAAAAAAGGGAGGAGGGGGGAGGACTCCGGTGGAGGTTAGGGGGGTTTGGGAGGAGAGAGTATTGTTTGGGCTAGTATTTTACTTCATTCATTAATGGACTACCCCAATCCTGGGCTAGCTCCAAGTATATTTAGTAGTGCCTTTAAGGTGAACTAATAAGCATAAAAAAGAGAGAATTTTTATGACTCTTATGAAAATAAGGATCTGAAAGAAATTAATAGTCGATGAGAGGACTCCACTAAAATGTAAAAATGGAGAGGGCCGTACCAAATTTCCCCAATAAGTAAACAGGCTGTAACCTGGTATGCCCGTTAACGAGCTAATCCGACTCGATAATAATTTTCTGATTGGGTCGGGTCATGCTCCCAAACCCGTCCCCGGTGCTGTTCGGGTTTCACTCGCAATCCAATAAAAATTCCAATTTCTCGTCCCTGTACACACAGCCGCCTACATCACTCGCTCGCCCTCTTCCTCAAACCTCAAAACTTTCGAAGGTAAAGTCCATTTTCCCACAAAACACCCTTAAATTCTCCGTAATTTCTATTCTGTAAGAAAAAATAATTTGCAGAGTCAGAGGTGTCGAATGGACACTGCCATTTCATCTTTGTCAGGGGCCAAACAATTTAGGACCGCCCAAATCTTTTCTATCCCTTTCCGTATAACAACTAATGGTAACATCTGCAATCCCGTAAAAGTTCATGTGCAAATTCGAATTTTACACAAATGACCAATCAATTTTTTTGATGTTCCATTTGCAGGACATAGATTTGGAACTGTTAGGTGCGCGATGAAGTCTTATCGGCTTTCGGAGCTCAGTCAGGACGAGGTTTCCGGCCTCAGGGCCCGGCCTCGAATCGACTTCACTTCCATTTTTGGCGTCGTAAGTTGTTATTTGTAAGGCTTAGAATAATCTATACTACTATATCTATACTTCTATACTACTATATAATAAGAAAAATTGAGGGTTCATCGTGGAAGTTTTTTTCAAAAAATGTCCTTATATATGTTTACTAATTTAAACTGTTCATTAAATTTAACATGGATAGGTAGGTAATTACGACTAGATTTTTTTTAAGGAAGTGTTGTTTGCCCTTCCTAAAGAAATGCGTGTAATGCACGTGCATATATTCTAGTATTCCGTAAATGGTAGTTCTGAAATGACATAACACGGAAAGGTCGATTTATGAAAGCAACGACCCAATATTCGTAGACCGGCAACTCAATACCCACACAAGAAAATTAAAAGAGAAATAACTCTTATTGATAACTAAAACAATAACAATTATCTTGTTTATAGTCTTCTACGTACCATCTATTTAGAAGAAAAAATAATTTAAACCTCCAAGAAAGAGCCATAAACAAACTAGATAAAGTTAATACTGTAATACTGATAACAGTGTAAAAGATTCGACCAAAATATTCAAAATCCATCCAAAAGTAGCCATGGCCACCTCGAACCGATAGTCCGGTTTGGGCAACCGGAATATCGGTTTTTCTGGAACGAAATTTGAGCATCAGTGAGCACCAAGCGGAATTCCGGGTGGCTTGACCTGAATTCCGACAGGTCACCAGAATTCAGGTTCGTCCTATTTCGAACCCCAATTGCTTCCGCCCCATGAAACTTATCGCCAAACTATATTACACTTATTTTCAAGTTGGACGTACATTTTTTAAATATTTCAGAATTACATTTTTTTATGCTGAGTAAAAGGACGATATTTTTGGTAATAAGTTTCATAAGTACTGTCTTTGCGGTGTTAGTTTGGCATGTTACTGATGGATGCTGGATGTTAATTAGGTAAAGCCGATTGTTAATGATGTGCAGAGCAGAGGCGACGCGGCAGTTGTAGAGTTGGTGCTTCTTCAATGTGCTCATACATGATGCTGTTTTGTAGTTTTTTTTCCCGTAGTTAGTTTGGGATTTTTGATTGATCAGTTTGAGGACTTATGGTTCTTGTTTTTTGCAGTTACACGTCAAAGTTTGACAAAGTTGCACTGGACAATGTTGTTGAGCTTGTATCTGACCTTCAAGATCCTAAGGTATTTCATTATGCATAGAGAATCTGCTTTTTAATTTACATAATCTTGTATATGATTTTTTTGATGTAATTACATGTTACTTTAGTTGTCAGCGGTAGTGGTTGCTGTTGCATGGACTCAAATATGACACGACATGACATGGATACATTGGCATGGGCATGACATGTTTCAGCATGTCGTAGTTTTTTTTTTTTTTTTTGGTGGGGGGGGGGGGGGGGGGGTGGGGTTGTCTTGTCCACTACTATGTCCGACACGATGAGACACAGTGCCGGTTTTTGTTTGTAGTACCCGTTCTCCCTAGATGGCTGGGATCTCATATGTTTGCGTGCCATCACTTGGGACGGACAAGTACGATTGTATAAAGAAGATGGATATGGTGAATTGTTTTCTGTAAATTGTGGCCTTAGCCTATCTAGATGATTTGGAGTCATCCTAGTGACGACTAGATAAATCAGAATTTTCTTTTTTACCAATATTATTTATTTGATGACACTGGAACAAGAGTCTTGTACATCCATTGGAGTACGGAATTATTCTCTTTTTTCCGTCCTTACCATGGTTGGAGCACTTTCTGAACTCAGTTTTAGTGTGATTGGTTAGGAAGGCCTGATAAAAAGGAAACCGAGAGGTTTGTAGCATAAGCAATATATCTTCCATTGTATTCGAAGTAAGGGACATACTACATTATACAATATGCAGGCGAACTGTTGAAGGATGTGGATGAATTTAATACTTATGAATTTGTCAAGAAAGATGAGCATTCTATGTCAAACAATAGGGGAACATAACGCCAAAGAGGGGAAGACTGTTACTATTATGTTGAACATGTTACTGCAAAGTTCAGACAATAGGACATAGACTAATATATAGAACTAAGAGCATTTACATCAAAATCAACAATAGGTATAACTATTATGAGAACTAAAGTTGAGTATTTGAAGAAACTTAACCTAATATCTCATATGAAGGTGGCAAAGAAGCCCCCAAGAACATATGGTTCGGTGGGGGTTTAGGTGTACCCACTTGTATAAGATTAGGGGCATCTATTTTCTGCCATGAAATATTTGATCAAGCACCTTATTGCTTGATAATGTTGAGTTTCCTCCACAATAGTATGATGACTTCAGGCCTGCTAGATATGCAAGTTATAGTGATCTATTGACACAAATATGGCATGGTAAGACATGCCACATGGATTCGGCTCCTATTTTTAGTGAGTTTCACTTTATTTTGGAGTGTCCATGTCGTGTCAGATACATGCCTGACACGACATGGGTTTTCGGAGTGTCCGTGTTTCCTAGATGTTACAGAGATGTATAATTGATCTATTACTTTTTTTGAGTATTCCATGTGATGAAAAATTAGTATAGTCTTGGACAAAAGTAAAAAAAAAAAAAGAGTATTCCATTTATTTCATTCAAATAAATGAACCCACAACTCTGAGCATATTACTGCCTATAAATGTGAACTATGCGATTTGTCATTCACCGTCATTCTTTCTCTGTGCTTGAGATTAAAGGCTATTATAATTCTCTCCTTACTATAGCATGTTCATTTAAATCATCAAAGTGGGGGTGATATCTTAAATCTGGTTTGCAACTTTTGCTGGATGAATTAAAGGCAAAGGAAGCAATAGTTTTTGCTAAAGGAATTGCTCCATGTTTTGTAATTCCAGCATTGGAGAAGTGATAAGATAAAGAAAGAGGAGCATCTGTGTTTAGTTCCGACCCTAACTTCAGCTCCCTTTTATAGATTCATGGTTGAGATTTATTTATTTGTGAAACCTGCATGTAGGAATGGAACTTATCAATTAGGTCAAACTGAAGTTTCATCATTTCCACTGACAGTCACTTTCATCATTTGCTTTTACTTGCTCCTCATCATCCAGTTGATCACCTTTTCTTGATCAAAGGAAAATTTTAGCTCTCCTATGATACCTTTCATTCATGTTAGAGCCGGGATGACCCATAGAAGAGCTGAATGGAAAATATTACTTAGAGAGGAAATCATGTTGCCAACCCCAGAAATTTGGGATAAAGGCTTATTGTTGTTATCCTCCTTACCTCATTTGCATTGCAGCTTTAGATACTAAGCCAAGGCAAGGAAAATGGTGAGAGGTATTAAGCCATTAAAGAATGATCCTCATATAAGATGGTAAAGAAGTGTCATAGAGATAGAGGTCTTCTCATTGTTTTATTTTCCCTTTGGTGGACATGCTGATGATTATCTTGACGGTGACAATAATCTTGCAGTGGCATTACAGGAGGGGTCAACGGTTGTACAGTAAGTATGTTAATCTTCGGAATTAGGTGCAAAAATGATGGTTGCAGTAAGTTGTATGTGGTGATGGTTGAAGAAAATGTATTGGCAGGTAATGATGACAACAGCTGACTCTGGTATTATCATGGTAATGAAGACGGGAAGTGGAAAATGATTACATCAGCATTGCATATGTTCCTAGTATATGTGCAAGGGCAATGCTGTTAGAACAATACATTTGAAGGAAAGTAGAAGAGAGGTGCCGAGTTTGTCATGGGAATAACTTAAAGAGAGAGAGACATTTTTTTTCCTTCTTTTTTGAGAATTGAAGATGGCAAATAATTCGTGAAGTTCTCAAACAATGCAAATAATTCACGACTTACACAAATTATTTGTGTAACTGGTGACTTTGCATGCTAATGCGGTTTACCTACCATGTGCAAACTATTCACTAAGTTTTGAAATTTTTGTAAATATTGTAACTATAGGGTGGCCAAGATTTGTCCACATAGCGGAGTGCTAACGGAAATTATCTGGTACTTTTTAATATGTTACTTTGTCATATACCACGGCATTAACATTTTGTTTGTTATAGTTCCCCGAATAGAAATGAAGAAACTGTAAAGATTATCTAAATTGAACCAAAGAAGTTGGAAGCAAGAAATTAGGTATACTAATGGAGCCAGATTTTCCTGTGGCTACTACATCCTGACTCTATACATTCGTACTACTGCAGGGTGACGGTATATACAAAGAAAACTGAAGAACTTTTGATGAAATATTTTGTGGAAAAATTTGGCATGTCATTTTTTGTATTGTTTACTTTTGGCATACATCTTCAATCTACTTGAAGATTGCATACACTCAAGGAGTAAGGGAGTTGTCTCTAGTTTTACTATGCTAATTGTCTTTTTGATGTTTGCTTGACTGTCGAGTAGGAAATATTCCTTCTGACTTCTAGCGTTCTTGGTGTCCCAGCATCACCGTCAACAATCTTTGTTAAGCGTTATATTAGGTAGTGGGCTTTAGTCCCACATCGGGTAGAATAATAGAGAGGGGTCAACCTCTCATATATATGTAGTCTTTTCCATCAATGAAAAATATTTCATTATTCTAACTCTACATGGTATCAGAGCCATAATTCCCCCTCTCTCTCTTTCTCAAAAAAAAGAAAAAAGAAAATCCTAACCCTAGCCTCCCCTGTTGCCGCCCGCCCCCCTACCCGCCGTCGCGCTGACCCCCCCCGCTCCGCCAGCACCCCCCCCTTCGCTCCGCCAGGCCGCCCTCCCGCCATCCCTCCGGCCCGCTATGCAACCCAAAACCCTAACACACCTCTGCGGCCTCCTCCCCTACTTGTGTAAACCCTAATTAAAAAAAAGTCGTATATCGAAGCCAGATGGTAGACATTAATTTGTTTGCACAACCTCTGTTCCTAGATTACGACTCCAGGAGCGTATATCGAGGCCAGAGGGTAGACAATGATTTGTATGCACAACCTCTGTTCCTAGATTACGACTTCAGGAGCTAACAAAGAGTAGACAAGTTGATTCTTTACGTGGATCTTTATTTTTTTCCTACCCCGATATCCGCATCAGGATCTACACAGAGAGTTACTTGGGTTACTTCTGTGTCCTGGCGTGTCTGATTCCCATACGATCTTTCCATGTGCGTGCCGGTTTTGGCTACGTTGATAGTTTACTGGAAAGTTGATGTGATTATTGGGGTTGGAAAGAATCAGCGACGGTCGAATTAAAAGCATTATGACAACCTCTGAGGCAGCTAGCAGTAATACCGGTATCGGAAACGCATTGGCGGGACCAACGGGCACTGGCACGGCGATCTCTTCGATTCGACTCGTCGATCGGCGGTTGGACGGACCAGACGGATACTCAACATGGCGAAAGAAGGTTGAGAAGACACTTCGGGGTATGCGGTTGTCCAAGCATCTGACTGACAACCCTCCGGAGACGACTGATCCCACGTTTGAGCAGTGGAAGACGGATGATAGTCGACTGTTTACCCAGTTGATGAACTCCATGGAACCATCGGTAGAGGACATGGTTCAAAACACGGACACAATAAAAGAGCTATGGGAGGTTCTAGCGACGACGTTTGATGGAAAATGCGACTTGTCTCGTATCTACGACTCGGTTGTCGGCGTCTACCGGACAGAACAGGACGACAAGTCTCATAATGACCACTTTCGGGCTTTTAAGGCTATGGTCGATAAAATTGACCGTATATTACCTCTGACGACGGATATCAATGAAGCGAGGGCTAAACGTGAGCAGCTTCATGTGATGACATATCTTGCCTCTCTCCGTCCTGATGCAGACTCAGCTCGCTCTCAGATCATTAATGGAGCTGAGGTTTCATCTCTAATGAAAGCACATTTTCGTGTTCTATGGACAACAAAGGTCGTCGAGACCTCTCCAAGTAATGCTGCTGCTGATCGATCTGCTCTAGGTGCCGCTCGTACTGGATTTCGCGGTGGTCGTGGTGGACGACGTGGTGGCCGCAATATTGGTCGTGATGGTGGACGAGACATTGGCGGTCGTGATGGAGGTCGACATCGCACCTGCTTCAACTGAGGTTTACATGGTCATCTCCAGTGGCAGTGTACTAAAGCTCCTGCCGCCAATGTTATCTCAGATACTCCTGATCTTGGCGGCCGATCAGTACAAATGACTGATGAAGCATATGCAGATTTTGTTGAGTTTCAAGCTCAACGTCGAGGTGAAGCCTCTACTTCTGGGTCCACAGCAGGGTACTCAGCGGCATATGTGATACAGTCAAAGCAATGAGTCTTTGATTCTGGTGCGTCTGCTCACTTGACAGGCGACGCATGTATGATACGAAACTATGCACCTGTAGGTCGTATGTCTAATATTATATGTGCCAATGGTGGTTCGCTGACAGTCCGTAGAAATTGTTTTGCCCGTCTTTCTTCGGGACTGTCACTACATTATGTATTACATACCCCTGAAAACCCATTCAGCTTACTCTCAATTAGTCGGATTACTCGCCATATGCACTGCTCGATAACATTCTTTTTTGATGGTTGTGTTTTTCAGGACCTAAAGACTGGACGGACTATCGATATGGGACGTGGCTGGAGGCTTGTACCTGTTTGGCGAAACTTCCTCTGTCGCCTGTGCTGGTGTGAAACTTGATCCTTTTGAGTTATACTGCCGGTTAGGACATCCATCCGTCCAAGCACTCCAAAAATGTACCCATCTTTAGATGTTTCTTTTTATTGTGAGTTATGTAGCTTGGCTAAACGTCACCGGATTTCCTATCCGGTTAGTCAGAATAAAATTGTTTTCGCTCCCTTCGAGTTAGTACATTCCGATATATGGGGACCGTGTCTGCTTGAATCTGTGATGGAATTCAAGTACTTTGTTACCTTTGTTGATGACTACTCACGTGTCACTTTTGTTTCTCATGAAAAATCTGTGATGGAATTATTTAACATTTGGTGTAATTTTTATGCGAAAATCAGAACACAGTTTGGTGATCCGATTAAATACGTTCGAAGTGACAATGGTCGTGAGTATATGTCTCGTGAGTTTGTTTCACATCTGTCTCGGAATGGCATCATCCACCAAATCTCATGTCCTTATACTCTACAACAGAATGGTGTGGCTGAACGCCAAAATTGTCATCTCTTAGAAATAACGCGTGCTCTTATGTTTCAAGCATGTACTCCAAAAAGTTTTTGGTCTGATGCCGTGCTTACGGCTTGCTATCTCATTAATTGCATGCCGTTGGTGTGCTGTCGTAGGCACCCAAAAATAAAACCTTTACTCTTGAAATAATATGTAGTAGTGAGAGTAAGGATCGTTCCCACGAAGAGTAATTAGTTTGATCTTTATGCTATGTAAAATAAGATTGGGGGAGAGTTTTTATCAAAAGAAAATTAAGAAGAGCTAAAAACAATTAAAGTATTAAAACAATCAAAGAAATAAATGTTGGTCTCAGTCAACATCCACCATTGGAATCTTAAAATTGATCATCGATGCAAGTATATATTAATTCATACTTTGAATATTCATCGTTGGAATTATTTTCCTATCTCCTTCAGCCATAATTAATTAAAAACAAGCGATCTAATTAACCTTAACTACTAAATAACCCCAGACAAGCGCTAAAGGTTTAATCTAATAGCGTATTAAACTCGATGAGATCGATGAAGCAAAACAACACAAGCACACGCGGTTGCATTTAATTTTGTCAAAATTTTTCCTCCTAAGATCTAATAAAACAAAGCAGTTCATTAAATCTTGGTTGCTTCACAAATAAGAGGGATCGAACAATTACGGATTCGATATCTAATTTAGCATTAGATTGTCATGAATAATAAACTAGTATGCATCCTAGTCATTAAACAAGATAATCATAAAAATATGCATAAGAAAACATTCGATACTTAAAGCACAATTCAAAAATATAAACACAAATTAGATCTCACAAGTTTTTATTCATTCCGAGGCTTCCGTTTCCTTCGACCAACAAGACTTTTAGCTCCGCATGTTCAAGAAAACTTCAAAAGAATATTGGAGAAGAGGAAGAAGAGTTGTGGGTTGTTCTGCTTTTTCCTCTTGATCTCTACCCCTTTTATACACTCTAAATAAGTGTTTGAAGATCACAATATCTTCCCAAAAATCCTCTAAGAGTTACAACAACCCAACAATAAAATAAAATCTTTGAATAAGTTGGGAAATGGTTATATCAACTCCACTTTTTGTGCACAGCATAGTTGTCTCAACTTCAAGCGTGATTTGGTCCATGATGTAGCCAGAATCTCGGGAAAATCAAAACAGCAAAATTGTGCCTCTATCACTTAGCTTTCCGAATCAATTTGGATCAGCTCAATTGGACTTCGGATGAGCAAGTTATGACCATTTTTCTACAAGGTGTCAGAACTGTCCAGAATTGATAATTAGCTCCATTTTGCTTTTAGTGACTCCAATTGTATCCTAGATCAAAATATAAAAATAATGAGTATCTTTAGACATTAAATGAGCATAAAGGAGTATACATTAAGGAATAAAAATATGATATTTTATGTTCTCATCAAATATCCCCACACTTAACCTTTGCTCGTCCTCGGGCAAAACTCTAATTTATTTTTCCAAAAAGAAATCAAGGTTGCAATGTCATAAATAAATAATAACCAAGTTCTTCAAATCTCATAACATATCATGAACATATATTCTTAAACAACTTCTAATTACTTAGTAGGTATTTTTACTTGAAAAATGGAGTAAACTAAATAGGTAGACCCTCACGGAATAAATACTCAACTCTTATGTGTTTAAAGGTATATATTTCACTCAAATTCATTCCAAAAGAAATAATCTACCATAAGCTTGCATATCTTCTCATTCTCCACCACTGGGATCACATGCATAACATAAATCATAAGGACTTTTCATGGGTTGTAACGTGGCTTAGGATTAAGGTGGGATATATTTGGGAGTGTAGCTCAAAAGCCATCAAAACCAGTGGAGCAAAATTGAATTAACTCAATCTCAATATAAAATATGTAAAATCAATCACTCCATTTTGCAACATCTTCAATTTGGCTTTTAAAGCATTTAAACAATGTAAAACAACTTCCATCCTTTTTTCTTTTTTCTTTTTTTTTTCTCTCTCTTTTTTTTTATAACAATAATGGAACTTAGGAAATTTGAGGATGAAAATATGTTCCATTTTGTGGGTTGTAACCAAACCACAAATTTAGACACCCCCACTCTTATTTTTTCGTACACCCATACATATCATAATGATGAACAATGCTCCACTAGCTTTGCGACTTGGGTAAAGGTATAAATATTATTGGTTGAAAGCTTGTAATGTGGGTATACCAAGAAAAAGGCAATAAAGCTCAAAGGGGTTCAACAAAAAAAAATTTAATTACAAGGTGGGCTATTTGGCTTATGTAACGCATAACAAAGATGGCCTTAATCATGTTCATGCATGAACGTGTCAATGTGACCTCGAAGAGAATCAAAGCAAGTTCTAGAGAAACAAATCAGTGGAAGAATATCTCTCATGAAAGAATAATGAGACTGATGTGTCAGTCTAAAGGCTCAAATCCTCACTGGCTTTTGTCTACCAATTTAGATACTACCATTTTCAATAAAAAATAACTAGACTAATTAATTCTAAGTTGAAAAAAAAAATTATTTATTCAATCATGTTATGAATTTTTCAAATCTAGTTGAATCTTACTCATGACATACACAACCAAAAATTATTAAAAACCAAAAACCAAAATTCTTTTTTAAAAAAAAAATTATTATTATTATTATTATTATTATTTTTTTTAGAAAAACAACGATCTAAAAATGTTTAAAATAAAGTAAATCCCCTCCCCCACACTTAAAACTGACATTGTCCCCAATGTAAGGTTAAATGCAAAGAAAAGGCAAATAACCAAAACTAAAATACGAGAATAAAAATAAACTTCCCTTGGGTTGCCTCCCAAGCAGCGCCTTTGTTTAATATTGTCGTTGGCTCGACTCTATGCACACTTGATGTAACTAGGCAGAAATTTTAAGTCTAGAATAGATGCCTGCAAAACATAGGGTAAAGACCTCTTGTCATAAATTGGTAACAAAATATATGGAACGTTACCTGACTGTTGTCTTTTTGGAAGCTCGTTCAACACTGCAACAGTTTTATATAAGTTAGTACTCAAAGGTAACTCATGTTCTTTGTCAAAATTCTCACTAATGGCAATTTTTACTCCATCTTTTCCATCAAGTTTAAAAACTTTTTTTGCATTAGGTACTACATCGTCATTAGGAATGTTCGTGTCTGCAACGATATTTTTCTCTTCTTCTTTTGACGATGCACGTGCTTCTTTTTCTGGAATTTCAACTTCTTTACAACTTCTCAAAATGATTGAACTTACAGTTTCTTTTGGATTTACTATCGTTTCAGATGGTAAGTTCTCCAAGCTTTGTGCCTCTAGCTTATTAATTGCAGTTGTCATTTGACTCATTTGATTATTCAAACTTTCGATACTAGCCCTCGTCTCCTGTTGAAATTGTAAGTTATTAATGGCAATAGACTTAATAATATCTTCTAAAGACATACCAGAATCAGAAGTTTGGTTCGGTTGTAGGTATTGCTGGTAACTTGGGCAATTTTGAGTTGTGAGCTGATTTAATTGTGGACTCTCATAGGTAAAATTGGAATGATCTCTCCATCCTAGGTTGTACGTGTCTGAATAGGGATCATACTTCATTTGTGGTAGTCCAGGAAAACCACATGCTGCATTCACTTGTTCATTGGGCACCTCTTGAAGAGTTGGGCACATATCAGTTGGATGCCCTGATACTAGACAAATCCCACAAGCCTTTGTTGTTTTCATGTTACCTACAACCATCTGACGAACAAGAAAAGTTAAACAAGAAATTTGTTGTTCTAGGGAAGAAACATTTACCTCATCAGCATGCCTAGATGGAAGATCTAGCCAAGTGCCAAATAGTTGAGAATTTACCGCCATTTTCTGTTACCGATTTTTTTTTTTTTTTTGCTAATAGACAGAAAATTATTTGATCACAAGAACAAAATAAAGATCACAAAAAGCACAAAAATCAACTAAAATTACTCCCCGGCAACGGCGCCAAAATTTGGTGTGCTGTCGTAGGCACCCAAAAATAAAACCTTTACTCTTGAAATAATATGTAGTAGTGAGAGTAAGGATCGTTCCCACGAAGAGTAATTAGTTTGATCTTTATGCTATGTAAAATAAGATTGGGGGAGAGTTTTTATCAAAAGAAAATTAAGAAGAGCTAAAAACAATTAAAGTATTAAAACAATCAAAGAAATAAATGTTGGTCTCAGTCAACATCCACCATTGGAATCTTAAAATTGATCATCGATGCAAGTATATATTAATTCATACTTTGAATATTCATCGTTGGAATTATTTTCCTATCTCCTTCAGCCATAATTAATTAAAAACAAGCGATCTAATTAACCTTAACTACTAAATAACCCCAGACAAGCGCTAAAGGTTTAATCTAGTAGCGTATTAAACTCGATGAGATCGATGAAGCAAAACAACACAAGCACACGCGGTTGCATTTAATTTTGTCAAAATTTTTTCTCCTAAGATCTAATAAAACAAAGCAGTTCATTAAATCTTGGTTGCTTCACAAATTAGAGGGATCGAACAATTACGGATTCGATATCTAATTTAGCATTAGATTGTCATGAATAATAAACTAGTATGCATCCTAGTCATTAAACAAGATAATCATAAAAATATGCATAAGAAAACATTCGATACTTAAAGCACAATTCAAAAATATAAACACAAATTAGATCTCACAAGTTTTTATTCATTCCGAGGCTTCCGTTTCCTTCGACCAACAAGACTTTTAGCTCCGCATGTTCAAGAAAACTTCAAAAGAATATTGGAGAAGAGGAAGAAGAGTTGTGGGTTGTTCTGCTTTTTCCTCTTGATCTCTACCCCTTTTATACACTCTAAATAAGTGTTTGAAGATCACAATATCTTCCCAAAAATCCTCTAAGAGTTACAACAACCCAACAATAAAATAAAATCTTTGAATAAGTTGGGAAATGGTTATATCAACTCCACTTTTTGTGCACAGCATAGTTGTCTCAACTTCAAGCGTGATTTGGTCCATGATGTAGCCAGAATCTCGGGAAAATCAAAACAACAAAATTGTGCCTATATCACTTAGCTTTCCGAATCAATTTGGATCAGCTCAATTGGACTTCGAATGAGCAAGTTATGACCATTTTTCTACAAGGTGTCAGAACTGTCCAGAATTGATAATTAATTTCCTGTTACCGATTTTTTTTAAATAAAAAGATTTTGTTTTTGTGGAAAATTTGGCGTGCTGTCGTAGGCATCCAAAAATAAAACCTTTACTCTTGAAATAATATGTAGTAGTGAGAGTAAGGATCGTTCCCACGAAGAGTAATTAGTTTGATCTTTATGCTATGTGAAATAAGATGGGGGGAGAGTTTTGGATCAAAGCAAATTAAAAAGTACTAAAAACAATTAAAGTATTAAAATAATCAAAGAAAATAAATGTTGGTCTCAGTCAACATCCACCATTGGAATCTTAAAACTGATCATCGATGCAAGTATATATTAATTCATACTTTAATATTCATCGTTGGAATTATTTTCCTATCTTCTTCAGCCACAATTAATTAAAAACAAGCGATCTAATTAACCTTAACTACTAAACAACCCCAGACAAGCGCTAAAGATTTAATCTAGTAGCGTATTAAACTCGATGAGATCGATGAAGCAAAACAACACAAGCACACGCGGTTGCATTTAATTTTGTCAAATTTTTTCCTCCTAAGATCTAATAAAACAAAGCAGTTCATTAAATCTTGGTTGCTTCACAAATTAGAGGGATCGAACAATTACGGATTCGATATCTAATTTAGCATTAGATTGTCATGAATAATAAACTAGTATGCATCCTAGTCATTAAACAAGATAATCATAAAAATATGCATAAGAAAACATTCGATACTTAAAGCACAATTCAAAAATATAAACACAAATTAGATCTCACAAGTTTTTATTCATTCCGAGGCTTCCGTTTCCTTCGACCAACAAGACTTTTAGCTCCGCATGTTCAAGAAAACTTCAAAAGAATATTGGAGAAGAGGAAGAAGAATTGTGGGTTGTTCTGCTTTTTCCTCTTGATCTCTACCCCTTTTATACACTCTAAATAAGTGTTTGAAGATCACAATATCTTCCCAAAAATCCTCTAAGAGTTACAACAACCCAACAATAAAATAAAATCTTTGAATAAGTTGGGAAATGGTTATATCAACTCCACTTTTTGTGCACAGCATAGTTGTCTCAACTTCAAACGTGATTTGGTCCATGATATAGCCAGAATCTCGGGAAAATCAAAACAGCAAAATTGTGCCTCTATCACTTAGCTTTCCGAATCAATTTGGATCAGCTCAATTGGACTTCGGATGAGCAAGTTATGACCATTTTTCTACAAGGTGTCAGAACTGTCCAGAATTGATAATTAGCTCCATTTTGCTTTTAGTGACTCCAATTGTATCCTAGATCAAAATATAAAAATAATGAGTATCTTTAGACATTAAATGAGCATAAAGGAGTATACATTAAGGAATAAAAATATGATATTTTATGTTCTCATCAGCCGTCGTCTGTCCTCAATGGTAATACTCCCTTCTCTCGGTTATATCCCAAACGAGAGTCGTTTTCTCTACCTCTCCGAATATTTGGTTACTTGTGTTATATTAGGGATACCCGACCAACTCTTTCTAAATTGGATCCAAAGGCTATCCAATGTATTTTTCTTGGGTATCCTATGTATCAGAAATGATATCAGTATTTTTCTCCAGTCTTGAAGAAGTATTTTTTCTCTCGGAATGTTACCTTTGTTGAAACCGAGTTTCCTCCACTTCCACAAACTCCAGGACTAGTGTCCCATGTTTACCCAGAAGATGACTTTTTGTTGTTCCCAATTCAAGCACAACAGCCCCCTGTTAGGATGTCCTCCCCTATCGAGCCAGTGCTCCAGTCCGACGGTCCGCAGACACCGATTCAGTCAGCACCACCGTCGTCCGAACGATCGTCGCAAATAATGCCCATGTTCACAGAGTCATCCTCCTCCTCTGCTCGACTGATTCGTCTCCTCCTTCGGCTCCGCCTGTTCCACCAGCTCGATCTCGTCGTGCCTGTCGAGATTATCCTTGTATGTTAAAAACTACAAAGGGCTTGCGAGCCACACTTAGTCCTTAATAGCTACTATTGATGGGATTAAGATTCCCAATTCTGGTGAGGAGGGTCTCAAATATTCCGGTTGGCGTGCTGCTATGGAAGAGGAGATGAAAGCGCTTCGGGAGAACCATACTTGAGACTTGGTAAATTTGTCGCCTGGTAAACAGGTTGTCGGTTGCAAATGGGTGTTCACGATCAAAGTGAAACCAGATGGCACCCTTGATCGACTAAATGCACGTCTGGTAGCTAAAGGATATTCCCAGACTTATGGTGGGGATTATTTTAAGAAATTCTCCTCAGTTGCCAGGATGACCTCTGCGCGCGTACTCTTGGCCTTAGCTGTTCGCTATGACTGGCCGCTACTCCAGCTGGATATCAAGAATGCCTTCCTCCACGGGGACCTTGATGAAGAGGTATATGTGGTACAACCTCCCGGGTTCGTTGCAAGGGAGGGTAAAGTATGTCATCTGAGGAAGACCCTCTATGGTCTCAAACAATCACCTCGTGCATGGTTTGGTCGGTTTACAGATGTGGTCACTCGGTTTGGCATGTGCCAATCAAAGAAGGATCATTCAGTATTTTACCGACAGACATTGGCGGGAATGATACTCCTTGGTGTTTATGTTGATGACATTGTAATCACAGGAGACGACAGTCAGGACATTGCAGGACTGAAGAAGTTCATGGTAGAATAGTTTCAGACCAAGGATATGAGATCATTAAACTACTTCCTGGGTGGAAGTCATATGGGAAAAGAAGCACACTGTCATGTCGCAGAGGAAATATGTGCTAGACATACTACATGATGCAGGAATGATGTAAGCCAAAGGAGCAATATCGCCGATGGACCCAGGAGAAAAGTTACTCCCTGACGAGGGGGTACTAATGATGAATCCGGATCAATATCGTCGAGTAGATGGAAAATCCAACTACTTGGCGGTTATGACTCGCCTATATATTTCTTTTACCGTCAGTGTCACGAGTAGATTTATGTCTTCTCCACGAGTTCCACATTGACAGGCAGTTCTCAGAATTCTGCGCTATTTAGTCCAGAATCCTGGAAAAGGAATTCGCATGGAGAACCAGGGACATACAAATGTTGAGTGTTTTACCGATGCTGACTGGGGTGCAAGCTTGACAGATAGACGATCTACGTCTGGTTATTCGGTCTTTATTGACGGAAACTTGGTATCATGGAAGAGTAAGAAGCAGAGTGTGATCGCACGATCAAGTTCCGAAGCAGAATATCGAACTATTGCTCATGGCACGGCAGAAGTATTATATCGGCAACATCTTCTACAAGAGTTGGGAGAAGAAGCAGGATCTAAAACAGCAGATATGTGGTGTGATAATCAATCTGCTATGCATATTGCTACCAATCGTGTATTTCATGAAAGGACAAAGCATATTGAAATTGATGTCCATTTCGTCCGTGACGAGTATAAAAAGAAAATGATAAAGTTTCATCACGTGAGGACCGGTGATCAGAAAGCCGATATCTTCATGAAATCTCTTTTGGGTCATCGGGTACAATTTTTATGTAACAAGCTGGGCATGATTGATATATATGCTCCAGCTTGAGAGAGGGTGTTAAGCGTTATATTAGGTAGTGGGCTTTAGTCCCACATCGGGTAGAATAATAGAGAGAGGGATCAGCCTCTCCTATATATATGTAGTCTTTTCCATCAATGCAAAATATTCCATTATTCTAATTCTACGATCTTCTTAAAGAGAATAAAATGCACATTGCGTTGAGTAGTATAGAAGTGATAGTAGTGCCATTAGTTTTGTCTAGGCAACAATTTCTCCACCCTTTTATAGTTAGTAGTCTATTATTGCTTCTCTCTTGACAACTTTCACAACTTCGAGCACATTTTTCTTTTCTTTTTTCTTTTTTCAAATATGGACTTACGGAGGGTTACAAGTATTTCTCATAAAGATGGAGTGATTTATTGACCAAACAATCTCAAATTATAATTGGCGTCACTTGCTAATTTTCAACTGAGTTTCAACATGTCTGCATGACTGCATGGATTGCATTACAATCTGTTAACAATTCTGCAGCTGGATCCTGCTGTCAAAGAAGCATTCGATGTTGCTTATGACAACATATATGCATTTCATGCTTCACAAAGGGTTTCTGAGAAGATTACTGAGAACATAAGAGTAAGAAACTCTCACATATATAGGCATCTTGTTCCGTAGCATTTAGTGATCTTTCTCCTAACTCGTTTTCAAATTTGCATAGGGTGTCAGGTGCAAAAGAATCGCAAGGTGCATTTCCTCTGTGGGTTTATATGTTCCAGGAGGCACTGCTGTCTTGCCTTCAACTGCTTTAATGCTTTCAGTGGTATGATTGGCTCTGTGCAGATTGTTCTACTGGTTCATCCATCTGTTACTCATTGATGTCTTCTAGTAAACTAAACGATGTTGAGATATTATTTATGCCAGCCTGCTCAAATCGCTGGGTGCAGGACAGTTGTCCTTGCAACTCCGCCAAGTAGTGATGGCAGTATATGCAAGGTAAACTTCTTCTAGAATGCACTTAATACTACTTTACATTCTCTTAACAATAGTTTCTTGTAGGAGGTGCTTTATTGTGCCAAGAAAGCTGGTGCTACCCATATACTTAAAGCTGGAGGAGCTCAGGTAAAAGATCTATAAATCTATGTCTTGTTACAACTTACAACACTTTCTTCCAGTCAGCAGCTTTAACTCTGGCTTTATAAGCAGGCAATTGCAGCCATGGCTTGGGGGACTGCATCTTGTCCGAAGGTACTTATTACTAATATTTTCATGGGCACAGACATCCTTTATCCTATTAGTATAAACATACTCTCATCTCTATGTTTTTATTTTCTTTTACATCAAGCACCATCCTAGTTTAAATGGCATATCCTTTCTTTCAGTATGCTTTTCTAACTGTTGATGGTAGATTGCTATTAGTTGCGGCATGCTGCTATGGTATTTCCTTATCTTTGACGTGTTTTATAGATTCATAAGGAGGGCCAGTCAGACCTTTAGGTAAATTGGAAATTAGGAGGTAGGAAGGGAGATGGTTGTATGTTGAGTTATCATTGGTCTGACTTTCTGTACCCTTACGACTGACCCCTTCGGGAAGCTCTACCTCCTCTTCTTTCCTCCAATCTATGCTACCTAACTTTAGATGATTCTGTACCGGGAAGTGGGAAGCATCATTTAACTAGAGAGCCTAGTCTTCAAGAAATGTAACAGTTGGCTTTCCAGCTATTTACTAATTTCCAAAATATGAGAACTGTTGATACAAGAGAAGTAGATGTCTATTTCTATATTGTTTATGATGAATCTTATTAATTGAATGCTCATAAAAGGATCCATACAACTCCACGTATTGTGTGGAAATTTGTTGAATAACTAATATATTAATCAAACTGATGTGCTATTTTGACAAAAATGCAGGTTGAGAAAATTTTTGGGCCAGGAAATCAATATGTTACAGCTGCAAAAATGATTCTCCAAGTATGTTAAATATCATATTAGACCCTTCATATCTTATCTATTGCAAATTCGTGGTTTCTCATTGCATTAATTATTTTCTTAAGTCTCCAAGTTCATTTGCTCTACTCTCTTCCTGCAGAACAGTGAAGCCATGATTTCCATAGACATGCCTGCTGGCCCATCAGAGGTTTTAGTCATTGCTGACAAACATGCCAACCCAATTCATATAGCTTCAGATCTACTCTCCCAGGTATGTAATTTTAACCTTGTTATGGTATATGTATAGTATTTTTAGCATGTGCACTAAAGGAGGTGATCATTTAGAATTCTACGGTCATCGATTAGGGTTTTAAGACTTTAAGTGAGTATTGAAATTAATTTTGGTCATTATTTATTAATTGTTAGAACAATCTAAATATATACCCTCAGCACCTAAGAAGCACACACTTCAAAATCCATGCAGTGTCATGTCGGGCATGCCAGGACACTCCAAAATACAATAGGACAAACCGAAATAGGTTCCGAGTCCATGTCGCCGTGTCGTGTCAAATCCGTGTGTCCGTGCAACATAGCTCAACACTCACTACAACTCTAGAGTTTGGGTGCGTGGGCAGTTATGGTATCAGAGCCAACCCAACTTCAATCTCTCTTGCGGACATTTTAGTCAAATTTTGTAACAAATTATACTGCTGCTTGAATCTAGACTCTGCCCAAAATTGGCCTTTGACTTATGGGGGCGTGTTAGAGTAATACAGATATATAACCTTCAACCCTCCCTACAACTCTAGAGTTTTGGTGCATGCATTAACTTTTAGAGAAATATTGATCCATAAATATCTGAATTCCTACTATAGTCAAGAATATGTGCTGTGTTTTTTTCCATCTTTCTTTTTCACTCATCAAAGAATTTATTGTATAGTAAATTTCTTCTACATAAGAATTTAGTTGGATTTTTTCCTTTTTTTATAAATGTAATTTCACAGAGTATTTATTTTGAACCATGCAACGTTGGTTCACACTATTTCAAAATGTTCCGGTACTATTAGAGACTACTGGTACAAGAGAAATAGTATTGAAAACACCATAGGAAAATCCAAGCATTTCCTCGCAGGCAATGTATGCTACACAGCCAAAAATGTACGACAAAATACGGACACGGCAACACAGACACAACATTGAGGTGAACACTGAGGTCGGCATGTCCTAGTGTCTTGGAGTGTGCATGTCTTGTCCAATACATGTTTGACACAACACTGCATGGCACTGATTTTGAAGTGTACGTGCTTCCTAGCGCACATGCATATGAACATAAGCAAGTCCCTGAAGAAAAGAAGATCAATTTCTTTTGTTACTTAAGTTCCATTAGCTGAACATTCTTTCTTGTTATTAGTTTGTCAAAAGAAAGGGAAGAGAAGTTCAACAAGAGGCCTTTAACAATCTCGTTTCGAAATATTACCGAATGATACTTCTTTCCCGAACTTCAAATAATACTCCGCATTATTCTCATCCATGCTTTGAAAGTTTCAGAAATTGTCCTCAATATTTGCATGTGTCTCATTTAAAGTTCTGTTCAAACTTAAAAGACTATTGTAAAATTTGTTCGTCTCCAACACTCTTACCCAGCTTCTCTACTTTGTCACTATGAATGGTGGCACTTAGACCTTTGCTGCTGAATCTTCTGGTCATCGTTGCTGTTTGACGAGAAAAATGTTTTTTTAGTGTCTGTTCTATTGATTTTTCAGGCGGAACATGGCCCCGATAGCCAAGTGGTTCTTGTCATTGCTGGAGATGATGTTGATGTTGGTGCCATTGAGACTGAAATTAGCAAACAATGTGCAAGTCTTCCCAGAGGAGATTTTGCTTCAAAAGCATTAGGCCACAGTTTCACTGTGTTTGCTAGGGATATGGCTGAGGTGTGTTGCTGATTCTGTAGAATATTTGTCTTTACTGTTTTTTAGCCTTCTTCATGTCTAGGATAATCCTGGCTAATTCCATATTTTCTTTTCAGGCTCTCTCTTTCTCAAACTTATATGCTCCAGAACATCTGATAATTAATGTTAAAGATGCTGAGAAATGGGAAGGACTCATTGAGAATGCAGGTGAGTTACCATATGAATAGCAGTCGGTATCCTGATTCTTCTTCTCTATTTTGGTTTTAAATCGACTTGGGGTATCAAGGCCTCCTAGAGTTGTTGACTGCTGACATCCTGTGGGTTTCCTAGAGTTGAAAGCACAGAGGTCGTAGAGCTTGAGTGGGTGTGGGTATACATCAAGTTTCTGCCCTCCTTTCATCTCTCCCTCCTCTTTCTTCCCTTTGTCTCTTCCCCTTTCTCCCTCATTCTCATGATAGGGAACTGCCAGCGAGCACGGGGGGTCGGGGGGTGGGGGGGGGGGGGGGGGGGTGGGGTTCGATAAAATCCTAGGCGCTCCCCCTTCCATTCCTCCCCCTCCAGCAGATCCAGCAAGTACATCTACCATCGTTCCTGCATACAATTCTGATGCAGGTTTGGAGACTTGCGCTTGAATCCAGCACTGGCTGGGCAGCTGTGCGCAGGAAATCTGGCGACCTCAGTGTGTCTGACTGGATCGGATTTTGTTCCCGATGCTCTGTTGAGCTCAGGTGCCTTGAGCTACCAGTTTGGCGAGGCAACTAACCCACACGCTTAGATCAATTTGATTTGGGGGAAAGACAACGAAGAATCCACTGATCAATCTTTTCCTTGCTCTGATTCTCTACAGATGACTATATCCGTGTCTTTGATAGAAGGAGATGGAAAGCAAATTACACGATGAGAAAATTTTCATTATTCAATGAGCAACATGCTAGGCGTCCCTATAGCGCTCCAGTGGCAGTGCCCTCAAGGTGCAACTTAGATGCCGGAAGTGCAGCTGCAGGCATATTCAGCACCAGAATGAGCGCCTGCCGCTAATCCGTTAACATCCCAAGTGTTGTATGGTTCTCACACAATGTTGTGCGCACCCTTTAGTTCGGGGGGGTGGGGGGGGGGGGGGGGGGGGTGGGGCAGCTCAGGGGACTTTGTTGTTGAGTGGTTGGTCCTCCGACTCTGCCGAGTTAATCACTGTTTTTGGGTTGTGTAACGACTGGAGTCAATGGTTGTCAGTTTGGGCTATTTGGATCTGTGCGACGACGGGTCCAATGTTGTGGCTTTGCGTTTTTTGGGTGTGACGTTCGAAGGGGATTACCATATTTGGGGTACCTAATTCCATATTTTGAATATTTAAGTGACTTGTGTCAGAAATCCAAGATAAAAACAAGAACATAAATTCCAAAAGACTATAACAATTAGTCTTCCCAGTGAGTCATAGCATGTTGCAGCTAGAAACTGTCGAAGTCGACATCTTGAAGTATCCTTTGTCATCAGTGAAAATATCAACCCAAAAGTCAACCATGGTATAGAGAATACCATTAAGAAGAAGACAAAAGGCATCCAACTAAATCTCCAATCACGATGTTTGACAATTCATCAAATCTCGATCCCGTATCGGGGTCCCTAATTGTTTGTGTGTTTCAAACTAGATTATGTGATGTCTCCCATGTCAAAGAAATAACAACTAAATTCATGATGAATCCCTACAAATCGAACCAATGAGGTGAATCGACACCCTATCAATCCAAAACTCACAATTACTTGGAAGCCCTGCCATTTTGTTAGTCGAATGCGTCATCATTGTGATGCAGTCTACACCGATTCATCACCCCCTAGGTGATGTGGTCACTCGTCGATTCATTACCTTCCCGATTCCTTTGCTTAGTTGATAAGGGTTGTCAGGTAGGTTGTTTTTCTCATTTTCTTTTGCTTGTGTCGTGATTTTCAATCTTGGGGATGGACATTGGAGCAATGTACTAGGAGCATATGATTGTTGGTTATGGTCTACCGATCTTGTTTTTTGGGAATTGTCAGAAATGACTATGAAGTTGACCGACAAGGACGACTGAGGTAAATATTCGACTTGGGACCGCGACACTCGGTCTTCGTAGAGGAAGTTTTTCATGGTGTTATTTGGCAATAGGACTAGGATGGTGTTGAATCGGTGAGGGACCATATCACCTAGGGGTGATGAATAGGTGGAGATAGCATTAGGACGATGGTGTGTTCGGCTAACGCATGAAATGGGTGCCAAGTAGTGATGAATTTTGGATTGGTAAGGTAAGATGCACCTCATTGGCCCTATTTCAAGGGATTGATCACGGTTCACTTGTTATTTTCTTTACATGGGAGGTAGGACACGGATGGGGTTCAAATCAAACCCTAAAACAATTAGGAATCTCAATAAGGGATCGAGGTTTGATGAATAAGATGAGCCAGAGCGAGACATAATATGTATGCTTTATACCTTATTCTTAATGGCCTTTTCACTATCATAATGGACTTTTGGGTGGAGTTTTATCGATGATGTAGGATACTTCAAGGTGCATGTTGACTTTGATTGATTCTAGTTGTAGCAACCCACGACTCGCTTGCAAGACTATCTGTTTTAGTCTTGTTGGAGTTTGTGTTTTAAAAAAAATCTTTCGGCGTGCTATCGAAGTAATTTCCTCTGTTAATTATCTTTAATGGAACACACAAGCGGTGGGATTTGTGTGTGTGTTGGGTTTTGTGTGTGTGTGTGTGGGGGGGGGGGGTGTTGGGGGGGGGGGGGGGGGGGGTGGTTCAAGTTGAACTCTTTAACACTTCATTTATGATCTTAGTTAGTATTAGGCGTTTTGTATCTTTCATGCTATGCTCCTTAAATTGGATTGCATGTAAACAATTTCAGGATCTGTATTTATGGGGCACTGGAGCCCAGAAAGTGTGGGTGACTATGCGAGCGGGACGAACCACGTCCTCCCTACTTACGGATATGCAAGGATGTACAGTGGCGTGTCATTGGATTCCTTCCAAAAATACATAACTGTGCAGTCTCTGACGGAGGAAGGGCTAAGGAAGCTGGGCCCTTATGTGGCCAAGATGGCGGAGGTCGAAGGTCTGGAAGCCCACAAAAGAGCTGTTACCCTTAGGCTCCAGGCCCTGGAAGCTGCTCTCACAATATAATCTCATCAGCTGTAATATTTATGAACATGAACATGATTTGATGTGATGGATTAACAATATTTATAGTATTTACATTTTTTTTGTACAATAGTACAAAGACTTGAGAACTTGGATGTTAGTGCAGCAAGCTTTGAAGTAATAAATACTTTTTTCTTCTTCTAAATTTATTGTCTTGTAATTTATGGGATATATTTTGTGGGGTTCTGAAAGTGTTGAATGATCAGAGCTTCTACTGGTTTTTCTTCTCCAACTATATTTTGAAGCCTGCAAACTGGTTGGACTTTGATTTGGATTTGAGTAAATATCTTACCTGCACCCAAACTTTATTCAAAGGCGCAGAGCCGAGCAATTAGAGTTTGAACTCACACCCAACAAACCGATTATCACTTAGAACAGTTGTCAACTGGGTCTGATGGAAAGACATATGACAAATATCCGAACACAACATAAAATGCTAAGAACATCCACAACAAGCATTCATCTGAAAGAATTTTTACATGCCCAAATCATATCACACAAGGATCTGCACTTTGACATCAAAGATTTGACTTTATTCTCTCTGCATTTTATGCTAGTGCTCAAACTAGATCAAACAACATTATATCCTTATAAGTTAGGTTAAATTTCAACCTGATACCCTCAACTATCCATATTTGGCAACTTGATATTTTAAACTTTCAAAATAGCCAACTTGACATCAACAACTATTGAATATTTTCAACTTCATATCTTAAAAAAAATACCGAAAATACCCCTACCCCCTCCATCCCCCCCCTCCCCCCTTCTCTCTCTCTCTCTCTCTCTCTCTCTCTCTCTCTCTCCCCTGCGGGGAGCGGGCGGCATGCGGAGGCAGTGGCGCGCACGGGAGGAGGGAGGGTATAGGGGCTGGGGAAGAGAGAGAGGGGAGTATTTTGAAAATTTTATTTTTTAGGATATCAAGTTGACTATTTTGAAAGTTTAGGATATCAAGTTGCCAAACATGGATAGTTGAGGGTATCAAGTTGCAATTTAGCCTATAAGAGTCATATACTGAGGATATCTTCGCAGTCCCAGAAAACTTGAAATTTAAATGTAATAAATTCGAGTCGGTGTGCACATATATAAGGAACTGGTGACAGTATGCAACATTCAATCTAGATATCCGCCTTGACTAAAAACAAACAAAAGATTTATCTCCATCATCAGCAATAACAAGTAAATTATAAGACAAGAAATATGGGGAAAATCCGAAATTATAATCATGGCATTTGACAATACACTGTCTTCATTGATAACTCAGTAGGAAAATCCAATTCTGAACAGTAAAAACCATATGTAGATGAAGATAAAATGTGGTATCATCGAGTTGTCAATTATATACAAACCCAATATTTTCTCTGCAATCAGGCAAACGCTTGGCAAAAAATTCAGCTATTTCCTCTTCCGAAATCTGAAACACTACATTCTATCACTAGTTACAGATAATGATGTGATCATATAAATAAATCTTGGGGGTTTCCCCATCAATTTTATGTACTCTAGAAACTTATACTAAACCAAATGAATATGGGATTCTCTTATCTATTTGTCTACTACTCCCTTAACGCAAACATCCTCCAGGCAGCAAGAACCTGAACCTGTCGGCATTCTCTATCAAATAAGAAGGAAGATGAACTGCAGAAGCTGACTTCGGTATCGACCCCATCTTCCAGATCAACTCCTTGAAGCTAAAACTCCTCTGGCAGCATATCGAAGAGATCGTCGCCCTGACAAATGACCTTCTGTATCCTTGAATGCTCAAGATAGCTCGAGCTCCTCACCCTGTCAGCATGGCTATAGGCCTTCATCTTGAACACAAACTCCTCTATTGAACGAAAACAAAAGCTGCAGTGCCATCCAGCATCGGCCAGCATAATGTCAGTCTGCCTCGAGTGCCTATACCGAGTAAGTGGTCCAAACAGGTGTGCCGATGCTCTCCAGCTGCTATAGTCCACTGGAAACTCAAATGAGTACAGGTAGTGCTTCAACTCGAGATGCATAACTGGTGGTATGCCATCGCACCACTGCAGGAGCCTTATTGTGTGCTGGCTCGGTATCTCATCAGCATCTGCCATTATCAAAATGTCACCGGGAAGAATTCCTGAATCCCTGAGCAAGGAATTGACTGCTGACCGATGCATTCCCTCAATCTTGAAAGGATCTTTGTAGAAACCAGGGTCAGCTGGGCCTGTGAAAGTACCATGCATGATCTTTGACATTGCGAACTTGAACCCGGTCAACATTGTCAACAAAGGAGAGGGGCTTGTGCATGCCGGTAAAGGTTACATTGGATTCAAGGATGAGGAACTTGTGGATGAAAGGGAGGAGCTCATGGTACCGAACCTCTAGTAAGTCAACTTCATTGCTGAAGATAACAGCATCGAAGACACGGCGAGGAGAGGACCGGAGGGTCCAGCCATGGAGGTAGCAGAGGTGGTCGGTGGAGATATTCTCAGCATAGTAGTGAGGGATGCGGTTGAAGGGGAGGGGAGGTGGTGTCCCATATTGGCCGGAGGAAGTAGGAAATTTTCCGAAAATGGAGGAAGATTGTAACGATTATGGATGGAAGGAGGATGAGTGACAAAAGTACAGGCTTAGAGGATGTCGAAAATCTACGTGGTAGACCCAGAACAGCTCGGGGTGACCTCCTGGCCATGCGAACTAGGAGTCTGCAGAGAGGGTCGATGCTTGATTAGTGTTCATATTCATGGATGGCAAGGCTTCAGTTATCTAGCAAAATCACATGAAGGAAGTTCAAGAGGGGTCAGTCAACAGTAGTTTTCTTGTCCAAAATC
Source organism: Iris macrosiphon (assembly GCA_036927795.1). Lineage (NCBI taxonomy): Eukaryota > Viridiplantae > Streptophyta > Magnoliopsida > Asparagales > Iridaceae > Iris > Iris macrosiphon. The sequence goes on along the minus strand of JAYESA010000016.1, from coordinate 130,800,880 downwards.
AAATGCAAAAAACATCTAGATTCATAAATGTTCAAACACGAGCACAAAATGCTTTGAATTGCTATAAAGAAAAACATTTATATGAAAAAAAATGGCGACACAAGCAGAGATGTTTGAAAATGATGTCTGTATCCTTAGCGTGTCCGTACCCGTGTCCATATGTACTTGTGAAACATAGGTAACTACAACCATACCTATTTGAAAATGTTTGTATATTGTATCCGTATCGTGTCCGCATCCATACTCGTATCCGTATTAGTTCAACACAGCTTTTATGTGAAGTGTTAAGTGTGTATTGGACAGTTCAGTTGAAACATTAATTCTGTATGTTGAAAAATGTGATTTCGAGTTTTCAGTTGTTTGTCCAAATTTCCTCATAAATATGATGATCAATATTGCTACCAGTTTCTGCAAAATTCCGAACCATTTTTTCCATCTAAATGTGGCCGCAAGTATCTGCAGATACTGATAGAACCAACATCAACTGCAGATACTGATAGTCCTGTATTTTGCATGAATATGGATATGTAACTCGTACTAAGAGAAGATTAGGACACGATACAGATATGGGATACAAACATTTTGAAATATGTACATATGTAGTCGAGGAGAAATAGATAGCTCGACTTCTCTCCCCCTCAACTTCCCACAAGCCTTTGAACTTGAATGTTGTTTTCATAGATAAAATATGTTCCATGGATACACATAGAGCGACACAAAATGGATATGACAGCACGTTAATTTTGAAAAACAAGGATACAACCTGAGAATAGGAAAATAGCTAAATAAGATTTGGACCTAATACTACTTATCTAAAAAAGGAATAAAATTTAATAGAAGAGAGATTTAGAAACAACAAATTAATTTTCCATCACTAGAGGAAAAAAGAGGATGCAGAGAGGGGAGAAGAGGGAGAGGGGAAAGTAAATGTGTTTATTAAAGGGTGCCATGTGCCACGACTCATGAGGCTCCTCATGGTCTGGGGAGACAGATGTATGCAGCCTTAAACCCCAGGCTCTCGCTAATGCATTTTTGTTTCCGAAAATTAAACCCACATCCCCAAGGAAGGAAGCGCCAAATCTTACTGTTGCATTAGGCGACGCCTTCCTAAATGTGTTTATCAAAAAATAAAGAATCCATAAAAGATAAATTCATGATTCACATCAATAAAGCATTAGTTCATCTTGTCACCACTATTGTTATGTTTTTTTTTCTACTTTATGTCATTTACATGAATTGTTTTAGAAACTAGGATACGCAATGAGGCGGATCAGTTATGTATCCTTTAGTATGAGACTGTGATACGGAGTACGACACCTCTATCATATGCAACATAGTTTCCAATACGGCCTTGTCCATGCCACGACTCACGAGGCTCCTCATGGTCTGGGAAGACAGATGTATGCAGCCTTAAACCCCAGGCTCTCGCTAAAGCATTTTCGTTTCCGAAAATTAAACCCACATCCCCAAGGAAGGAAGCGCCAAATCTTACTGTTGCATTAGGCGACGCCTTCCTAAATGTGTTTATCAAAAAAATACTATAAAAGATAAATTCATGATTCACATCAATAAAGCATTAGTTCATCTTGTCACCACTATTGTTATGTTTTTTTCTCCTTTATGTCATTTACATGAATTGTTTTAGAAACTAGGATACGCAATGAGGTGGATCCGTTATGTATCTTTTAGTATGAGACTATGTGATACGGAGTACGACACCTCTATCATATGCAACATAGTTTCCAATACGTCCTTGTCCATGTGCCATGACTCACGAGGCTCCTCATGGTCTGGGGAGACAGATGCATGCAGCCTTAAACCTCAGGCTCTCGCTAAAGCATTTTCGTTTCCGAAAATTAAACCCACATCTCCAAGGAAGGAAGCGCCAAATCTTACTGTTGCATTAGGCAACGCCTTCCTAAATGTGTTTATCAAAAAAATAAGGAATCTATAAAAGATAAATTCACGATTCACATCAATAAAGCATTAGTTCATCTTGTCACCACTATTGTTATGTTTTTTTTCTCCTTTATGTCATTTACATGAATTGTTTTAGAAACTAGGATACACAATGAGGTGGATCCGTTATGTATCCTTTAGTATGAGACTGTGATATGGAGTACAACACCTCTATCATATGCAACATAGTTTCCAATACGTCCTTGTCCATGTGTCCATATTTTTTCGTGTTCTTGCAACATAGACGATCACGAAATAAGTAAAAAGTTAATTCCTGAAAGACTCGACACTACTAATTAACTAATTCTAGCAAGTTCAGTCCATAAAGACTTGACTATTCTTGTGAAATAAGTAAAAGAAAACACCATACATGTTGAGTTCTCAAAGAAACTTTCTATATGAAGAAGAACAGGAGAGAGTTGGTGGAAGAAAATTCTATCTAGATTCTAAACCAAGAATAGCCTATTCCTCCTCCTAGCAAAAATAAAAGGTCAGAAAGGGAGGTGTCCTAGTAGTAAGAGTTGAAGATTCCAAGTTGCATTAGATTTGATCATTGGCATCCTAAGTTCATATTGCCTCGATTCAGCAAAGCAAATCATGAAGTGGAAATTCCACCCGAGGCAGTTGTTGATTTCACAAGGCATTTAGGAGATCATAGAAAGGCATTTAGGAGATCATAGAAAATGGCGGCAAAAAGCCTAATGATGAAGCCTCCTCAATAACAATGGAAGAATTGAAAAAGACAAAATTAACTTCAGGGGATGCAGGAAACTAAACCTTATTTTGACCTTATCTACTACCGAAATTGAGCGAATATCTGCATTGTCAAGCATGTTATGTGTCTTGAACAAACTACTTGAAAAACTTTAAACCTTATTTTGACTATTTCGTTCTCCGCATGTTGCTTCATTCAAGATTCAGCCAGAGACAGCAGGTCGAGCTACTTTATCACAAGTGTCCAGCCTCTGACATATTAGAGTGACTTGATAAACCATAAATTATTCAGTGGGACGGTTCACCACGTGGCAACAATGTTCTAAAAGGCGGCTTAGGAGGCCGCCTGGTGCCAGCCCGAGCACCCCCCCTCCCCCCCCAACTATGCATGTTTTGGGGTTTTAGGGTCTTTTTATTTTTTTGAACTGCCTACCAGCAGCCTAGGCGGGTTAGGCACTAGTCGGCGGGTGGCATTTTTTACAACATTGCGTAGCAGTAGTGAATTTTGAGTCCGTCCAATGGTATAATAACACATGGTAATATTACTATTTTTGGTAATCCTATCTTGATGATATTTAGCAATTGTTAGATTACTTTCTTTTTTGGCTTTTGATATTACCTTATATCATTATATCATTGGACGGGCTCTCCCTTCACCAGCGACACGTGGTGAGCCCGTACCACTGAATAATTTCTCTTGATAAACAACTCGACGGGTAAAGTTACATACATGTACTAAAGGAGCCAAGCCGGGACTATAATTAAGGGCTGGGACGTGCCGGATTTCAGATTTTATGTAGTCATTCCATTTAAAAAAAATCATACTTGTGATGATTTTTTAATATTTTTAATTCTACTTCATTCAACAACAACAATAATAATCCAGATGGTTTTGAGACATGATACACACATACAAATATTATGCAAACATATTTTTATTTTTATTTCTACTTCATTCAACAATAATAATCCAGATGGTTTTGAGAAATAATACTTAGAGTATGCCATTTGCCATCCAAACAAAACCATTAAGTTACCTTCAAATGAGGTTATCAAGTTAGGCATTTTCTCCCTACTCTCGAACGGTCCCAACAACAAATATCATCAATATTCCAATAAGAACAATACGATGATCAACAAATATTTTCTTTCCCTCATGAATTATATATTTCAACCAAAATCTCCACTAATAATCCAAGAACACAACATGGAACTAGAAAAATAAATTCTTCTAAAATAACAACAACAACAACAACAACAACAACAACAACAACAACAATAATTATTATTATTATTACCTCGAAAAAGATTCAGAATTCTTGTTGGTGGATTCTTTTCCTCATTCTTTCTTCTACTTCTCCTTCTTCTTCCGTTTGAAACGGGAGGAGGTTACTTGGCTCTATTTTATTAGTGGTAATTATTTAATTGGCCAAAAACAAAAGAGAAAAGAATTTATATAGTATAAAATATTACTTTAAAAAAAGTTGAAAGTACGGATCTGTCCCTGCTAGAGGAGGCCAAAACACGGATCCTGCAGGCATCTGGACCGTCCGATCGAGTCTGTTGGTAGATCGGACTGTTGGCTGTGGTGCCGAGATGGGATTGGGGAGTTTGATTTAATTACCCACATCTCAACCACTGACTTTGGTCACTCAAAGTTGTGAGTAAAAAGGATGGTGGGGGCCCACTTTGCGGAGAGAGATATTCTCATGGCATTCTTTAATCTTTTTTGAATTTTCTCTTAATTGACTTTTCCATCTTTATATATAGGGTTTTATTAACATGTGTCTTAGACTTGTGCCCTAAGACACATGATAATATCTTAATAATTGTGCATTTTATATTAATATTTTTATCAGCATATTTATCAGCAGATTTATCAATACACTATTTACATTTATCAATACACATTTTAAGTAAAAAGTGTATTGATAAATGTGCTGATAAATGTTTTAATGTAAAATGAACACTTATTAAGGTGTTATCATGTGTCCTTAGGGCACAAGTTAACAAAACCCATATATATATATATATATATATATATATATATATATAAATGCGGCTTCAAAACGGCTCAAAAGTGAGCCGTCTAAATCGTATCAATATCATCATCAATTAATTATTTTAAAAAATTAATATTACGTAAAAAATTATTGAAAAATAATGTTATAAGTAACATACTACATGGATTCAAACTCAGCCAACCAGCGAGAATATCTTCCACCTTAAACACATGAGTTACAAGTAGTTTTTGTTTATAATTTTATATTAATATTAGAAGAAAAAAAAAATATTTTACATATAACGCATATATATATATATATATATATATATATATATATATATATATATATATATATATATATATATATATATATGAGGGATCCACGTCCCCCATTTTTGTATCCCCCAAGCATCCTCTTTTTCACAGCCGTTGGATCTTATTTAAGTTATCTAATTTTAACCGTTCATTTTTCAATGGTTAAGATTATATGACTTAAATAAGATCCAATGGTTGTTATCATGGAAATGCTTGGAAGATGCAAAAATGGAGGATGTGGATCCCTCCTCATATATATATATATATATATATATATATATATATATATATATATATATATATATATATATATATATATATAAACGACTCAAGAATGGTCTAAGCTGTATGTATATCCTCCACTAATGGATTAAATTTTTAAAAAAAAATCTAACTACCAACTACACTTATCTATCTCTAACGTAGTTAATAAATAAAATAAAAAAAATTAAAATCTCTCTAACCACATTAACATATAACAAAGCCTAAACATAATTAATATTCAAATTATATTTAAACTAAGTATATGATATTATCTAAATAGACACATATCTAAAAATTTAAAAATATATCTATAAAAAATCATAATTAAAATATAATCAAATCAAATTTAAAATATTTTAATATAATAATAATTTTATCTATTTTTTTAACAATATCATAGAAATTTTTGTTGGTACGTGCATTGCACGTGTGTAAACCCCCTGATTTTTCAAAATTTTCAAAACTGGATTTTTCACAATTTTCTGGAATTTTCTGGGAATTTTCTGTAATTTAAAAACATGGTTGTAATTATTAAATGATTTTTAATTGATAATAAACAATCTTAAAATATTATGGAAATAATATTTTTGGGTGTAAAATGAAAAACTGGACTTAGGACAAATTTTCTGGAATTTATCGGACCCCGGACCTATTTTTAAACACCTAAAAAGTATTTATTTAATTATTATTATTGATTGTTATTATTATTATTATTATTTAAATTATTTAAACCCAATACCCAGCCCACCGAAGCCCGGCCCATCCCCTGGCCCGCAGGCCGGCCCAAACCCCCCCGCCTATCGGGTCGGGTCCACCCGCCGCCCGACCCGCTAGCCCGCTAGCCCGCTAACCCGCTCACCCCTATCGGGTCGGGTCGGGTCTGCCCGAACCCGACCCGCCGCACCCGAGCCGCCCGACCTGCTCCCCTGTCACCCGTACGAACCCCAGCCCCCCCGCGTCTTCCGGCGGCGCCCGCTTCCCGCGCCGCCCCGCCCGGCCTCCCGCCCGCCTCGCTCGCCCACGACCCCCACTCCCTCCGCCTTGCCCGGCGCCACCATCCCCCTCCCAGCCTATAAAGCCACCTCCCTCCTCCTCCGGCTACCCCCACAGCCAGCCCTAGCCACCGCATGCCACCGCAGCCCGCCTCCCCGCCGTGCTGCCACCGCCCGCCCTAGCTCCGCCGACGTGCCGCCTCACCCAGCCCCTCTCCTCCTCCTTCCCCTCAGCCCTCCAGCGCCTCGACGACAGCCCCCGCCCGCCCCAGGGCTCCGCCCAGCCGCCGCCGCCCGCCCCAGCGCTCCGCCCAGCCGCCTCCGCGACCCGCACGGCCGCCCAGCTCCGGCCGCCGTCCAGAAACCCTAATTCCCAAATTCCCCCCCCCCCCCGTGTCTGACACAGGACACGTGTCCTGTGTCGTGTCAGACACAATTCGACCCCGGTTTTTGGGTCCCGTTCAGGTGCGTGTATCTTCTTGCTCGTAGCTCTGTTTTCGATTCCGTAAATTGCGTTGCGAAGCCTGTATGACCCTCTCGGTGTCCGGATAAACCGCTCGGGGCATCGCGTCCTGTGGTGATCGCACACCGCGATCCAAAAACAGGAAAAATCAGACCCTGTTTCACCCCGGAACTGAGTACGCTCCGCCAAACGGGACAACTTGGTCGCGTGCGGTCTTTACAGATACGTGCGCGTCGTCGATACGGACGTGTGGGATTTCGCAGAAGTCGATTCGGGTGTGCGTGCACACCGGGATCAACGCGTATTCGCGGACATCGCTCCGTATCCGTACTTTCTGGAACGTGCCCTAACTTTGTGTACACACGTCGGATCGAGACGAAACTTACGCCATCGGACTCGTAGCAATACGCTGGTCCTGTGGGTCAAGTTTGGTTCGATTCTGAGAACGTTGACGAAATCGCGTGTCGTGGGCCCAAAGGCCCCGCTCGACGGACGATTTTGTGATCGGCTCATCGGAATCCAATTTTGGAAGTTTCGTTGGGTTCGTATCATCGTTCCTGACCTGTTGACACTAAGTTTGGTAAATTTGGAGACCTTTGACCCGGACACGTTTTTCGGTGCAAAGTGGGCCCACTTGTGGACCCCGTTTTGACCCAAAACTGCCGTTTCTGTCCTTGTCTCCAAATTGGACTCAAGGATAGGCGTTCTTAGCTAATTGATATTTTCTGGATCTGATGGTGATATTTGTTTCAGCAACCGGAGTACCGCCTGAAATCCCAGCTGAAGTCATAGCCGCAATTTGAACCGGAACCGCAGGCAAGTGTACCTCGCCAAAACTTGCAGCTTTGCTACCTATTTCCTTGACTTAGTTATACTTCAGTGGACAAGTGTACCTTGCCAAACCCTGCAGCTTGCTACTTATTTTTCTGGACTTATTTAGCATCAGTGGGCAAGTAAAGCTTGCCAATTCTCAGTAATTCTTGACATAGTATTTTATTTGATTTCTTGTGGATTTAAATGTAAACTTGTTTTAACTGCTTAACCTAGAAAACGTGTGACGTACCTAGTGTCCGATCATAGTCGGGTGCCAACACCGTACGCGGTGTTGGGTACGTCATTTAGAGATGGATATTCGATACCCTTACTCTTGGTACTTGTCCTATCAAGTACAACAAAACCCAGGACACTTGACAATATTCATGAGACAGAATCCTCTTGAGATATTCACGATGATTCTGTATAGGATACAGGTTATGACATGGACAGTTTATTCCTAGACATTATATGACTGCTGCATTAGTTATGATCTTGCGTGTCATGGACATGAGACGTGTGATTACATTGGGTGGGGAGAGACACACAGGCTACAGGCTGTTTTCATATATATATATACTATTAGTGTGAGGTCGTAGACTCTCCAGCAGAGCTAGACCCTTTACGTGTTATTATTGCTACCGGCTCCCCGACACAGAGCTTGTAGCGGTCTCAGCCTGAGTTCTAGTGATGCTCTCAACTTGCATTTATCACTTAGCTAGTTACATAGTTTACCCTGCTGTTTCATTTAATTCTGCTGCACTGCTTATGTAAGCCCCTGATTTTTCAAAATATTAAAATTAGGATTTTTCACAATTTTCTGGAATTTTCTGGAAATTTTCTGTAATTAAAATCAGGGTTTTGAATTATTAAATAATTTTTAATTGTTAATAAATAACATTAAAATGTTATGAAAATAATATTTTTGGGTGTAAAATAGAAGACTGGACTTAGGGTAATTTTTCTGGAATTTATTGGACCTCAGACCTATTTTTAAATACCTAAAAACTATTTTAAATAAATTATAAATTAATTAATTGTATTTATTATTATTATTATTATTATTATTATTATTATTATTATTATTATTGTTAAAACCGGCCCAGCCCAACCGCTCCGAGCCCGCGGCCCAACTCCGAGCCCGGCCCAATACTGTAGCGGGTCGGGTCGGGTCCGTTTGAGCCCGACCCGCCCGGATCCGCAACCCGCACCCCCACACGAACCCGACCCCAGCCTCCGCCCCGCGTCGTCCGGCGCTCCGCCCGCCGCTCAGCCCGCGCCTCGCTCCGCCTCTCTCGGCCACGCAACCACCCGCCCGCTTCCTCCGCCCCAACCCGCCGCCTAGCCCAGTCCCCCCCTTCCTCCATCCGCCTATAAAAACCCCCGCGACACCCCGCTCCGTCCACCAACACCCTCGCCCGTGCCCCGCCGTGCCCCGCCCAGACCTCGCCGTCGAGCCTCACAGCCGCCGCCCGATCCTCCCCTCTCCTCCTCCTTCCTCCGCCTCTCCGGCGCCCGAGCAGCAGCAGCCAACAGCAGCGGCTCCGCCTCCGGCAGCCGCCGCCGCGGCCACGCGTTCCCCCCGCCGTGCCCGCCTTCGCCGGCGTCGCCCTCGGCCTCCCCCGCAGCGGCGCCGCCTACCTCCGCCGCCCAAGCCGCCGCCTACGGCCGGAAGCCCTAACCCTAATTCCTAAATCCCTGTGTCCGACACGAGTCGGACACGTGTCGGACACGATCCAGACCCCGATTTTCGGGTCCCCTTCAGGTACTCGTAACTTTCACCTCGTAGCTCCGTTTTCAATTCCGCAAATTGCGTTGTGAAGCCTGTATGACCCTCTCGGTGTCCGGATAAGCTGTTCGGGGCATCGCGTCCTGTGGTGATCGCACACCGCGATCCAAAAACAGGAAAAACCAGACCCTGTTTCACCCCGGAACCGAGTACGTCCCGCCAAACGGGACGACTTGGTCGCGTGCGGTCTTCACAGATACGTGCGCATCATCGATACGGACGTGTGAGTCTTCGTGGAAGCTGATTCGGGTGTGCGTGCACACCGGAATCAACGCGTATCCGCGGACATCGCTCCGTATCCGCCTTTTCGGCAATTCACCCTAACTTCGTGCACACTCGTCAGATCGAGACGAAACTTGCGCCATCGGACTCGTAGCGATACGCTGGTCCTGTGGGTCAAGTTTGGTTCGATTCTGAGAACGTTGACGAAATCGCGTGTCGTGGGCCCCACAGGCCCCGCTCGACGGGCGATTTTGTGTTCGGCTCATCGGAATCCAAATCTGGAAGTTCTGTTGGGTTCGTATCAGCGTTCCTGACCTGTTGACACTAAGTTTGGTGAATTTGGAGACCGTTGACCTGGACACGTTTTTCGGTGCAAAGCGGGCCCAACGGCGGACCCCGTTTTGACCCGAAACTGCCGTTTTTGCCCTTGTCTCCAAATTGGACCCAAGGACAGGCGTTTCTAGCTATTTGACGTCTTCTGAGCGTGATGGTGATGTTTATTTCAGCATTTGGACTCATCTCTGGATATTTTCCCCCAAGACCTATTAATCGGATCCAAACAACAGGCAAGTACCTGCACTTCAAGTTAATCTTTATATTATGATAATTAATTCCCTGCTCTACTAGTACCCTTGCCGATTACACGTAGTGTCAGAATACTGTATCTCATGTCTTGAATATTGGAATTCATGTCTTATTTTTCGTGTCGGGAGGGAGAATACTAAAAGGCATGTAGTTTACCCTGACCCGTGTCGTGAATAATAGCTGTTGGTACACGACTGTCCATCAGCCGGATCTCGATTATTCATGAATAATAGCCGTCTATGACGGCCGGTTTAACCCTATAAACCCCTGCATGCCAACTAGGTATTCTAAATACACAAGTTCACACACATAGCTTCTTGTCTAGTTATGGCTCTTGTTGACTGTTGTAGTTTCATTTTCTGTCACATTTATTCCTGCTTTCTCATATTCCTGTGTATAGCATTAACTCTGAGATATTGATGTTTCTTTTATGCAATTTTCTCAATACGATGCTCAACCTAATTGTCATAAATATTTAGTTTTAATCTTGATGTGTATTGTGTACTCTGCTCCTTTCCTGACTGGATCCGTTGTTTTAGGCGATGATGAGAACCTTGCCCCCACTTACTATGATCCCTATGAGTTAGCAGGTAACACACATGAGGAGCCAGTTTCCCCCAGGAGGCTAATGGATCAGTTAGCTGTAGCTGCTTATTCTTTCCTTTTCAGCATATACTCGGGTTTGTCCCCGATTTATCCTCTGGCTTGTATTAACTGTGGATTGGTTGTCACAGATTAAACATTATGAAATCTCAGCATTCTTTTTCCTGTTATTTTCCTTGTCTATTTACTTTTGTGGATGAGATAGACTTTATATTACCTGTGATTATGCCCTAGACAGCGTACTACCGCCGACACTGCGGCGTAGGCTGGACGTGCCCACGCACTCGTGCCCGAATATCCGGGTGCGGGTCGTGACACGTTTTTGTGGTGGCCCATGCAGGTCAACGACTAAATTGTTCGGTTTCAACTCAGGGACCGAACAGGCCTGCAATAAAGCTAGGATAAGTTTATAGGATCTCATCCACTTGCTTGAATCATTTTTTTGATATCTGTATCGTATTCGAACTAATATGAACTTGCATCTTGCCTTGATTCCTGTGTGCCTCTTATTGGTTATTTTGGATACAGGGAGATGGACCCACAAGCCAGCAACGAGACTCATGCAGAAACACCGCAAACCGTTGTGATTACCCAAGGAAACGATGTGATACCAGTCGGTGAAGGCCAATCATCACAGGGCAGTCAAGCAAGTCAGCCTGCCTCAATAATCCATCAAGATAGCGTTCCACCCTCGACACAGCCTATTCCAACGATGCCTTCCTTCCCTCCGGGACCACCTATGGACGAACAGCAGATGTTCCGCATGTTCTACATAATGATGCAAGCCTATCAGAAGGTTCAACAGGAAACTCAGCAAAATCAAGCGAAAAACTTCATCAACAGAATTAGCTCGGAGTCACGGAAGCTAAGCAGTTCAAATGCAGTTACCTTCGACGAAGACGTTCTTACTGCAGCACGACCTGTGGAGTGCACCACAAGGATCGAGTCTAGCCGAAAGCGGCCGTATGCGTCAGCACCAGACCAAGCACAGCAGGAAAGAGCTGCAAAGCGACCACAGATGAATCCAACCCAAGGGCAGAACAAACGAGTCCCCATTTGTGGCTTTTGTCGAAAATAAGGTCACATTTGGAAGGATTGCAGAAAGAGGCTAGGTGTCTGTCTATATTGTGGATCAGCAGCACATCGAGTGAAGGACTGTGCCGCTACTCCAAGAACACGGACAAGCTTACGCGATGACCGTGGAGAACGTGCAGACTCTTAGAGTCACTAATGCGCGTAAGTGATTTCTTTTAGCTGCCCTTCTCGTATTGTTTAGCCCGCGCCTATTGGTTCGTAACCTCAGCCCCAACCTAGAAATTTTGAACTTGCTAATAACCTGGTATGCTTTTATATTTAATAACTGTAGAGATTGTAGAGTTTTCTGTTATTTTGCTTATTATGTGAATTTAAATTTTGTACCTCCTTTCATCATCATCTAGCGCACTTAATTTTGATGTACTTTGTTTCTGCTGCTATTCTATAGCCTAGTTTTGCAAGCTTACTCTTTATCAGGCTTGTTCATGACACGTGTATTATTGGACGCGTACACTAATACAAGTGTCTGTTCAGAATCAGTGTATTACGGTCTGATCCACCTTAGTGCATTTTGATTCGCACTTCGCACGACTACTTTACGTGGATTGAGATACGTAGCGATTAGTAGACAAATATACTTGACCTAGACATGCTGAGCATATCGTATCAGTTACATAACTAAACTAATACGAGCATGCGAATAAATGACTACCAGAATAGAACCTCAATCCATAACCGCCTGACAAATCCCACTAGAATTCTTTAAACGCCTTGATCCCTATACTTCTGCTCTATCACCCCACCCTTAAACTCTTTATTTTTGATCCTCGTCTTCCCTTATTTCGGGAAGACGAAATCGTGTGCTTGGTATAAGTTGGATACATAGATAGTACTGGATATGCCACATAGGTCGATCACATACTTGAGGATTAAACTTTCGTAATTGAGGACATATCATATGTGACGTGATCGGCGTTGAAGTTCGGGGATTGAATGACGTAGGTAAGCATATTAAGGAATATTTCCTTAAGGTATATAGTCTTTTGTGATGTTGGGTAAACTCTAAGTTGGGTAGCGATGCATTTGTCAACTAGAGAGGAATATCCTTTGGATCGTGACCGAGTAAGGTCAGATTGGAAGAAGCAAGCCATTATAATTTTGAAAATTTAGAGGAGTGACTAAGATGATTAATAAATTGATATCGAGGACCCAATAGTTACATCCTAGGTACATGATTTAATTTTGAATAATGAGAGTAAAATCGTCAACTTGAATTTAGAGGATGTAATTCAGACTTGAACATTGGTGGACTACACTTAAATTATTTTCAATTTGATGATTTAAATTAAGAATTTAAAAGTTGATGGTTGGACTACCTAGTTGGAATATTGAGGATGTGAATGTAATTTAAAAGGGCTGAAACATACCAATATTGTTGGACTCGAATCACTTCTAGGGGAATTATGATAATTCGAATCGTGAGGCAAGGTCATCTTGAAAATACTATATGGACTAAAAATTAAAAATCTGCTTGTGGATAATTTGAAGAAGTAAGAAGTAATAACCATAGGTTGAATTTTGATTGAACCAAGTAGTCATCTTAAATCATGAAAGGATTGCAGTGGACATGATTTGGATTTAATTTACCGCAAGGAGATTGCAATTGATATACATGAAGGGTTAACACATTATGGCTTAATTTTAAATTTCGAGGACGAAATTTTATAAGTTGGGTAGATTGTAAGCCCCTGATTTTTCAAAATATTAAAATTAGGATTTTTCACAATTTTCTGGAATTTTCTGGAAATTTTCTGTAATTAAAATCAGGGTTTTGAATTATTAAATGATTTTTAATTATTAATAAATAACATTAAAATGTTATGAAAATAATATTTTTGGGTGTAAAATAGAAGACTGAACTTAGGGTAATTTTTCTGGAATTTATTGGACCTCAGACCTATTTTTAAATACCTAAAAACTATTTTAAATAAATTATAAATTAATTAATTGTATTTATTATTATTATTATTATTATTATTATTATTATTATTATTATTATTATTATTATTGTTAAAACCGGCCCAGCCCAACCGCTCCGAGCCCGCGGCCCAACTCCGAGCCCGGCCCAATACTGTAGCGGGTCGGGTCGGGTCCGTTTGAGCCCGACCCGCCCGGATCCGCAACCCGCACCCCCACACGAACCCGACCCCAGCCTCCGCCCCGCGTCGTCCGGCGCTCCGCCCGCCGCTCAGCCCGCGCCTCGCTCCGCCTCTCTCGGCCACGCAACCACCCGCCCGCTTCCTCCGCCCCAACCCGCCGCCTAGCCCGGTCCCCCCCTTCCTCCATCCGCCTATAAAAACCCCCGCGACACCCCGCTCCGTCCACCGCCACCCTCGCCCTAGCTCCGCCGTGCCCCGCCCAGACCTCGCCGTCGAGCCTCACAGCCGCCGCCCGATCCTCCCCTCTCCTTCTCCTTCCTCCGCCTCTCCGGCGCCCGAGCAGCAGCAGCCAACAGCAGCGGCTCCGCCTCCGGCAGCCGCCGCCGCGGCCACGTGTTCCCCCCGCCGTGCCCGCCTTCGCCGGCGCCGCCCTCGGCCTCCCCCGCAGCGGCGCCGCCTACCTCCGCCGCCCAAGCCGCCGCCTACGGCCGGAAGCCCTAACCCTAATTCCTAAATCCCTGTGTCCGACACGAGTCGGACACGTGTCGGACACGATCCAGACCCCGGTTTTCGGGTCCCCTTCAGGTACTCGTAACTTTCGCCTCGTAGCTCCGTTTTCAATTCCGCAAATTGCGTTGTGAAGCCTGTATGACCCTCTCGGTGTCCGGACAAGCTGTTCGGGGCATCGCGTCCTGTGGTGATCGCACACCGCGATCCAAAAACAGGAAAAACCAGACCCTGTTTCACCCCGGAACCGAGTACGTCCCGCCAAACGGGACGACTTGGTCGCGTGCGGTCTTCACAGATATGTGCGCATCATCGATACGGACGTGTGAGTCTTCGTGGAAGCTGATTCGGGTGTGCGTGCACACCGGAATCAACGCGTATCCGCGGACATCGCCCCGTATCCGCCTTTTCGGCAATTCATCCTAACTTCGTGCACACTCGTCAGATCGAGACGAAACTTGCGCCATCGGACTCGTAGCGATACGCTGGTCCTGTGGGTCAAGTTTGGTTCGATTCTGAGAACGTTGACGAAATCGCGTGTCGTGGGCCCCACAGGCCCCGCTCGACGGGCGATTTTGTGTTCGGCTCATCGGAATCCAAATCTGGAAGTTCCGTTGGGTTCGTATCAGCGTTCCTGACCTGTTGACACTAAGTTTGGTGAATTTGGAGACCGTTGACCTGGACACATTTTTCGGTGCAAAGCGGGCCCAACGGCGGACCCCGTTTTGACCCGAAACTGCCGTTTTTGTCCTTGTCTCCAAATTGGACCCAAGGACAGGCGTTTCTAGCTATTTGACGTCTTCTGAGCGTGATGGTGATGTTTATTTTAGCATTTGGACTCATCTCTGGATATTTTCCCCCAAGACCTATTAATCGGATCCAAACAACAGGCAAGTACCTGCACTTCAAGTTAATCTTTATATTGTGATAATTAATTCCCTGCTCTACTAGTACCCTTGCCGATTACACGTAGTGTCAGAATACTGTATCTCATGTCTTGAATATTGAAATTCATGTCTTGTTTTTCGTGTCGGGAGGGAGAATACTGAAAGGCATGTAGTTTACCCTGACCCGTGTCGTGAATAATAGCTGTTGGTACACGACTGTCCATCAGCCGGATCTCGATTATTCGTGAATAATAGCCGTCTATGACGGCCGGTTTAACCCTATAAACCCCTGCATGCCAACTAGGTATTCTAAATACACAAGTTCACACACATAGCTTCTTGTCTAGTTATGGCTCTTGTTGACTGTTGTAGTTTCATTTCCTGTCACATTTATTCCTGCTTTCTCATATTCCTGTGTATAGCATTAACTCTGAGATATTGATGTTTCTTTTATGCAATTTTCTCAATACGATGCTCAACCTAATTGTCATAAATATTTAGTTTTAATCTTGATGTGTATTGTGTACTCTGCTCCTTTCCTGACTGGATCCGTTATTTTAGGCGATGATGAGAACCTTGCCCCCACTTACTATGATCCCTATGAGTTAGCAGGTAACACACATGAGGAGCCAGTTTCCCCCAGGAGGCTACTTCTGTGGATCAGTTAGCTGTAGCTGCTTATTCTTTCCTTTCCAGCATATACTCGGGTTTGTCCCCGATTTATCCTCTGGCTTGTATTAACTGTGGATTGGTTGTCACAGATTAAACATTATGAAATCTCAGCATTCTTTTTCCTGTTATTTTCCTTGTCTATTTACTTTTGTGGATGAGATAGACTTTATATTACCTGTGATTATGCCCTAGACAGCGTACTACCGCCGACACTGCGGCGTAGGCTGGACGTGCCCACGCACTCGTGCCCGAATATCCGGGTGCGGGTCGTGACAGCTTATATTTTGGCTTGTATTATCTGTACCTTGTTATGTCCCCTGAGGACCTGGAATGGACTATGTCCTCAGGTATAGCTGAAGAGATCCATCCAGAGATACCCCGTACCATAGCACTTCCAGGAGCTGTACCAGGACCTGAAGACGAGCTCGCACCAGAGGACTTCTCCTGAGCATTGGCCGTATGTAGTCATTTATTTCTATTTTCAGTTGATTATTTCCTGTCCATTTGCATCTGTTGTACCAGACATATTCTCGGATTGTTTACCGAGATATTTATTGAGATTTGCTTATTTATTCTATTGCATTATTTCTGGCAGTTACTCTGTGTTTATCTGTTGTGGATGAGAATAGATTAGTCTGTGACCTGTATCATTGATCTATTTCCTGTTAGACTACAGCTTAAGCATGTCCTGATGGATCCGTCTAATTGGGTTGTCCATCGGTGCGTGCTGCTGGCCATTGCCGCGTGCTCAGTCCCTCGGCATTTTGGGACTGGGGCGTGACAACGTGAACATGACTAGTATATATATAAATACTAGTTACGTACACGTGCGTTGCATGTAATAATTTTTTTAATGATATTATTAAAAATATAGATAAAAATTAAAATTATATTAGAATATTTTAAATATTTTTTGAATAAATGCTAATTATGATTTGTTATAAATATGTTTCTAGAATTTTGGATATGTGTTTAGTTAGATAATACCATATAATTTGTTTAAGTATAATTTAAATATTAAATATATTTTTGAATTTGTTATATGTTCATGTAGGTATAAGGGTTTTATTTTTTTATTTTTTTCCAACTACTTGAGGAGAGAACCTACGCGGTTGTTAATTTTTTTAATTATTTTTAAATAATTGATGATATACATACAACTTGGACGGCTCAACTTTGAGCTGTTTCTAAGCCGCATTATATATATATATATATATATATATATATGCTAGTGTGAAAGTATATGATCCGAGTGGGCGGTGTTCGAATCCCGATGGGAGCGATCATAGATAATTATTTCTTCCAAATATATATATATATATATATATATATATATATATATATATATATATATTCGGGAAGGTATTATATATACTAGTAAATGCACGTACGTTGCACGTAATTTGTTTATATATTATTGTAAAATAGTTTATATGTTTAAAAATATTTGAATTATAATTTATTATAAAAAAAAAGTTGGTTACGAATGATGAGAATGAAGTTTATTTTAGATTTTTTTATTCTCTCGTTAGTTTTTTTATTAATTTAATTGATTGAGTATTTATTAATAGTTTTGATGGATAAAATGGAAGTTGGTTTAAGGCATTATCTATATCCCGTAATTTTTTTTTAAATTGTATTGGTTTAGTATTTACTGACGGCTTAAACGACTCACTTTTGAGCCGTCTAGAAGCCGCTTTATATATATATATATATATATATATATATATATATATATATATATATATATATATATATATATACACGGCTTAGATACGGCTCTAAATTGAATCGTCTAAGCCATATGTATATCATCAACCAATTAATTTGAAAAAAAATTAAAAATATAACTACTACTTGTGTTTTATTCTCACGGAGTTGAGAAATTAAAAAAAAAAATCAAATCATATAACAAATGATAAAATATATTTAAATTTAAATTATATTTAAACTAACTACATAATATTATCTAATTAAACACATATCAAAAATTTAAAAATATATTTATAATAAATTATAATTAAAATATATTTAAATCATATTTAAAATATTTTAATATAATTTTAATTTTAATATAATTTTTAATAATATTATAGTTTTTTATAAACGTGCAACGCACGTGAACGTGACTAGTATATATATATATATATATATATATATATATATATATATATATATATATATATATATATATATATATATATATATATATATTCAATCTTATAATGGGACTTGGAATTGGCTCAAAATTGAGCTGTCCAAGCCGTAAATAAATACTCAACAAATTTGTTTTTTTTTTAAAATACGGAGATCAATAAATGAAATCAACTTCCCTATTATCCGTTTAAGCAGTAAGTAAATACTCAACAAATTTACTTTTTTTTTTAAAGCTTACGGAAGATTAAAAAATTCTGAAACAATAAGTAAATACTCTACTAATTTAATTTTTTTAAAAACTTATGGCAGATAAATAATTTCTATAAGTAGTAAAAATATATCTATAACAAATTATAATTAAATATATAATAAATCATCATTATATATATATATATATATATATATATATATATATATATATATATATATATATATATATATATATATATATATATATATATAACAATTTTAACTTAAATATATTTAAATATTTAAACTATTTGACAATAATATCATAAAAAAATTATTTTACGTGCAACAGGCTTGGAAACGATTCAAAATTTGAACTTCTAAACCGTTTGTAAATACTCCACTAACTATTTTTTTAAAAATAAATAATATTTAACTACTTAATATTATTTATTTACAACTAAATAATTCTAACTCAAGTGGTTAAGATGGGAGGTATTTTTCTTGGTTGCTTAAGTTCGATTCTTAGGAATGACAGTATTTATAATAATTTTATAGTTAAATTATTTTAACAATTTTCTACGCAAGTACAATACACGTGCATGTTAATATATATATATATTGAAAAATGATAATTTTATTGATGATTAAAACACATTACATCTCTCTCTTTTGATTATGCCATACTAATTACATTGAAATTAATGTTATGGAGGATACCCACTTGACACGTGCTGAAGCCGTTATAGATGCACTGATTTCTTTCTGGTGATATGCCAAACAGCCGCTGCCAACCTAATACCATTGAGCACCTCTCCTTCGTAGGGTGTTGACAGCATCCATCTGTGTAATTGTAACTGGTAGATCCAATTTATATGTTTGTACATTCCAAATAACCTATGTAAAAAATATGTAAAATATAAGGGATCAAATTTTTCTCCATCTTGTTGACATAAATGCAACCTTGATCTTGTATATATATTCCAAACCTAACACACTACCCTAATGGCACTTGAAATATAGTGTTAGGATGTTTTGACACCTTATGTTCGATTTTGGCGTCCCAATATCAAAAAAAAAAAAAAATTTGAAGTACTTTTCGTCAATTTTAAATTATATCGAAACCACTTCAAAAGTATACCTTGTAGTACAAAAATTCAATTTAAATACTTGTATTGCCATATATTCTTTTGAAGTGGTCCTGATGTATTTTAAATTGACGAAAGATGCTTCAAAGAACAATTTATAAAATTAGTATGCCAAAATCGAATATTAAAAAGTTAAGATGCCAAAAATAGAGTAATGATATTCGTACCTCCAAAATATTCCTCCAAACTATTCCTTCTTATGTGGCGGCTGACGTGACATGCTAAATAATATTATATGATAGCTGACATGGTAGCTGACATGAAAAATTTTAACCCAAAAAATTAATCACCAAAAAAATTTCAATGTTAATTTTAATTTTAATTTTAATATTAATTTTAATGTTAATATTAATTTTAATGTTAATATTAATATTAATGTTAATTTTTATGTTAATGTTAACGTTAATATTAATTTTAATGTTAATATTAATTTTAATGTTAATGTTAATTTATAATTTGCCATGTCAGCTGTCACATTAATCGTCATGTCATCTGCCACATAAGGAAGGATGATTTGGAGGGATACTTTGGAGGTACAAATAGCATTATTCCTCATATTTATAACCATCATGTTGATGGGCTATAGGTGCCGCATGCGCTTCTGTTTGGTGGCCGCATGGAGCTCATTCAATAGAATGTTGTTACAACTGTAGACGCATACTATGGACAGGTTGCCACGTGTACATCCTTAACAGGATGCAGTTGAGTCCAAGCCGAGCTTCCACGTGAACGTTTATTGCGATTTGCTGTTGCGGAAGATCTGGACGGTTCTTGTCTTTTGTTTGCGTGACTTGGTCAGTTTGACACGTGGCCCGCATTTAGTTGGAGAGAATCACTTCAGTCGCAGCAGAAAGATTTCGTCTCAGGAACCCTGCCACGTTGGACGCATGGAGTCTGGGACGTCTGAAACGCATGAAACACATGGAGTCTGGAACGCACGTGTCGCATGGAACGCATGGAGTCTGGAACGCATAGAGTCTGGAACGCATGGGGCCAAAGACGTATGAAATGCATGGAGTCTGGAATGTGTGAGGCCAGAGACGCATGGAACGCATGGAGTCTTTGTCGTGTTGTACACGTGGCCCTGCACACCTGTCAGGAGTAAAGTTCACGCTGACGTGAGGTTCTGTCGTTTAGCATACTCACGTCTTTCGAGACGTTCAGAAAGTCATTTTTGTTAGGATTCTGTGTCAGACATAATCTTTGTGTCAGGCTTTTATGTGGCCAATAATGTGGCGCAGGGATGCTTGAGGGAGTAGTGGCGCATGCGGACACTAGTTACTTAGTGGCGCATGGCACTGCTGGCGCATGGGAACACTAGTTACTTAAGTGACGCATGACACTGATGGCACACGGGAACACTAGTTATGAAGCGGTCGGCGCATGACATTGGATCGTTATGGCACCGAAGACTTGATCACTGTGGCACATGACCTTTGATTACTGTTGGCGCATGGTAACTACTTTTCTGGACCGCAAGTCATTCTGCAGTCTGATTTCTTCTGAGTCGATCTTGGGACGCATGTTTGTTGGACGCATGGATCTAAATTTTTCATGCTTCTACACCACATTTCCCTTTAAAAAAATGAAAATAAAATAGGGTTAGTCATTGTTATAACTTTTTATTTTTATCTTAAAGTAAGGGTACCCCGTATAATAAATCAAAAAAAAGTAGAAATTGTTAGTCTAATTGGTTTAAAAGTATGTATACCCCGTGTAATAAACATAAAATATAGGAATAGTGTAAATAACCCGTTTTCAGTCTATTAGCTAGTAAAGAGTCACTTACAATAGTGGAAACATCCATGGATGTAGAAATAACAGTAGCAAACTTTATAAAATGTCATTATACGGATAAAGATCCCTTCAACAACAAATTGTATAGCATCTAAAAAAAATTGTATCAGAGCCCAGTGTACTACATTTATTCCAAAAGTCACCTACATGCTGAAGAATGTTTATTTTTACAGAATCAAGGATGCAAATAACCTATGGAAACTGCAGGATCCCGTATAAATCAGCAAAGCGAGCGAGTTCAGAGGATACAGTTTGGCTTTTTTTTTCCCTCCTCGGCCCTTGAACGCTGTAGGGGAAGCAAGCATGAAGAGGGAGTCCCACAGTAACTGGCATGGAAGCAAATAGCTACATACCAACTTTGTCGAATATTTCCATATGGGCAATACACAAATAAAATGTAACTCGTCACAGAGAACTCAAGTCTCTTAAGAACTTTGATGCTGCTCGCATGCCACTAAGAACGGCACCTTCCACATTTGGACTGGCACAATAATCTCCGCAGAGTGCTAGCCTCTTCTTTTCATCCCACAGACATTTTTCCTCCCCACCAGCAGCTATTGTTGGGAAGGCACTGCCCCTGTAATTGACAGCAGATTTAGGAAGGAATGATGTACTGTTTTGCTCTCAATAAAAGGACCAGAAAACCATGAAGCATAAATAATTCTATAGCCATTCTTTAACAAGTACTCTCATTTTCTGGACATTTTTTTTTAATTACCCGAAACTCTTTATTCATATAGCATGGAACGGTCATAATGCATGAGAGTTTCAACTTCAAGGGTATCATCTCGGGAAACACTCCCTCATTTCGACCATCCTGTTTTACTTCTATGAAAACATTATTCTCAATCTCTCCAGATGATTGATTCTAAAAACCAAAGATCATCACCCCTATGTATCTCGATCGCATATAAAAATATTAGTATATTCATGAAGATGAACATAAATAGTTGCATTCTCATGTATGCACTTTGGAAATTTGTTGTATCTAACACCCTGAGTCCGTGTCCACTAATCATAGCATGAAACTAAACATGTAAGACAAGAGTTTCTATGTTAGCTTACTGTGTATCTAACAGACTTAACACCCTGAGAAATGCATCAGGCGACTCAATGAAGGTGGATCCTTGGTGAAAGATGAAAGAATATGTAAGATCAGAGTTTCTATGTTAGCTTACTGCATTAGGTTATAGAATTGCAATAACTAAGGAAAATGTGCTTATCCAATTAGAATGAGTAAATCTTCATAGACATGATTATCTGCTATAGGTGTTACCAATCACTAAACCAATTAATAATACAACCTTCAAACTGGAAAAAAGAAATGAAACATATGTATAGTTACATAAGTATACTTTCATCACTATCGTCCATCTCTTAAATATAAAGCTTCAAAAACTTGGTTTTGGATCCTCCCTATGACTACTGGTTTTAGCAGTTTCGGTAGTTCAACGGTTTCAGATGCTCCAATTCTTATCCTGAACCTATCGGTTCCAACAGATACTTAAACCCCCCTTAAAATTCTAAAGTATACTACTAAATGAAGATCACATGAAGCAATTCAACATAAGACAGCTACAAAGTGAAGAGTTAAAAGTACCATCTGTGAGCCTTCATAAAGAATGGCCGAGGAATATCTAATCCTGTAGCCTGAAATCCTTGGAACAACTCTTCTGCCACCTTGGCCAATGCATCATTTGAAAGTTTCCGAAGCCCACTTCTTGATATTACACCGGCTGCATACTTAGCTGTTGAGTGCAATACCCAATATTCACTGAAAAGTAAAACATAAAGGTAAATAACTCCAACAGCAGAGAATGACTTCAAAGAACGGAGAAAGATATTAACAGTTTCAGCATCTATATATTCTACAATATGCAAGAATATCATCATAAGGAGTAACACAGTGCCTACCAATTAAGAGAAACATGAGAACGGCCTGGCTTACTACTGTCACAGAAAGCCCAACTTAAAACCTCAGAGTTCAGGAACTGAATGCCTTTCACAGGTATCTAAAAGATAAAAAGCCAGCAAAAACACAGACCCCCAAATCTTAGCAGAATAATAGAAGTTATCGTAACATAGATCAATAATTTGAGCAAGTAGAAAGTGCAAACACTAAGGTATTCAATTAGATGACTCCTTTGCTTCTCGCTGGCATAAAGATAAGAAATTACGACTGTGTTCTTTATCTTCAAACCAAACTAAAGACTTTAGCTATACCAGAGGACAGAACAAGCAGAATAAAAGATACAACAAGGTATTATATAAGTCCATGCAGCTAGGCATGAATCATATTCCCATATCAGTAATCCTACTAAAGAAGAGGATCGAGTACATATATACCAAACGATGAAGTGCTAATATCTTGCTAGCAAACTCAAGAAGAACTGAAAGGAAGCCCACAGAAGAGGGAAGTGACAGGACAAAAGGAGCTGGCATATAATACTGATAGATCATTTCTTAAAAGTTCACTTATTCCCTGTAAGCTAGTATGTGATTAAACATGCCATTGACGTGGCAAGAAGTCGGATATCAAATGCACAGAGTTCAACATAAAAAATAACTACAAATGAGAAAAATCATCAAATGTATATAACTGATGCAAAGTCTACTAATTTTAAGTGTTATGTCCAGCTTGACGCAAGAGGAATGAACCCTAAAAAAAAGTAAGACATGCGAACATCAAAAACAAATAGCTATGCAATAACATGCTGGAGAGCAACATGCCATCAAGAATGAATACCTAAGCATAACGAAGAGTACCACACTCTCAAGCACAGTTCAAGGCTCATTATGAATTGGGACTACGAAGACTAGGAGTTGTGCTTTATAGACAAAGGAGGGGTATGGGGGGCACAACCATCAACAGCATAAAGGAACATTAAGATCTGGACTACCAACTCACTTGCATAAATGAGCTTACTGCACAATTTCATAATAGATAGAGACTATTCTGCAATCATGGAAAAGAAAAGTAGTTTATCATTTGTTGCACATATAGTCACAAATAACTGTGATGAATGTAACACCCCGTTCCGCTCAAGCGGACTGCCGTCTCAAACGGCAATCGTGCAGTTGTCCCGACCCGCTTTGCCTCAAAGGAGAAGCAAAGGATATCCAGACTTGCCCCTACAGGAATCCGGCTTGGACTTTCAGAGGCTCGCTCAGACGTATTACTCTACCGAGGCGAATCATCGCTAAGGTGGGTGGCTACGGTGAACTTGTCTTTGCTTAGCCAGCACATATAAAATCTGGAATATTTATGCTAGTCGCTAGGTGATTTACCCCCTGCATGCTAATAAATCCAACGCACCTAGCTAAGGGAATAATCCCAACTTGTATTGCTTGCTAGAACATTGAAATTGAAATACTGCTTATATTCAGACCCTCGCATGCTAAGTCCCTTAACGGTTTCAACTCTCGGCTTACCTTCGGGTCCGAGCAACGTGCCTGCTTATATTCCTTAGAAACGTATGCTTGTCTGCTTTCAAACGTCTAGCGTTATTGTGTTGTGCATGCATTCTTGTTTAGCCAGAAGACTATCAAATAGTCCTTCTGTGCATTTGAACCTGCAAGTATCCGGGACCGTTAGGTCACTCAAGGCAAATCCCCGAACCAGGGGAATGCATCAAGCAAGAATGGATATTTGAATGTGAATCACGCTTGAATGATAATCATGCCATGTTTGGATCTGAACGAGGATTGTGTTTGTACTGTTCGAATCCCAGCTCGTGGAGCAATGTGCTCGTTCAGAATAAGTTTGTGTGTTCCATGATTATCATGTCAATGCTTTGGATTTGGATAGACCCTGACCTGCATGTCGCAGACAACCTGTGCACAAGGATTTTTGGCTTCCGCGGACGGTCACCGGAGCACTGGGACCGATCCGATCCGGGCGGAAGAGTTTGTATGGTCGTTAGTCACGGACGGAGTGTTATGTAGCGGGGCTCGCCACCTGCGTTGCTATCGCTCTTAGTCCCGAGACCATAACCCGTCCATAATGGCTATGCCAGCGACTTTCGTCATATAGATAAGTCATCCTCGCTTAGCGGCTATCCGCGTGCGAGTCATTGCATAGCATCAATGAACTGAACACCTGAACGATCTGAACATAACGACCCTCATGTTTGCATATGCTATGCTTCCTGAATGTTTATACTTACCGTGCTTGAATTAATCATGTTTGCCTTGGACAGGGAAGGAGAAATGGTAAGTTGGTAAGTCTCGCCGTGTTTCCTCAAACATCGCAAGACGCACTGCCCGACACGTTAAGCTATTCAATGTTTGCATGAAACTGATCCTAAGGCAACTAGAAAGACAACTTAATAGTTGTGCACGGAACCTGTATTACGTGTTTGGATTTGTCGAGCGGGCGAGTAGCTTCCCCACCAGTGCATTCAATGTACTGATAATCCACCAGTTTGATATGCAGGGTGCGGGAGAACCTCGTGCGGTGCGGACGCCTCCTTCGTGCGTGCTAAGGCCAGGAGTTCCCTCTGAAGCCTTGCAACGGTGCGTCCGGGACTGAAGCGCTTATACAAGACATAAGTTGTGAACATCGCCTGACCATCGCCTGTACATTCATTCCACAGTTGTAGCCACTTGGCACGCTTTTACTGTTTCAGAAAGAGAGGCTTGAGCGACTTATAATCTCGGCTATACGCCGCCTGTAACACAAGTTTATATCAATAAAAGAGCTTGCCTTACTTCAACTTGTGTTTCTATGCTTCCGCTATATTTGTCGACTCAGTGAACCTGTTACCGATCGCCTATGCGTTCATGACTCCGCTGCACTCGGACAATCTGTGCGACTCTGTGGCTTAGAACTCTTGCCGCCAGCCAATGAACCATGGCCTTGCACGGGCGTGGATCACGCTCGTGCGGCATCACGCCCGGATGGGTTAAGCGATCGTTCCGCGGGAGCGCTGGCGAGGGTGATTCCCGCCTAGCGGGAACGGCCGATTTGCCTGCGGGAGATCGGGGCGTGACAATGAACTCCAACCCAGACCCCAAGCCCTACTCTGAACACAATTCTTCACAACACAGAGCCTTTATCCCAATATTTTGGGTCAGCTATTTGAATCGTTTTTCCCCGAGGAAGGATGACGATGAGAACAAGGTTGGTTCTGCGAATTGCTTTGTTCACTCTCTTCTTCGACTAGGTGTAAACTATTTGGAAATCATCTTTCCTTTCATTCAGCACTGTAAAGAGCCTACTTTCTGTATATTAACAAAATTATATCCAACACACTCTAGTGGTGTTATGTGCTTGGTGAGCCGAACGAGTGATTGGAATAAAAGAGCTCAAGTTGAAGATGTTATACAATTCATTCAACTCTCTACTCACCTTGTTTTCTTACCTATCTTCAAAAGAAATAAAATACAAGAAAGAAATCGATAAAATGTTTACTTTGAGGGTAAACATACCTCCCCAAGCTATAAGCTTGTTCTTTCATAATAATTTGCAATGAAAATAACATTGCAACAATACATAGAAATAGCTAAGAGGATAACTATCTCCCTTGGATCTTTGAATATGATCCCTACACTTAAGGAACATATCTCTATTATTTGACTAACTCGACTAAAATACCTCAACTCACTAGTGAACTTCCTACCAATAACAAATTCCCTAATTTTATTTTGCAAAAGAAACTAATAAAGATAATAACATAACATTCCATCCCCCTCTCTCCTCCATCCCACCCCCACCCCCACCCCCACCCCCAACCCCAACCCCAACCCCACACGCAAATTTTACCCTTGTCCTCATGGGTGAATCCGAAAAAAATCCTTCAAGGAGAAAAAACTTTTTGCACCAATGTCCTCTTCGTTACCGCATTCTTCAAGGAGAAAAAACTTTCTGCACCGATGTCCAGTACTATATTTGTCGTTTTCGTTGCAGATATAACAATCCCCTTCCTCTCCTTTCATGAAGTTCAGCATCGGTCACCCTTTTGATAGGCATCGAATTCAATTATTGATCATAATGGTAACCGATTTTGGACCTTCTTGTTGAATAGCGTGTCTGGAGGAGTTACGAGCCTCATATAACCTTTGCTAAACCAAGGGTTGCTGAGAGTATGGTTTTGCAGGCTTGTACATCTACTTTGATTTCTTCCTTGAGTCAGCTAACAAAGCAACCCACTTGTTGTATTGGTACCAAAAGTACAACACGATTTAACAACCTTCCGAATTGAGTTTAATATTCCCGAATGAAACCAGTTTACCGCTTTACCGCGGCTTAGCAATCTTGGAATAATGTCGAACCGTACTTTGTATTGAGTTCGTTTTTTTTAAACCTTGCCATGTACATCCTTCATTAAATGGTACAAAACCTTCCAAGTTGAATGAAGCAAGTGGTATCCAAACTTCCTCCAGTGTTCGATGAAATTCGAAAAATTGATTAGCTCTACAAATCCAACTAGTAGGATCTCCGTTGTAGTTGAATTTTGGAAAATCTAGCTTAACCATTTTGGGTAGGTAAGCTTCCAGTTGATCCCATCATTGCCGATGTAGGACCATTTGGACTACCGCCTGTTTCTTGTGCCAAATTGTTTTTTGCCTTAATGTGATCACAATAAACATTCACAACAAAAAGTGCTTGAATTGATTCCATCATCTCCTTGAATTTTTGCACTTGATCCTCCTTCAAGCCAACCAATTTTGAATCGAGCCGGTCAAGTCGTTGATGAGTCATACCTCACTCTAATACCAAGATGTTATGTGCTTGGTGAGCCGAATAAGTAAATGGAATAGAAGAGCTCAAGCTAAAGATGCTCTATAGAGACAATTCCTTCAATTCTTCTTACTATCTTGAAAAGAAATGGGAATAACAAGAAAAGTAGAGGATAACATGTTTATTTTGAGGGTAAACATAGCTTCTCAAGCTAATAATACTTTTCAATGAAAATAACATTGCAACAATACATAGAAACAGCTAAAAAAATAACAAGCTTCCTAGGATCTTTGGATATAACCTACAGGCAAAGGGGCATATCTCTATTATTTGACAAACTCAACCAAAATACCTCAACTTACTCCTAATCTTCCTACCAATAACAAATTTCCTAATAAACTAATAAAGATAATAACATAACAGGTGGAGGACAACAACACAACCTTCAAATGATTCCCATCGCCAAAGCCTTCATCACCCGTAACATTTACATCCTTTCCTATCGGCTTCAACTTTGGCCTCTTCTTATGCGTGTCCCAAAGGCAGCAATCCATCCATCTGTCGATGCATTAATCTTTTATCCGACATCCACTTTATCTTCATCAATAACGACCTTGGCTTCTACTGTGGATCCTCTACATCAGAATCACTTTCTACTGGGCTGCTTTGGACTCTTCCCCTTGCAGATCCCGAATACTGGCACTACATCCGTCTGTTGGTACCGTTAACCTCTTCTCCAGTCATGGCACCATCTTCTTTAATGGCATATTTGGCCTCTTTCTCCCACTGACCCCCACAGTGGCACTACACCTGTACGCAGGCCCGGCCCTGGCGCAGGGCAGGCTGGGCCACTGCCCAGGGCCCAAACTGAATAGGGGGCACCCTCATTAAGAGTTGCTGACTCTTTGTTTCCATTCTGGCCCTCTAGGAAGAAGAAACGTTAGAATCGGTTCCTCTTCTTTAGTCTTTAGAACTTCTTTAAAGACGATCATTCTCTTTCTTCCCCAGAACTCATAAAACCAGCGGAAAAAAGAAAATTATTCAGACAATCACTCTCTTTAGTCACTCTCTCTCCTCTACTTCTCGATCGATTTTTCTCGCAGAGATTTGATCGATCTGCAGTGTCCGATTGATTTTCAGCCAAATTTCTCCCTCCTTTTTTTTTCCTTTCATGGCAATAAAGGTCAGTTCTTGATCCGAAAAATTCTTGCCAATTTCTGTTGTTGTTGAGCCCATTTCTAATTAGGGTTTCATTCGAGCGATTAGGTTTTTCCTTGACTGGAGGAATCTTGTAAAGTACTGTAGGGTTCCTTTATGATGCAGCCGGAAGAAGAAGGGTCCAGCCGGCAGCCGTCCAGGTGAGGTAATTAATTAATAATTATGTTATTACTTATTTTATTTACAGCCTTACAGGGAAGTGAATTGATTCCTCTTCTTTAGTTCTTTATCTTTGCATTATAGTCTTATAGAACATGAATCATGAATGTGAAAATTTTACACAGAAGTTGAAGGCTTGAAGCCTATTTTATTTCAAGTGTCTAAAGTTTTTGTAGCTGGAGGAATTAGATTTAGGATTTGATCAATACTTTCTGTTGGAATGTATTGGATTTATTTAGGGGACAAAAAGACTTCCCATTTAGGTAGGAAATGTCTCATTTTTTAGGTTTTTCCTGGACTGCAAATTATCAGTGCTATTCTCTTCACCATTTTGTGGAAAAGCAACATTTTTATGAATAGATGTCCAGCTTGGTCTTTTCATTCATTTCAGCGCTTAAAAACAATTTTTTACTAAATAATTTAGGGATATTTAGACTTTGGGTCTCATATAAATTACATAATTAGTGTTTGGATCTTCATATATATATAAATTACTATATAATTTAGGGATATTTAGACTTCTGTCATATAAATATGTTCTTGTTTCCATTCCGGTCATCTGAAATAGTCTTCTTAGTTCTTAGTTCTTAGCTTTTATGTTTCTGATATATAAAGTTGAACCAATTTTTTATTTATTTATTGTCTTGGTTGTCTTCTTGTACAGTGAGAATTGAAGAAAGCCTTCGGAAACAAGCCACGGGAAGTCAGAAAAGAAAAAGCCTCTGGTTGTCTACTTGTCTTCTTGTACAGGGAAGAACCGTCGAACACACTAATTTATTTCCGTGGTTTTTATTGTTAATTTATTGCCTTATTTCTTAACTACAATTATGTTTCCTAGAAAACAAGCCTCTGGAAGTCAGCAAAGAAAAAGAAAAAGAATGATAGAAGAGGTTATTAAAAGCCAAAAAAATTCTCTAGATAAATTTATGAAGAAAACAAATGATTCTTATGAAAATCCTGTTGAAGAATTGGTTAGTAAAACAACATATTCATTCTGATGAATTTGTACATAATGAGAATGAGATAAATTTAGAAAATCTAAATCTAAGTGGAAATGAAACTGAGCGAATCAATAGTGAAGAATCTAAAATTGTTTTCGAAAATGAGCAAATTGAAAATGATAAAAATATCAATGTGCTTGATTGGTCAGAAGCTAAAATGACTTTGAATATTTTTGATCCAAGAGTGTGGGATAGTTTAGATGCAAAATTGAGAGACTTATTGGTGGAAAAAGGACCTCTTTGAGAAGCCAATTATATTTATCCTAAAGATAATCAAAATAGATCATTTTCTTTTGATTATTATAATCGAAAACTAGCAAATGGGGAAGTTTCTGATAGAAAGTGGTTGGTTTATTCAAAAAAACTTGATAGAGTATTTTGTTTCTGTTGTAAAGTGGTAAGGAGAATTCACACTAGAAGTCATTTAGCAGATGAAGGTGTTAGTGATTGGAAACATCTAGGTGATAAACTTAAAGAACATGAAAACAGTCGTGAACACCTCATTAACCTTAAAGCTTTGGTTGAGCTACGAATCAGATTGAATACAAATCAAACGATTGATAAAGAATTACAAGAACAAATAAAAAAAGATACTGATCATTGGAAACAAGTTATGGTGAGATTAATTGCTGTTGTGAAAAGACTTGCAATGAATAATTTGTCCTTTCGTGGAACAAATGAAAAAATATATGACGTATCGAATGGGAACTTCTTAGGTTTTCTTGAAACAATAGCAGAGTTTGATCCGATAATGATGCAACATTTTCGACTCATTCAAGATAAAAGTGTTCATTATCACTATCTTAGTCATAAAATTCAAAATGAGTTGATACTTACATTGGCATCAAGTGTTAAGAGTTTAGTCATTCAAAAAGTAAAAGAAGCAAAATATTTTTCGGTGATTCTTGATTGCACTCCTGATGCAAGTCACCAAGAACAAATGACTTTAATTTTAAGATGTGTAGATGTGAACAATACCCCAATAAAAATAGAAGAATATTTCTTAGAGTTTCTAAATGTGCAAGATACTTCTGGATTGAGACTTTTTAATGAATTACAATCTACTCTACACTCTCTTGATCTTGATATTGATAATGTGAGAGGACAAGGATATGATAATGGGTCTAACATGAAAGGAAAGCACCAAGGAGTTCAGAAAAGATTGTTGGATATAAATCCTAGAGCTTTTTATATGCCATGTGGCTGTCATTGTTTGAATTTAGTACTTTGTGATATGGCCAATTCTTGTTTAAAAGGAAAATCTTTCTTTGGAGCTTGTCAAACCATTTATAATGTGTTTTCTAATTCAACAAAGAGATGAAATCTGCTCCTTGAATATGTTGATCACTTAACTTTGAAATTATTGTCTGCCACACGTTGGGAAAGCCATATTGAAAGTGTTAAAGCAATAAAAACCCAAGCTCCTCAAATAAAACTAGCTTTAAAAAATTAATTGAAGTTGCTGATGATTCCAAAGTAAGTTGGGAAGCTGAAAAGTTAGTCTCGGGTGAGTTTTCAAGTTTTGACTTTATTTTAAGTTTGGTTATTTGGCATGAAATTTTATACAAGATAAATTTAATTAGCAAAATCTTGCAATCTGAAAATATTCTTATTGATGTTGCTGTTAAAAACTTAGAAGGACTAATTTCATGGTTTGAAAAATATAGAGAAAGCGGCTTTACTTCTGCCATTATTGATGCTAAAGAAATTGCATCTGAATTGGAAATTGAGTCCATTTTTCCAATTAAGCGCAGAGTTTCTAGAAAGAAATATTTTGATGAGATTCCAAATACGGAAAGAGAACAACAATCTGCTCAAGAAACCTTTAGAACTGATTACTTTATTCTTTTAGTTGATATGGCTCTTTCTCAGTTAAATAGCAGATTTGAACAAATGAAAAAATTTGAATGTATTTTTGGATTCTTATTTGACGCATCTAAGTTAGTTTCATTGGATGATGATGAAATGAAAAGTTCTTGTTTGAATCTTGAAATAGCTTTGAAACATGGTAACGTGTCTGATATTGATGCAAAGTACTTACTTTCTGAGTTACAAATATTGCAAGAGATGCTATCTAGAGAAGCATACGAAGTGCATAAGTCATGAAATTCCATTAAAATTATGGAGTTTGCAAAAAAAATGGAAATGTTTCCCAATATTCTTATTGCATATAGAATTTTATTGACTGTACCTGTTACTGTGGCATCCGCAGAAAGAAGCTTTTCAAAGTTAAAATTAAATAAATCTTATTTGCGGACCACCATGACTCAAGACAGATTAAATGGATTAGCAATCTTAAGTATTGAAAAGGATATCTTGAAAAATATCGTTGTTGATCAAACAATTGATGATTTTGCCTCAAAAAATGCAAGAAGAAATCATTTTAGATGAGAATTTGTTTGATTTGGTTGTTTTGTTATGTAGGTCATTGAAGGAAGCCAAAGTCCTAAGGAATATGTACTAGAAGGTCGCTAGAAAAATGTGAAGAATGTGGTTAAACTTTTTGAGTCATTGGAGGTGGGCCAGGTGGCTTCTACTGGAAAATATAAAGAAAGTGCTTTAATTTTTTTAGATCATCGGAGGAGACCTATGTCTAAGGAATATGTACTAGAAGATATACAAGAGAATATGAAGAAAGTGGTTTAACTTTTTAATCGTTATTGGACCATATTATTTTTGTTGTCATGTGCTTTTTGGAAGTTTCATCTTTATTAATACAATTTATTTATTGAAAAAAATAGACATTTATGAAAAAAGAAGGGCACAAATTTTTTTCTCGCCCTGGGCCTAATAAACCTCAGGACCGGCCCTGCCTGTACGACGGTTTTGTCGAACTCCACCTTTATGATGGTTGTGTCGAACTCCACTTTTCCAGGTGGTGCCTTCATATTCCTCAGTGATCATCATTCTCTTTTAACTCTGGTGGGTTTAGCCTCTTTTCCCATGGGTTCTTAACAGCGGCACTCAGGTAAACTTTTAGACTGTGATACACTATTTAGGAAATAATATTGCATGGAGAATGATAAAGCAGGGATGCAATGACTTGTGTATAATAGACATAGTTTATACAAGTTAAAATTTGTTGGATTCCTCTCATTCCCACCTATATGCAATCTTCTCACTCCAGAAAAGAATCACACTAGAAGAATATTAGGCTACACCAACGAAAAAAAACAAAATTGCACTACCTAAAATTATTTTTTTCCTGTCAAACCTAAGAAAGCCAAACAAATCTAAGATCACAGGGCAACTACAACTCAGTGCATAGAGATACATTTTTCATTGTTGTATAAGCTTACCAAATTGTAATGTATGAGAAGGCTATGTTCCAAGTCTTCAAAAGATAACAGCTTTACAAAGTTTTATAAGCAGCCAGGAGGATCACGGCAGTCAGTAAATATAAGTTTTAAGCCATCAAAATCTTGTTATGTTTTCAGTCATCATCCTTAGATACTATTATTGACTCTTCAAAATTCAGCTAGTGTATTGTTTGTTAAGTTGTATATGTTTCACCAGTAAGATACTTTTAATCATCATCCTTAGATACTATCATTGACTATTTAAAATTCAGCTAGTGTGTCGTTTGTTAAGTTGTAAATGTTTCACCAGTAAGATACTTTAAACACTCTAAATTAGTTTTGTTAACACAACTTCTAAGCTGTATTATTTATTCTTTGAAGATCGTAGTAGTAGCTTCAATAGGTTAAGTAACTATGAAAGGAATATTACAGAAGCAATAAAGAGACAAGACCAACAAATGTTATAGATTATTTTAAATTTTCTAAAGAGAGTAATCCAAGTTTCTATTTTGATTACATGGTTGATAAGGAGAAATGTTGCATTTACTTATGGGTTAATGCATTGTCAAGCTTAATTTGAGTACTTTGGACTTTGAAGACATAACATTTCATACTCCTCAAGATACTAGATACTTCCGTACGATACGAGATCCTTTCATTGGTATAAATCAATATAGACAACTTCTGAGGTTGTGGCCTTCTACAACATGAAATTTAAATTATGTATATGGCTATTTGAGAGGATTATAGTGTTATTTTCATTCTGAGATAGTGTTTGATGACTAATTGTTATCGAAGTTCGTCTATTACTTCTAAAAACCTCTAAGATAGTCATATGAATGAGTATGCATTTTCATTCAAAAAAGATACTTTGGTATGATATGAGATGTAACTGAAAAAAGATAAAAAAAACTGTGCATACAACCAAAAGAATCTCATATCATACCAAATTGACTGGCATCATCAGAATTATCAAATGCTACATTACCGAAATACTTAAATTAAGCCTTTGCCTCCACATTGGTCAAAAAGTACTGTGTAATTTTTTTTTATCGTTATCAACAATGTAACCAAAATAAAATTTTGGCTTATTGTCTTTAGAAAAATTAAAATAAGCTATCATCATTTGAGCACCATGTCCCTTTATCGTTTTAATTTCCCTTTTATGGTTTTATCTGTACATCCAAACCAACTGACACCACCACTATGATCTTCAAGAAAAGTCGCTTCTTTTGTAGGAATGTTTTCCCTCTTGAATTGTTTCATCAATTTTTTAGCATTACTTGCAATTTAATTTTCACGCAATGAGTGTCTTCTTGGAGTAGCCACTTCATGGTTATGTTCTTCGATGAACCTTTTCATCCTGCGAACTTTTTTTGGGTCTAAATTCTCTCGAATCATTGCTTCATAGTTAGTTCTATCATAATCTTACTTTTTTAGACCAACTACTTGCCTTTACCTCGTTTGCACGTACAAAAGACAAGACTTATGAGTTAATTCTCATCCTTGCTTGTCATATCTAGTTGAGTTATTTCATGTACCAAAACTTCCACCTTTCCATACAAATACAATAATTGTGAGTCATTTAATGATTTGAATGTCAACCCAATATATGTAGCTTCAAACGGCCATCTAACTTCTGGAATGAATATGCTCCCCTTCGGCCTTAATCCACAAAGTATCTCTGTGACTTAATCCACACTGAAGATAATTACTAGATGTAATGAGGCCTCTTACTTATCCATTTAACTTGGTATGCCAACTATATGTGACAGACTCACTTAACTCTCTATTTCAGCTAAGTCATTTTGAAAATAGCATATGATACAAAAGGTAATATATTTTATTTCAATGATTCAATAACACATCCTGCAAAGCACTTTATTTATTTCAAATATTCAATAATATATCATAAAAATGGTACTTAAAAGACTAACAGTATATTATTTCTAAGATTAGATGATAGATCCTAAAAGTCTAGTGGTTCTGTAATATTAGTATTTTATTAGTGAAACTTAGCAAACACTAGCTGAATTTTAAATTAGTCAAAAGTAACTTACAATCATGACCAGAAATATAGCAAGCTTTTGATGACTTAATACTTTCATTTAACAACTGTTGTTATATGTATGTCCGCCTTTGCAGCAACCAGGTTTTTTTTTTTCAAGATCGTAAATGTAGAAAATAGCTCTATCGTACATGGCGCTAGAGTAATCCTATACAACTGAAAATGTATCTCTTTACACTTGTTGTAGCTTCCTATTTTAATCGTAAATGATCAGGATATGTCCTGAGTACTGGTAAAAGCAGGTTGGCAATTTCGGTAATTTTGCATAAGAGTAGCAGAATATCTATCTAGTTTTGCACTTCAAAAATAACTTTAGACATGTTAAGATTTCATCACAATATAATAAATGAAAGGTTACAGTTCAATCATAATTTGGTAAATTATGTGTGTAGTTTTTAGTTGGTTTCCCTGAATAACATAAATTCATCTCTATAAAATTGTATGATGATAGCTGCATAATTTAATAACAAATTACTCTATATTGGCTTGAAAAGGTCCCTTTAAAGCATAAAATGCAAGTTTTAGTAAAACAAAATCAAGTAGATATCTCATCCAGTATTGAGAAAATCTTAAAAGCTTCAGCCAATTTCGACTTCATTTGGGTACTTCTAGGTGGTATTGGGACAACTTTGGAAGTTTCAGCCAGTTTTGGTAAATATTGGACATTTCAGCCAATTTGGGGCCGTCATGGCCCAAAATTTACCACAAGCTTCCATATTAGCCGGACAGCTAAGGAGTTGGCTGATATCGATTATCTTGCAGCTTGGATCGGCTAGGCTGAAATCAGATGTAATAAACCTTGAACTTGGTAACCGATTCTCCTCTCTCACATAAATAGAAGGTACTTAAAATTAAAACAATCTATGGATTACTGGATTTAAGAGAAGGTAAAGATGTAAAAACACTAGTAAAGACCTAAAGAAATTAGTAAAACTTGATTATTCAACATATGGATATAGAAGAATACATGATAAAACAATACTATCCAAATATTGTTGATGCAACTGAAAACACTTTTAAGTTTTTATTTAAAATACGTAAAGTATATGTCAAAATTTAAATCTTTGTAACTGTTTTGTAATGCTATCATGAGTAAGACAACAATACAGAAACACAAACATCCGGTGTTTTTTTGACAATCAGCAAAAGAAACTGAAATCTTACTGATGATAGAGGCTCTGAGAATCCCAGCATAAGAGCAAAACATGCCTCTGCAGGGATATCCTGCAACTTTACTGCCAATTCTGGAGATGATGTAATATCTGAAATGCTCACCAAGGCAAGGGGATCAAAGCAACATAATCAGTTACCAAGAAAAGGAAAGAAAGAAGATTCATCATAGGTACATATATTGGGACAAAAATAAGAAGAAAATGCTTACGATGAGGAACATTTGTTATTAAAAAAGGGTTTAACAAGATTGTCTAGCCATCATCATCATTCTCCTCTTTGCCATGGAGCATAAAAAACTCCATAAAAGAATTGACAATTTTTTTATGACCAGCTCTCAACCTGACATCAACCCTTTATGTTGGTGCCAAATTCTAGCTATGGACATGAGAGGACCATGCCATAAAACCTAGACAGTCTTGGCAGGTAGGTTGACCTACCTTTTGACTATTGTCAAGTGGAATTGAAAAATTGGTCACCGTCTTTCCTATTCTTTCTCTTGATGGTTAAAAGTTGTCTGTATGGCTTGCAGCATGAATGCTAAATTACCAATAACCGTAATCAATTTTCTCTTAGTTAGCCCAAAAGAACAAGGCAATTACAGATTATGCTTTAACTTGAGACACACCTAGTCATCTAGTGGGTAAATTAAGAATATAATATATGTATGGGAGACTAATCTAGCATTCTCTTCAGTAGCTTGCATAGTTCCAAGAATTGCTGTTGTAACTGTGTTATTAAGCTTTTGAAGAACTTGAGATGATGCACCTCGGATAAGACTGAAATATTTTGTTATGCCGTTGGAAAAGGTTTTGATCCGAGAAGAACTTGGTGTTGGTGGAGGCTACAATCCATGGTGTAAAAGGGCATCACATTCATATTTGATGAAGCAGAAAAGCTGCAAAGAGAAGCAGAGTCAAAGTGTATGTGATGCCAGTAGAGTCCAGCCTGACACACTTTCACCAAGTCTATCATAACTGGAAAAAAAAAATTATATATATATATATATATATATATATATATATATATATATATATATATATATGGAGTTTTACATGAAACCAAAACTTCCAGAAAACTAGACTTGTAGATCTTTGTTTCATGTATTCACACGTTAATCATATTCATATGTTCCGGAATAGAGGTGCAAAGTCAAGAAACTATGCCGGCAGAACTTTGCACAACTTGCAGTCTTTTCTTACGGTTTCCTAATTAATGTAGGGTTCCATGATGGCATGATCCAACTGTGGAGATCAATCCTAGGGTCTAGGACAATTTTAAAAAGAATTAGGATCTAGGACGCATGGACACTCCAAATATCGTTGTCGTGCCCATGTGGCGTGTCTTGTCAAACACGTATTGGACATGACAAGGGGGCTTAAAAAGATAAAATACACCAATTCACACCAAAACAGGTGCTGTGTCCATTTTGTTGTGTCTGTATCGTGTCCATGTCAGGAGTCGTATTCCTTGTAGGTGAAGTCTTGGTAGCTATTAAGGAAGGTCACACTGCCATGATAATCTCAGTAAGGGTAAAATGTCCGGAAAGAGGTACGTGAGGCTCACGTTGGAGTATTCCTTTAACATCTTGGACGGGTTAACTGAAGGTAGCTAACTGATAGTGACTTAAAGTTCATGGTAGCAAAGTGAACATAAAATTAGTTAACAGTAGCAAAGCGATTAAAGCAAAAAAAATCTAAGGTATTTAAATGCAAATAAGCCTACAAAAACATAAAATTAGTTTATGATAACAGTGATTAAAGCAAAAAAGTTTCAAGGTATTTAAATGCTCCATAGCCAACCCCATTCCGATGGAGGTAGGCTTGGATGATGATGAAGAAACAAAGTAGTCAAAGGCACAGGGCACACTTGAGGCGCAAATGATCCATATACTCCCGAAGCGCAAGACGCACTAAAGGCGCGCGTCCGAGCGAAGTAAGGCACAAAAATAATAATATACATAAATAAATAAATAAATAAATAAATTACTAATATAAGAAATAAAACCAAATAATATATTAAAACCAAAATAAACATGTTAAAACATAACCAAGTGAACTAGTAGAGCACTATTAGCATTACCGGTTAACAGAAATAACAAGACTTTGTATTCTTTCTACCACGTTTTTAGTAAAATTTAGTTTTTCCAGTTCAACTATTACCAACTTTGGCAACCGTGGAAAATACTACCTCCCTCTCACTTGTATGAGGTAAGGGTTATTCCCATGCCTTAAAGTTTTTTATATATAAAAAATAAAAAATATAAGGCGCACCTTTTCTTGCTTGCGCTTTGCTAAAAAGCGAGTCAGGAGAAAGGTGCCTCGCCTAGTGAGGCATGAGGCACAACAACAACGCCTTTCTGCGAGGCATGCCTTAGGCGTGGCGGAGGTGCGCCTTTGACTACCATGTGATGAAATAGAAATTAGCCTTTCTTTAAATAGTGGGTTTCATATTTAACCAAACAGAAATTTCCCTTCTAGGGAGGTAAGAGATATGTACATATAATTTTTTTTACTCAATAAGTGATTGAGCTTTTGAATGTTCATGTTCTCCCAACATGCCATATTATAGAATTTTCAATAGCTTCCACTATTTCGTGAGAAGAAAATGGAAGATTATCAAACAAAGCAAGGAATAATTCATAGAAATTTGTCGGTTTTTCATATAGAATCTGGTTAGACTGTTAATAATAAACATCATACCATACTACAATCAAAGCTACCAAAGAAAAGTTGCAATTTTTTTGCAAACATCGTAGATAGAGAATTCTAGATAGGCAACAAACCCAAAGGTGGTGGTCTGCCAGTTAATTCTGTAAATCTTGGCGAAGATATATTCTTGTCTGTTGCCACCACACCATCAAATTTTCCCAAGTCTTGCCCATTTAAACTAGTTAATGACCATAAACTATTACTCTGCATCCAATCCATTGTAGCAACTGTCACCCCAAACTTCGCCTCTACTCCTGAATACAAAAGAAATGCACAGAGGAGCTATTAGCAAAGGCCATTGTTCAAACCAGACACAAGGAGAAAGAATACACAAAGCTAGCTAACCAGGTTCAGCGCAAAGAGCTTTACATACTGAATTCATGCCCGGGATCCCCACATACTTCCTTGAAATCAGATCCTGAAAAAGGCAAATGCTGTAAATGGGGTTGTGAGATACACCTAACATCACCACAATGTATGACACAGATACCCCAAAATACAGCAAGGGAAGTCAAATTTGGTATGTGTCCATGTTTCTGTTTAGATACTGTATCGCCACTATCGTGTCGTATTCGTGTTTGTGCAATGTACATCAATCAAAGTAACCTTGCAAAAAAAAAAAAAAAAAAGGTTTTTAGAGTTGCCCTGAACTCGCTACATTGTCCTGGCAGAGTATTGTCCAAACAACTTGATCATTTGGGCTCTTTAGAGAAAAAGAAAGAACACGAGAGACTTAAAAGAGAAGAGAGTGGCAGAATTCTTGCGTAATGCCAAGATAATCCGTGTCCCCCTTTAAGATGTTTGTTGGTAAATGAAAAGGCAGCCTCCATAGAAAGATGTTTCTTCAAGAACTAACTGATGCATATTCGATTCCATGTCTATGGTCATAGGCTAAGGTGCAAAGTGTAAGTATGTCTCATAAAGTGACCAAAAAAGGCCCATCACCCCACACCTGCTGTCACGCCCCGATCTCCCGCAGGCAATCGGCCGTTCCCGCTAGGCGGGAATCACCCTCGCCAGCGCTCCCGCGGAACGATCGCTTAACCCATCCGGGCGTGATGCCGCACGAGCGTGAGCCACGCCCGTGCAAGGCCATGGTTCATTGGCTGGCGGTTAGAGTTCTAAGCCACAGAGTCGCACAGATTGTCCGAGTGTAGCGGAGTCATGAACGCATAGCGATTCGGTAACAAGTTCTCTGAGTTGACAAATATAGCGGAAGCATTGAAACAAGTAAAGTAATCTCTTTATTGATATGAACAAGTGTTACAGGCGGCGTATAGCCGAGATTACAAGTCGCTCGAGCCTCTCTCTCTGAAACAGTAAAAGCGTGCCAAGTGGCTACAACTGTGGAATGATTTGTACAGGCGATGTTCAGGCGATGTTCACAACTTATGTCTTGTATATGTGCTTCAGTCCCGGACGCACCGTTGCAAGGCTTCAGAGGAAACTCCTGGCCTTAGCACGCACGAAGGAGGCGTCCGCACCGCACGAGATTCTCCCGCACCCTGCATATCAAACTGGTGGATTATCAGTACATTGAATGCACTGGTGGGGAAGCTACTCGCCCGCTCAACAAATCCAAACACGTAATACAGGTTCCGTGCACAACTATTAAGTTGTCTTTCTATTTGCCTTAGGATCAGTTTCATGCAAATATTGAATAGCCTAACTCGTGTCGGCCGTGCGCCGTGCGATATGAGAGGAAACACGGCGTGACTTACCATTTGTCCTTCCCTGTCCAAGGCAAACATTATTGATTTAAGCACGGGCAAGTGTAAGCATTTATGGGCATAGCATATTCATGAAAACCAAACCAAGCAATAGCATATGCAACATGAGAGTCGTTTTAACATGATCGTTCAGGTGTTTGGTTGTTTCTTGATGCTATGCAATGACTCGCACGCGGGTAGCCGCTAAGCGAGGATGACTTATCTATATGAACAGTTGTCGCTGGCAAAGCCATAAAGGACTGTTTATAGTCTTGGGCGGTTGGGTGCGAGAGGTCTTGTATCGCTACACGTCACCTCGCCCGGGACGGTATGGAGCGAGACGCTAGGCCATTGGGGCGTTCACTCCATGCCGCCCACTCACGTTAGACTATCAGAAAGTTCCGTCCGGATCGGATCGGCTCTGGTGCCCCGAGTGTAGCCGTCCGCAGGAACTTGAACGTTCAATACCTTGTGCACAGGTTGTCCGCGACATGCAGTGGTTGGGTCAGTCAATTATCAGGAGATACACGGGAACAAGAGTGCACTGGAATTGAGGACGCAAATGCACTTTGAACACGAGAACACGAGATATTTGAATCTTGATTCTGTACAGTGATTGACTTGTCTTGATGCATTCCCCTGGTTCGGGGCTGCCTGATGACCCAACGGTCTTAGATACTTGCAGGTTCAATCACGCACGGGACGACTATTTAGTAGTCTCCCGGGATTTGGATGAAAACAAGGCAAACATTAAGCAGACAAGCATGCGTTTCTAAGGAACATAAGCAGGCACGTTGCTCGGACCCGAAGGTAAGCCGAGAGTTGAAACCGTTAAGGGACTTAGCATGCGAGGGTCTGAACATAAGCAGTATTTCAATTTCCATGTTCTAGCATAAGCAATATGAGTTGGGATTATTCCCTTAGCTAGGTGCGTTGGATTTATTAGCATGCACGGGTGAATCACCTAGCGACTAGCATAATATTCCAGATTTTATGTGTGCTGGCTAAGCAAAGACAAGTTCACCATAGCCACCCACCTTAGCGATGATTCGCCTCGGTAGAGCGATACGTCTGAGCGAGCCTCTGAAAGTCCAAGCCGGATCCCTGTAGGGGCAAGTCTGGATATCCTTTGCTTCTTGATCGAGGCAAAGCAGGTCGGGACAGCTGCACGATTGCCGATTTGAGACGGCAGTCCGCTTGAGCGGAACAGGGTGTTACATCCTACCCAACTCAGAAAAAGTCTCGTCCTCGAGACTTACTGAGGATACGCAGTAATCTAGGGTTGAGGTAATCCTAGACAAGTCGTTTGTACTTGTTCATTTGGATCTTCACTTGCACAAGCTTCGATCTTAGCACATCGCTTAGACTGGATCGTGCGCACCTTCGACATGCATTTCTAGTGTGAACACGTCAACCAGCTCAGTGATAGCGAAGTCTTTGCACTCGAGTTTCACCTTTTCTTAAGTCTTGGATGGTGCACTAGTTCAAGGCGTCCCTCGAATAGATGCATTCAACCAAACTTAGGGTTAGTGAAAATCGGACAAGCTACTAGCGATACTCTCAAGGGTTCGCACAGGTTGGCACAAAGGCCACTCGCAGCATACAACCAGACAAGCAAGCATATTATTCAAAACGTATTTTGAAAGTATTTAGACTTATTGTTGGAACATCCCATCGAGGCATTGAGAGAGAGTGTGCACATAACCCACGAACGAGCTTTCGAAACAGAGATATCGAATCGAAGTCCAAAGGCGTAGAAGCCAGGCTCTGATACCAACATGTCACGCCCCGATCTCCCGCAGGCAATCGGCCGTTCCCGCTAGGCGGGAATCACCCTCGCCAGCGCTCCCGCGGAACGATCGCTTAACCCATCCGGGCGTGATGCCGCACGAGCGTGAGCCACGCCCGTGCAAGGCCATGGTTCATTGGCTGGCGGTTAGAGTTCTAAGCCACAGAGTCGCACAGATTGTCCGA
Source organism: Iris macrosiphon (assembly GCA_036927795.1). Classification (NCBI taxonomy): domain Eukaryota; kingdom Viridiplantae; phylum Streptophyta; class Magnoliopsida; order Asparagales; family Iridaceae; genus Iris; species Iris macrosiphon. Next base: position 130,757,614 of record JAYESA010000016.1, on the reverse strand, counting down.
GTGTAGCGGAGTCATGAACGCATAGCGATTCGGTAACAAGTTCTCTGAGTTGACAAATATAGCGGAAGCATTGAAACAAGTAAAGTAATCTCTTTATTGATATGAACAAGTGTTACAGGCGGCGTATAGCCGAGATTACAAGTCGCTCGAGCCTCTCTCTCTGAAACAGTAAAAGCGTGCCAAGTGGCTACAACTGTGGAATGATTTGTACAGGCGATGTTCAGGCGATGTTCACAACTTATGTCTTGTATATGTGCTTCAGTCCCGGACGCACCGTTGCAAGGCTTCAGAGGAAACTCCTGGCCTTAGCACGCACGAAGGAGGCGTCCGCACCGCACGAGATTCTCCCGCACCCTGCATATCAAACTGGTGGATTATCAGTACATTGAATGCACTGGTGGGGAAGCTACTCGCCCGCTCAACAAATCCAAACACGTAATACAGGTTCCGTGCACAACTATTAAGTTGTCTTTCTATTTGCCTTAGGATCAGTTTCATGCAAATATTGAATAGCCTAACTCGTGTCGGCCGTGCGCCGTGCGATATGAGAGGAAACACGGCGTGACTTACCATTTGTCCTTCCCTGTCCAAGGCAAACATTATTGATTTAAGCACGGGCAAGTGTAAGCATTTATGGGCATAGCATATTCATGAAAACCAAACCAAGCAATAGCATATGCAACATGAGAGTCGTTTTAACATGATCGTTCAGGTGTTTGGTTGTTTCTTGATGCTATGCAATGACTCGCACGCGGGTAGCCGCTAAGCGAGGATGACTTATCTATATGAACAGTTGTCGCTGGCAAAGCCATAAAGGACTGTTTATAGTCTTGGGCGGTTGGGTGCGAGAGGTCTTGTATCGCTACACGTCACCTCGCCCGGGACGGTATGGAGCGAGACGCTAGGCCATTGGGGCGTTCACTCCATGCCGCCCACTCACGTTAGACTATCAGAAAGTTCCGTCCGGATCGGATCGGCTCTGGTGCCCCGAGTGTAGCCGTCCGCAGGAACTTGAACGTTCAATACCTTGTGCACAGGTTGTCCGCGACATGCAGTGGTTGGGTCAGTCAATTATCAGGAGATACACGGGAACAAGAGTGCACTGGAATTGAGGACGCAAATGCACTTTGAACACGAGAACACGAGATATTTGAATCTTGATTCTGTACAGTGATTGACTTGTCTTGATGCATTCCCCTGGTTCGGGGCTGCCTGATGACCCAACGGTCTTAGATACTTGCAGGTTCAATCACGCACGGGACGACTATTTAGTAGTCTCCCGGGATTTGGATGAAAACAAGGCAAACATTAAGCAGACAAGCATGCGTTTCTAAGGAACATAAGCAGGCACGTTGCTCGGACCCGAAGGTAAGCCGAGAGTTGAAACCGTTAAGGGACTTAGCATGCGAGGGTCTGAACATAAGCAGTATTTCAATTTCCATGTTCTAGCATAAGCAATATGAGTTGGGATTATTCCCTTAGCTAGGTGCGTTGGATTTATTAGCATGCACGGGTGAATCACCTAGCGACTAGCATAATATTCCAGATTTTATGTGTGCTGGCTAAGCAAAGACAAGTTCACCATAGCCACCCACCTTAGCGATGATTCGCCTCGGTAGAGCGATACGTCTGAGCGAGCCTCTGAAAGTCCAAGCCGGATCCCTGTAGGGGCAAGTCTGGATATCCTTTGCTTCTTGATCGAGGCAAAGCAGGTCGGGACAGCTGCACGATTGCCGATTTGAGACGGCAGTCCGCTTGAGCGGAACAGGGTGTTACACCTGCAACCCACTTTGCAGATAGGAAAGTTAACTAATTCCTGCCAAACAAAGCAATAACAAAATTAAACCTCTAAGCCCTCTACTTATTCCCTTTTTTTCTTTTACCAATAGACTAAAGCAATTTATTGTTAAGAACACAAATAATATACATATATATTAATTCCATTGACATCTTTTGTTTTACAAACAAATAATATAAGTCTCGACAATTTTAAGAATTAATAAACACACAGTTACTAGGTACTAGAATGATGCACTTGTCTTGAAGATGTCTTTTATGATTAAGTCTTCACTTTTGTGTTTACAAATTTCCCTCAAGGTGCCATGACTTTAGGTCATGAACTGAGAATCCTTTAAGAAAGTACTGGTACAAAGTACATAAAAATTTCATTGACAGAGTTGTACAAAATTGATCTATAAAAGCCACACGCATGTCCTGGATTTCCTGATGTTATTTTAGACAAAACCTGAATCTCATAGAAGGAGACTACAACTCGGGATTCACTAGTAAGTTACTAATGTGCTCCTTGAACACACAAAACATATTAAGAATGAAACTCTGACTCATTCTCTTCCTTTTACCGCAGGACCCAAGGATGAACTTAGGTATAGGCTACAATTTTTCATTCTCTTTCACTCTTATTGTTTACTTTTCCTTTGAACTCACAGAACACTGAGCACAAGCATTGAGTATGATTTAACGATTGGTAATTCGTTCATAGGGTTTCAACAATATGTTGTTTGAAATATGATCCACATTTCTGACATCAATGTCCCTTCTAGTCCTAAACAAGTAAACATCTTATTAGTTTACAAATTAATGTTTTCAATAAATTAATATACATGTAAAATTAGTTTGTATCGTAATTTTCTTTGGTTCATTGTTAAATCTATGTAGTACAGGCACCAATAAGAGACAACACAGTAAGGATGTAGATCAATGCTGTTCCAAATATAGAGACAACACAGTAACGACCCATACCTAAGGAACCAAATTTGAATTTTATGTTTGAATCATTTTTTTTTTTACTGATACGCTTGTTCATTTGGGAGAGACATTTGTGCTGGCGGTTGGGAAATCATTGAAGTTAGATAGCAGCAAGACAACAAAATCGGTGTTGTCTCTATGTCATGTAGTCCGATGCGTCGTGGATGCCAAAATCAGTGTTATATCCAAGGGCGTGTCGACACTTGGGGCTGGGGTGGGCTCGAGTCCACCCCCCAAAAAAAACTTGTTATTTTTTTATATATATTTTTAGTTTTTTCATGTGAGTCAGTCAACAGCTAGCTCACCCTAGCACACTCCAGCCCACCCAAGTTCGAATTTCTGATTCCGCCCTTGGTTATATCTACGTCCTAGCACCGTAGCCCAAACTCAATTTGCATCATCCATGTTGCATCCGAAATTGCTTTAATAATTAAATTATATTGATTACAGGAGCTTCCTCCACTACCATTATACTACTGTTAGTTATCGAATTTCTCCATCACACTACTCATCAATATTTTATGTCGAAAATCATGCAAACGAAATGCGATAAGTCAAAAAAAAACTCAAACCTTTCCTTGATCGATGAACCTTCCACTTTTCTGATCGTACAACCCAAACTTCTCCTTCCACTCAGAGACGAGCCCGCGTGCCTCCCACGCACCGACCGTCCCCGCCATCTCCCCGCTCTCTGCGGTGAAGTAGGGCGCGCCGTGATCGAAGAATAGCATCCTCCCATCCTCAGCCATCTCCCTAAAGAAGAAATTAGGGACCGAAATTTAAATGACAAAATTATGAGGAGGCAAAACAAAAAAGAGGAATCTTCTTTCTAGCCTGTTGTTATAAAAATTATGGACCGAAATATAAAGAACAAGTTTTACAAAAGAGTTAATTGTCCAAATGGTACCTAAGGAACGTCGTGGTCGCCTGGTGATTGAACTTTTTTTAGTTAATTTGGTAACTAAGCTCTGAAGTATGTTCCGTTGGTACTTTTGGATGAAAACCGTTAAAAATGTACATGTTTTGTTTGTTGGACTATCATTTTCAGAAAAATATTGATATTCGAAAAAATTCAACATAAACAAATATCTGTTGTCGTGTAAAAAATGCTGGGTCTACGATCAATCATAGACAACATAACGGCTAGTCAAGACAAAAATAACTCTAAAAAAATAAGCACATGGTCATTTTTAACCGTTTTCATCCAGAACCTCCTTCAAACATTTTTTTTAAACCAAAATACAAATTTTATGTACGGAATTAAAAAAAAAAAATCAATGCGTCCACAACATTCGTCATGCACCATTTGGGCAATTAACTCTTTACAAAAAATGAGAGGAGGAAAGAGCAACCTTGATTCGTGCAATTCATATAAAAGTTAGGGACCAAAACGTAGATAACAAACTTTAAGGGATAAAAAAAACCTTCTGTGAGACATCCGGCCGCCGGCGCCCCTGCCGGACTCGAAGACGGTGACGGCGGCGCCGCCGCGGGCGAGGATGGAGGCGCAGACGGCGCCGGAAACTGCAGAAACATATGCAAAAAAAAGGGCAGTTAGGTGGGTTTATTTGCAACTGCAAATGTAGAATACTAAAACGTAAATAGTCTAATTTGGAGGTTTGTCTTGCTTACTTCCGCTGCCGATAACTGCTATTTTCATGGTGGCTGGAGAAGAGGAGTGTGGGGAGAATGGAGAGAGCCGAGAGCCGAGAGCCGAGAGGTGAGGCTTGAGGGGGAAAGGGGGCGGTGTGGTGACGGGACCTATTGCATGAGGGACGAGTTCTTGTGGCTGACGGTGGAGGTTGACGTGGCCCTTTTATAGGCCTGGTATTATGTATCGAGGTGTGTATTGGGTCGGGTCGGACCGGCTCGCGGTCCGAGTCAACCGGATTTGACCGAGGTCCGGTCCGGACCGGGCTCAACCGAAGGAAAGAGGCGAGCCGAGCCAGTCCAGTCCGGTCATAAAACCCTCGATCCAGTCCGGACCCATGATCCGGTCAGGAGAGGACTGGGCCGAACCGGCCTGAATCCGAACTGATTTACGGTCAGGCCGGCCGGCCCGTTTAACTTTTTTTTTTATATATATATAATCTATATGATATAACTTATATATTAATAAATTCAAGTTAAAATTTATAGATTTTTTTTGTTACTAATTTTTTTTTTTTTATAATTTGAAATTTATAAGTTATTTGTTAGAAAGTTTTTTTTATATGACTTTTAAGTATAAACTCATTTGAAATTTATAAGTTATTTGTTAGAACTAAGTTAAATGTAAACAACTAAGTTAAATATAAATTTATCACTTGAAATTTAAAGAAGTGATTTATATGGACATAAAGAAGTTAAAGAAAAAACTAAATTTCTTTTATTAAAGGACGTGGAGACTGAAGAGGAACAAGAGACTTATGTAACAATAAAAATATATATTAAAATAGATAAAAAAAAATTAATAAAATACAACATTACTAGATATCCATACACATTTTCAGATGTATGCGTAACTTCCTTGTACCACAATTATGGTTCCATTTGAGTCGTTTTCTACAATGCAAGCATTCAACAAGAAGTATATTCGAATATCTTCTTTCCGTATCGTGCTCATTATAAACTCCGCTAAAATGATAACAAATTTTCGATGCAAACTCGAGTTGCAGTGCCGGTTGAGGTTGCGGTTCTGGTTGAGATTGCGGTGCGGGTTGAAGTTGCTGATCTTTTAGTTGCTGTTGTGGTTGCTCATTTTTCACGATGGTATATAGTTTCTTTATACTAGATTGCTTCTAAATTTTGTAGGAAAGAGGAAAGAAATTTTGTAAGAGAGAAAAAATTGTATTTTTTTTTCATGAATTATTGACTAGTTATAGAAAAAAAATTGGGGCCAAATGACCCCAAATACCCTCAAAATATAGTTGTTATAATGGATATTTTGGTCATTTTTAGTAAAATGACCAAAATACCCCCAAAATGGCCAAAAAACTGCCAATAAAACGGGAGTATTTTGGCCTGAACCAGGTCGGGTCGTCCGAATTGGACTCGGCCCGACCAGAGGATGGACTGGGCGGGGCCGGACCAGGCTTGCGGGTCAGATCCTCCGACCCAGCCCGGACCCGTGGGGGGAGTGGGCCGGAGCGGGCCAGTCCGTTGACCGGGTCCGGGCCTACCCGGACCGGATTTGACCGGGCCGGGCCCGTGGCGGATTCCGGACCGGCCCGCCCGTTTACACACCTTGAATTATGTGTAATAATTTATTGGGCTATTTGATTTTATCCCCTGTTAGATTAGGTATATTGATATTACCCCCCATGTTAGATTAAAAGTTGAGAATACTTCCTGAAAGTGTCAGTTACATTTTTCGAAAGTGTCGTTAAAAGTTTTGAAAGTGTTGTTAATGAGTTTTTAACGACACTTTTCGGAGGGTATTCTTAACTTTTGGTCTAATAGGGAGGTAATATTAATATACCTAATCTAACACGAGGTAAAATCAAATAGCCCTAATTTATTTTAGGAAGGAAAAAATATATATAATGTTTGGAATGATTTATTTTTCAATACGGGGTTATTCTTATTATTGGATTTTCCAACTCAACAAAATTAATGCAAATAAAAAAAAATCCTTAGCCATATATATTTTTTTTTTGTTCAGATGCCCAGCGATACGCACGGGACTTTGCGCACGCTGCGTTGCATGCCATTTGAGCCAATTGTCCTCACACCTCCCCCGCAGTTTGATCCCAAGACCTCAGCCAGGAAGGTTATACCTCTTCTCACTGACCACAATAGTCAGTTGAGTTCGGTTAGCCATATTTCATATAATCCTTCAAATCTACCATATCTTCCATCTTCCATCCATCCATAATATAATTAGACTTCAAAATGGCTCAACAGTGAGCCGTCAAAACCATATATATATCATCAATTAATTATTTTAAAAAAATATTATGTAAAAAAATTGTTAAAAAAATAAATTTGTTATAAATAATACTACAGATATTTGAATTCAGCCAACCAAAGAGAATATCTCTCATCTTATCCACCTGTGTTATAAAAGATGATTTTTTATAATTAGATAATATTACGTAGCTAACCGTTTTCAAGACTCTTTATGAAAAATAGAAATACATGCATCACTAATTATAATTAAAATATAATCAAATATATAACAAATTTAATTATAATATAAAAATATATATAATAAATGTTAATTTAAATATTTTTAAATATTTAATAATTTTATATTAATTTTAGAAGAATAAAATTATTTTACGTGTAACACACGTGGATTTACTAGTATATATAATGTTTGGAATGATTTATTTTTCAATACGAGGTTATTCTTATTATTGTATTTTCTACCTCAACAAAATTAATGTCAATAAAAATAAAATTTTATTCCTTAGCCATAGCTCATATAAACCTTCAAATCTACCATAATACATATAAATACTCCAAACCTTGATATCTTTTTAGAAGCAACTCTAGTCATGAAAAAAAAAGTGATATATTTTTTATATGTCATTTTCATCGGATTAGCAACTAAGTTTTCAAGAAAAAATTCGAATCATACTCATTTCCACTGGAGCCTCCAATCGTAACCAACAAACCACAATTCCACGGACAAGGGAAAAAAAGTGATATGTAAGCCCTTTTGTTATTTTGTTATTTTTATTTTTTTTAGATGTCCGACGTAACGTTCGGATTTTGTGCACACTGCGTTGTATGTCTTTTTGGTCTACTGTTTCCAACTTCCACCAAATAAATGGAAGGAGGGTCCAATGTTTCCAACTTATACCAAATAAATGGAAGGAATAATTGTAACACCCTGTTTTTTTTTAAAATTTTAAAAATAATTTTTCTGGATTTTTGGTAATTTTTAATTAATTATTAAAAATGTCCTTCATGGATTAATATTTTATGGATTAAATTAAGTATTAAAATATTACAAAAATTATATTTTTTGGTGTATTATTAATTATTGGATGTTGTGTAATTTTTCTGGAATTTATTGGGCTTAAAAACTATTTTTAAATAGCTAAAAATTCTCGTTTTAATTGAACCGGACTGAACCGGACCAACCCAACCCAACCCAGCTGACCCAAACCCTAACCTAATGGGTCGGGTGCTACCCGACCCGACCCTACCCTACCCGATCCGCCATCACCGCCCCCTCTCCCCCACGATCCCCCTATTCCCCCCCTGCTCCACGGCCACGAACCGCCCCAGCTTCTGCCGACTCCGCGGCCGACGCCCCACGTTCCCCCCCACTCCGGCCTCCCCGCTCCACCCCTCCCTCTCCCCTCGCCTATATAACACCACCACCGCCATCACCGCCACCCCCTCCGCTGCTCCGGCCTCCGATCACTCCCCGGCGACGGCAACGACTCCCCCACCGCCGGCGCCAACCCACCACGACCACCCCGAACAACCCCCACCGACAACGCCGTGTCCAGCCGCAGCAACCCGCCGCCGGCCGAGCTCCGCCACCCCGCATTCGCCGCGCCGCCCTGTCAAAAATCTACAGCAAGGTACCTGTCTTCACGCTCGTGTAACTCCCTGTGCATAAACTCGTATTCCGTTCTGTCGAATCCTGTGCGAAGACCTCGTGACCCTCTCGAAACCCGTGCAACTCATTCGGGGTATCGCGTCCTGTGTCGGCCGCAAACCGCGACGCAAAAACAAGAAAAAAAACCCCATTTCTAAAAATTTAGAAATCGTCCCAAACTCGCAAGTTCACGACCGTTTTGCGTGCAACTTGTTAACTGTTTTCAAAATCCACTTAAACAGTAATTTAGACCGTATAACCTAGTTTTAAAACCCTATTTTAGTTCAAATTATTGAGTTATAATTTGCATGTTATTCGTGGGTGAAAATGGCCAAAAACTTGGTCTTTTAAAACCCTAATTTTTCTCGGAACTGGATACGCCCCGCTAAACGAGGCGACTTGGTCGTATGCGAGTTTCACCGAAAGGTGCACGCCGTCAATATGGACGTGTGAGATTTTGCAGAAGTTGATTTGGATGTGTATGCACACCGGAATCAACGCGTATCCGTCGACAACGCATCGTATCGGCCCTGTTCTGAAACTCGTTCTAATTTCGTGTACGCTCATCGTATCGAAACGAAACTTGCGCCATCGGACTCGTAGCAATACGCTGGTCCTGTGACCCAAGTTTGGTTCGATTATGAGAACGTTGACAAAACCATGACTCCACTTGACGGGCAATTTTGTGATCGGCTCATCGAAATCCAGTTCTGGACATTTCGTTGGGTTCGTATCGTCGTTCTGGACTTGTAGACACTAAGTTTGACGAATTTGGAGAACATTATCTCTGACACATTTTTCGGTGCGAAGTGGACTACATGTGGACCCCACTTTGACCAAAAATGGTCAATTTTGCCCCTGTGTTCAAATTGGACTTATGGACAGGTAATTCTAGCTATTTGATATCTTCTGCGCATGATGGTAATATTTATTTCAGCAATCGGAGGAGTACCTGAAGATCCCACTGTAACCGAAGCAACAGTTGGAAACCAAATCCCAGACAAGTGTACCTTGCCAACTTGCAGTAATTTCTGTTATAGTATTTGTTTGAGTTCATTGTACATATATATATACTCTTAATATAAATGTTCAACCTAGGACCGTGTGACATTGCTTAGCGTTTGAATAACATTCGGGTGTCGACGCCGTACGCGGAGTCGTGTAACGTCACTAGAGATTGATATCGCGATACTATAAACATCTTCGTGCTTGCATTATCAAGTACGTCATACCATAGGACACTTGACACTGTTCATGAGACAAAATCTTCTGAGTTATTCATGTGATTCTGTATAAGTTACAAGATTCGTGACATAGACTTTATTACATATGCATAGCTATCATTATGACTCGCTGCATCAGTTAGAGGTCATGATCTTGCGTGACATGGACATGAGACATCATGGACATGAGACGTGTGATTACATTGGGTGGGGAGAGACTTACCATACTAAAGGCTGATTATATTATATATATATATATATATTGTTATCTGGAGGTGCCTTAGACTCTGACACAGAGCTTTGGCACATGTACTGGCCCTTCGAGAAAATGCTGCTATAGATTTCCCCGACACAGAGCCTATAGTAGTCTCAGCCTGAGTATGATTAATGCTCTCATTTGCATATCACATAGCTGGTTATATAGTTTACCCTATTGATTCATTTATTACTGTACTGCATTATTTGGCTTGAGTTATTCTTGTACCTTGCTATGTCCCCTGATAACCTGGATCCAGATTATGTCCCCAGGTTTAGCAGAGGAGATCTATCCCGAGATGTACGGGACATGAGCATACATTGGAGCAGTACCGGTGTCACACCCCAGTCCCAAAATACGTAGGACTAGGACACGTAAGCATGCCAGCCGTATGAATATGGCACTCCAATATATGGAAACCATAACACACGTACGCTGTAATATGAATAACAATTCACAAGTGGTAAATATATATTTCTCAGAGCATAACTAAATCTCATCCACATAAATTATATATAAATAAATGACTAGTATCTATGAACTAGATCTCAATATGAGGTATCTCAAGATGACAGTCGGATGAAAATAAATCCATTACTGAACTAGAATAAAGGATAAGCAAGATAAATACAATGTAAGTACCACAACTATCAACCACTGAGACTCGAAGAGAAGACCTGCTCGGAATATAAGTAACCAGTCCGGATCTGCGCTCCTGCGAATACTCATGAACATCTACACCTGGAAAGGGACCAGGTCCTCAGAGGGACATAACAAGATACATAGAAGCATGCCATAAAGTAAATACTGAATAAATAAAGGGGTGCGCTAACCATCTAAGTGAATGCAAATTTAAGGACAACTTTGAGTGTATGGGAAAGTGTAGGCTAGACATATGCTGACGTAATTCACCAATCGGCATGACTGGCTAGTATATGCCACATATGCCCCCAATACAAGGGCGCTATGTAATATAATAACGTCCTACCACTCCGAAGAACGGGGAATCTGCATAGTATATAACGTCCATATCGCTCCGAAGAACGTGGAATCTGTATAGTATATAACGCCCATATCACTCCGTCGAGTGTGGCATCTGAATAAGGAAAGTGGGTATCCCATACGCCTACAAGTCATCCTCCCCGTCCAATGTAGATATACAAGTCGTGAACACGATGTGGACATCTCGTACTATAATGCAAGTCTCTATAGAAAGAAACAACTAAGCTAAATACCGTTATACGTGTTGCTCACACCGATGGCCAGTCGAGTATGAGGCACGCGTCCCAACATAAACTCACTCTGTGACGTGTAATGATACGTTTCAAGGCCTGGGGAGTCATACCAATAACTCCACAACTTTAGGTGGGTCTACTAGACTCTAGGTCAGACACAAGTCCTAACGTCAATGCATTCGTTGACTTTACCCGAGTCTCTCCCAGACGCGCATAGTTATATAATATAAAATAATAAACATGCAACTAAGTATATAACTGAATTTAAATAGTACAACAAGGCAAGGTGTCACGCTCCAGTCCCAAAATACCGAGGGACTGGACACGTGGCAATGGCCAGCTGTAATCACCTGAAAATTTTAAGAATTTTTAAATTTAATTTCCTGGAATTAATTAGCATTTTCTGTGAATTTTAAACCTATAAATTAAAGTAGTCTAATTTAAAATGAATTTTTAAATGAAATTAAATAATATTAAAATGTGATGAAAATTATATTTTCTAGTGTAAAATTAAAAACCGAGCATGGGGTATTTTTCCGGGAATTTATTGGATCCCGGATGAAATTTTAAAGTATTAAAAACTATTGTTAAAATTAACTGATTAATTAAACCAAAATAATAAAACCAAATCAAACCAGAGTTTGAACCGACCCGGACCGGCCGGTCTGACTAGACCGAACCGCTCGCCTAGCGGGTCGGATCCGGGTCAGACCCGACCCGCCATGACCCGATCCGACCCGTTCCAAACCCTAACCCCCAAATCGACTGACTCTGTCGATTCCACTGCCGGCGGCCGTTTCCGCCGCCGTGGCCGCCGGCAGACCCCTCGGTTCGACTCTCCCGTAACCCGCGACCCGTCCCCTTCCGATTCCGGCTAACGTCCGGCCCTCCCTCTGCCGTGGCGAGCCTATATAAACCTAACCATGGCCGCCGGAAATCTCCTTCAGACCACCCTCTCCGGCGACCTCCAAACCGCCTCCGACCACCCGCTGACACCGTCCAGACCACCCGGACCTGTCCGCCCCATCTCCAGCACCTGATTCCGACCGCCCTCGACCGCCAGCTCCTTCAGAACCCCGATCCAGAACTTCCAGCGAGCCCGACACCGGTGTTTCCACCGACTCCGGCGCTGATCCGGCCACCCAGACTGTCGACGACCACCCAGGACCGGCGCCGTCTCCGCCCGCACCCAGGATGACTCCGGCAGACACGGACACGATCCAGAACGCGAGTACGAGCCTGGACACGATCGGACACAGGATTCACAGAACAGGACACAGCCCTAGTTCAGACGCGTGTCGGACACGATTTATACTTGGTTTTCAGGCCCTGTTCAGGTACCCATAACTTTTGACTCGTAGCTCTATTTCATATTCCGTAAATTTTATCGCTTAGCCTGTATGACCCCCTCGGTGTCCGTGCAAACCGCTCGGGGCATCGCGACCTGTGGTGATCGCGAACCGCGATCCAAAAACAGGAAAAACATATCCCTGTTTCACCCCGGAACTGAGTACGCCCCGCCAAACGGGACGACTTGGTCACGTGCGGTCTTCACCGATACGTGAGCATCGTAGATACGGACGTGCGAGCTTTCGCAGAAGCTGATTCGGATGTGCGTGCACACCAGAATCAGTGCGTATCCGCAGACAACATCCCGTATCTGACTTTCTGGTTCTTGCTGTAACTTAGTGTATACACGTCAGATCGAGATGAAACTTGTGCCATCGGACTCGTAGCAATACGCTGGTCCTGTGGGTCAAGTTTGGTTCGATTCTGAGAACGTTAGAAAATCTCGTATCGTGGGCCCCACAGGCTCCATCTGACGGGTGATTTTGAGAACGGCTCATCGGAATCCAATTCTGGAAGTTCCGTTGGGTTCGTATCAATATTCCTGACTTGTTGGCACTAAGTTGGACTGATTTGGAGACCTTTGACCCTAACTCAATTTTCGGTGCAAAGTGGCCCACATATGGACCCGCTTTGACCTAGAAATATCATTTTTGCCCTTGTGTCCAAACTGGACTTAAGGACAGGCGGTTCTAACTATTTCATATGTTCTGAGACTGTTGGTAATGATCATTTCAGCTTTTGGAGGAGTTATTGCTGAACCCACTGTTACAAGGACTGCTACCGGTATTCCAATCCCAGGCAAGTGTACCTTGCCATAAATTGTAGTTTAATAGTTTATTCTCTTGCTCTATTTTTCTGTGACTAGTGTACATGATATAACCTAGGACCGTATGACATACTTAGCGTCCGATCACAGTCGGGTGCCAACTCTGTACGCGGAGTTGTGTACGTCATTTAGTGATGGTTATTCGAGACCCTTTATATTCTCGTGCTTGTTTATCAAGTACACTATAACCTAGGACACTTGACACCATACATTGACAGAATCTTTCTGAGATATTCAAGGTGATTCTGTGTAGGTTACAGGATGGACATAGTTATTATACTCTTAGATTATGACTGTTGCATTAGCTCTGATCTCACGTGACATGGACATGCGACGTGTGGTTACATTGGGTGGGGAGAGGCACACAGGCTACAGGCTGTTATATATATATATACTACTATTGTGAGGTTGTAGACTCTCGAGCAGAGCTAGACCACTACTAGATATTGCTGCTACCGGCTCTCCGACACAGAGCTTGTAGCAGTCTCAGCCTGAGTACTAGTGTTGCTCTCAGTTGCATTTTTCACATAGATGGTTATGTAGTTACCCTGCTTATTTTATTCTCTATTTTACTGCATTACTTTTGGCTTATGATTTCTGTACCTTGCTATGTCCCCTGAGGACCTGGAATGGATGATGTCCCCAGGGTTAGCAGAAGAACAATATCCCGAGGTTTACGGGACAAGAGCTGAAGCTGTACCAGGAGCTGTTGCTGAAGGAGAACCTAACATAGAAGCAGAGGTGATGGCTGAAGACTTTACTTGAGCTTATGACATTTGTACTCTTCAGATACTTTATTTTGGACTCTTTTGTTCTGGTCTGATGAACCAGTGTTTTAGACTCTTATCGGGTTATTTCTCGACATACTCTGCTGAGACTGGACTTGATGTACTTTCTTTATTTGCTGTTGTTCTTATTATTCTGTGTGTGGATGAGATTAGTTTTTGATTTATTGTTGTAGACCTATATTACAGCTTAAGTATACCCGATGGATCCATTAAATTGGGTTGTTCATCGGTGTGTACTGCTGGCCATTGCCACGTGTCTAGTCCCTGGATATTTTGGGACTGGGGCGTGACACCAGCAGCACGCACCGATGGACAACCCAATTTAATGGATCCATCAGGGCATGCTTAAGCTGTAGTCTAACAGTAAATAGAGCAAATGTTACAAGTCCCAGGTTATTCTAATCTCATCAACAACAGATAATCACAGATTAAATGCCAGAAATAAATGCAAATAATATAAACTAACAATCTCAATAAAAGTGTCTCGGTGAACAATCCGAGAACAAGTCTGATACATCAAGCAAATAGACAGGAAATAAATAAACTGGAAATAGAAACAGAAACAGAAATAACTGACTATATACAGCCAATGCTCAGGAGAAGTCCTCTGGTGCGAACTCGTCCTCAGGTCCTGGTACAGCTCCTGGAAGTGCTCCTGTACGGTGTATCTCTGGATGGATCTCTTCGGCTATACCTGGGGACATAGTCCATTCCAGGTCCTCAGGGGACATAACAAGGTACAGATAATACAAGCCAAAATATAAGCAGTGCAGAAATTAAATGAAACAGCAGGGTAAACTATGTAACCAGCTAAGTGATAAATGCAAGTTGAGAGCATCACTAGAACTCAGGCTGAAACCGCTACAAGCTCTGTGTCGGGGAGCCGGTAGTAGTGATATCATGTAGTTGTCTAGCTCAATGGGAGACTACGACGCCGGCATAATATAAAATCAACCTGTAGCCTGTGTGTGTCTCTTTCCACCCAATGTAATCACGCATATCATGACCATAACGTCTCATGTCCATGTCAAGTAGGATCATAGCTAATGCAACAAGTCATATAGTATCTATTAATACAATATCTCTGTCAAGTCCTGTATCCTATACAGAATCACCATAAATGTCTCAGGAAGACTCTGTCTCATGAATAGTGTCCAGTGTCCTGGGTTATAGTGTACTTGATAAGACAAGTACGAGAATGCAAAGGGGCTCGATATCCATGTCTATGTGACGTTACACAACTCCGCGTACGGGGTTGGCACCCGACTAGTAATCGGACGCTAAGTAAAGTCACTCGGTCCTGGGTTGAACAGTTAAACAAGTTTATATATGAAATCTACAAGAACTCAAGTAAAATACTATAACAAGAATCACTGCGAGTTGACAAGCTATACTTGCCCACTGATGCAAAATTAAGCCAAGGAAATAAATAGCAAGCTGCAGGGTTTGGCAAGGTACACTTGCCTGTGGTTCCGGTTCCAATTGTGGCTCTGACTTCAGTAGAATTTGCAGGCAGTACTCCGGTTGCTGAAATAAATATCACTATCAGATCCAGAAAATATCAATCAGCTAGAAACGCCTGTCCTTGAGTCCAATTTGGAGACAAGGACAGAAATGACAATTTCGGGTCAAAACGGGATCCACATGTGGGCCCTGCTTCGCACCAAAAAACGTGTCAGGGTCAAAGGTCTCCAAATTTGCCAAACTTAGTGTCAACAGGTCAGGAACGATGATACGAACCCAACAGAACTTCCAGAATTGGATTCCGATGAGTCGATCACAAAATCGTCCGTCGAGTGGGGCCTATGGGGCCCACGACACGCGATTTCGTCAACGTTCTCAGAATTGAACCAAACTTGGGTCACAGGACCAGCGTATCGCTACGAATCCGATGGCTCAAGTTTTATTTTAATCCGACGTGTGTACACAAAGTTAGGGCACGTTCCAGAAAGGACGGATACGGGACGGTGTCCGCGGATACGCGTTGATTCCGGTGTGCACGCACATCCGAATCAGCTTCTGCGAAATCTCACACGTCCGTATCAACGACGCGCACGTATCTGTGAAGACCGCGCGCGACCAAGTCGTCCCGTTTGGCGGGGCGTACCCAGTTCCGGGGTGAATCAGGACGTTATTTTTCTTATTTTTGGATCGCGGTTCGCTATCGCCACAGGACGCGATGCACCGAGCGGGTTGCACGGGCAATGAGAGGGTCACGCAGGGTCGTGATGCAACTGACGGAATCAAAAATGGGGTTACGAGCAGAAAGATACGCGTACCTGAACAGGGCTCCAGGAATTGGGGTTTCCTCGTGTCCGACACGTGTCTAGATTAGGGTTAGGGTTTCGGGGCTGATGCCGGAGCTGGGCGGCGCGCAGCGGCAGGGGAGGCCGATCGAAGGGGCGGCGCGGGTGGCACGCCGGAGCGGGCAGGGGATGGGCGGCGCCGGCCGGAGGCGCTGCGGCGCTGGGCGCAGGAGGCTCGGGTCGGGGGATCCTCGGCGGCTGCGGCTGAGGATGACGGAGGAGGAAGGAGGAGGAAGACGGTGGGGCGCTGGCGGTGTCACTACCACATTTTAGAAAAAAGGGTATTTTAGTAATTTCCTATTTAAATAAATATTGTGCATGGTAAATAATTTTTGTTGTATTATTTATTTGTTGTTAGATATTATTTAATTATTTTGGACTTATTTTAGTGGACCCAACTAGTTTAGTTTGGACCCATGGACCAACATGAATTAATTAGTTAGACTTGGCCCATTTAGAAAGCCCATGGTTAAGAAGATGGATTAAATTAATTAAATGATTAGACTAGAAGCTTCCTTCCTTAATTATTTCTTCATGAGAGGCCCCAAGGGGTACATTGGACATTTTACAATTGCTTGGGGGAGGGGCTATGGCCGGCCTATTAAAGAGGGGGGGAAATTTCTCTCTCCTCTCATCTCATTTCAAATCTAGATCTAGAATTCTCCCACTACCAAATTTCCTCCATTCCCAATCCAATTCCCTACCAAATTCATTCCAAATTCTTTCCAATTCACCATTAGAGAAGGAGGAAGCAAGGATCTAGAAGAAGGAAGCAAGGATCTACAAAGAGGAGCAAGGATCTACAATTTGGAAGCAAGTTCATCTCAATTGGAGGTTTCATTGGGAATCCATCTCCCAATAGGTATAATTCAGATTTTTCCATTTAAATAGCTTCTAAATCTGAGATTTAATCATGTAAAATCAACCTATATGTATGTACTACCCATAGGACTTTGTTTTGTGTTCATAGGAGACCCATGGAGAAAGTTATGGTGCTTTTTGTGTCAATTTTGTTGGAATTCCGAATTTACATTTTTTTGTGTGTGTGTCAATTGATCCTATAGATCAATTGGACATGAGATTTGTGTTTGAGGCTAGTGTCGTGTCCATATTGGGATACTTGTGGTTCGTATCCCAACTATTTGGTGATACGTGTCATTTGGGGGTTTTCCTCCGACACGGGACTTTGAACATGTCGTATTTTGACACGGACACATAGATCTACTTTTGACGCTTTGATTTGTTCATAAATATTATTTGTGATCTGTTTGTGTCCTTCGGGGTGCATTTAGTTGTGTGTTGGACTCGTGTCACATGCGTATCCTAGATCTAGTGGGATACGGTGAGATACTCTCCAATTGTGTGTATTTTTGTATAGATCTAATTAATTGTGGTTCAATTTTTTATTTATAATTAGTATATATATATATGGATATTAAATATTTATTTTGTGTATTTATTATAGTAATTATTGTAGCATAGATCTATATTTTGGGTGTGCTAATATAATGTACAATATAATATGTAGCTTTCTTGCATGCAAATATATATGTTACTACTTGTTAAATAATATAATTTATACATAAAATGTTTTATAAAATATATTTGTATGTTTAATTGTGTAATTATATTATTTATAATTATTATGTAATTATTTGGATATTAATGTAAATATTTTAGGTGTGCTTCTAGCCATGTAAATTATATGTTCTTTGTTAAATATTTGAAGGTATAAGTTTATGTGTATATTAATATATATATGTACATTTTTGTATTAATGGTTTATATATATATATATATATATATACTGTTTTATATATTCTGTTTATATATATATATATATTGTTTTATATATTCTGTTTTTATATATATAATTATATATATATAACTTGTTTTAGTGACAGTGAATTAATGACAGTAAAAACTGTCATTAATTAGCCGACTAATAGCAGCCGCTGTAGCCTTCGGGCAATTAATGACAAACCTGTCATTAATTGCAGCAGCGGGAAACAGCAGCTTTTCTGCGACGCTTTTCCGCGACAGTTTAACTGTCAGCAAAAACCAAAGCAGTGGCAGTTTATTATTTGGGTTTCGGTGACAGTCCTTCGGTGACAGTCCCGACTGTCACTATTTAAACTGTTTTGATTTAATCCTATTTTATTCACTGTTTTTCAATGACGCTTTGACAGATTTAATGTATATATTATATATTATAATTGTATATATATATGTATATATATATGTGTTTTGTGAGGAATAATAATTGTAATAATATATTATGTTATTTATATAAATGTTGGGTTGTATATATTATTTTAGGGTATATATTAATTGTATTATTAGTATACTTTGTGTGAGTTCTTTTTGAATCTAATTTGATTCCTAAATTATTGTAGTTTATCTCTATATTATTTTATAGATGTCTTGTGAGGTTGACTTTGGGTTTGACCATGTTTGACTTTAGTGGACTTTAGAGTTGACCATAGTTGACTTTTACCTTAGAATTGACTTATTGACCTAGAAGTTGCCTAGTTTGACTTGTTCTCTTTCCGGGACCTTGTATTAATGTGGTATTCCATGTCTAGGTCTTCGAGGCACCGAGTCAGACATTTGTGAGACTGTTCATTGGACTTCAGGCGAGTACATTATCTGATAGTTTCTCATTTATGATATCCTCTATGTTCGTTGTATCTAGTGTAGATATACATGTTCTCTTGACACTATGGTTACACGGATTGGTATATCCGGATCTCGTCATGAGATGTTATTCCTTGGTATATGGTGTATATGGTGCAAGTATTGTTTTATTGGTTATCTTGTACATGTACAGACACCGATTCTCGGGGAGACTAGCTATCTTCTTGGGGAATCTAGTGCCATAACGTACCGTGGTTGGATCTATTATACCAGTCGGGGTGGGGAGTATTTTAGTGTAGATATGTGATCATACCCTCCTTGTGCATGTCTTGTTCCTTGTGAGTGTTGATCATACACCGCACGTATAATCAGTCAGGCCATCATACTCTTGTGCAAGTTCCCAAGCCGATCACATGTTAAAGCTAGTACTCACACACTTAGTCATTAGTATTCTTGTTCCATCAGCATATTGTTCATTATTGTATTTCTTTCCAGTATTTCCTTATTGTCTATACATTCTTGTATCTATTTATGCATCTTGTTTATCCACAACTATTTACTGTTACATAGTTTTTATCATTATTTGAGAACTGCTGTTAGGGTTGTACTCTGCTCCTTTTCTGACTGGATATATTTTTCCAGATGACACTGAGGAGTACCCTACCTATTATGGACCCCAGGATGTTGTGGGTTTAGATTCTGAGACCCTGGCTCAAGAGGGACTTATCCCAACTGAGACAGTTGACCCTGGAGTTGTAGCTTTATAGTTTTGTAGTATTCTTTGTACTGGATTTGTCTCCAGCATATTTCTGTAATTTTCTTCAGACTCATTGATGTATTATTTTAGACTCATGAGTTGTATTGTGACTATTCTATTCTTTATCTGATTCGTGCTCATTTCCACCTTAGTTCTGTGATTGAGTATACTATCATTATTGGTGGTTCATTAAATTATTAGATAGACTTTCTAGACAGCGTTCTACCGCCGATTCTGCGGCGTAGGCTGGGCGTTGTTTCCGACTAGTACCCTTACACCGGGTGCGGGTCGTGACACATTTTTGGTGGTGGCCCATGCAGGTCTAGCTTCACAAGTATGTGATGTCGTGGTAGTGCGACAACTTAGTTGTACTACTGCGAGCCTGCAATAGGATATAGGATATAGGATATAGGCTGAGATACTCAATCACATCTAGAAAAATTCTTTTGATTCAACTATTCTCCTTTGATATTGATACTTGAACCCTTAAACTTGTCCTTTCCTTGATGTCTTACATCTTGTGCCATATTGATCCTCATTCCGTCTTTTTATGAGACATACTCGGAGATACTTGCGGAGGCACGCAAGGTTGAGCGAGATCTGGGTTTGAAGACCAAGAGAGACCGTGATTCTTTTCTGGGGGCCAACGGCAGTGCAGTATCTGCCAAACGTCCTCATTTCCAGTCCAGACCTTTCCAGCAGCCACAGCAGAACCAGACTCCAGCTAGAGCGCCTTTTCACCAGGCACCTCAGCAGCAGAGGCAGTTACAGCAAGCTCTATGCAACTTCTGCAAGAAGCCCGGCCACATCTGGGAAGTTTGCAGAAAGAGGCTAGGAGTTTGTTTGTATTGTGGTACTGAAGGGAATCAATTGAGGGAGTGTCCTCGTCGTACAGTTCAGGGAGCAGCTCCAGCTCCGAGGGCACAGATAAGACCACCTGCAGCACAACCGAGGGGACCGCTTCCGACACACCAGCAGCGTTTTGTCCAGCATCAGCAGCAGGGAGGTGCTCGGCAGGGACGAGCGTTTGCTATGACAGTCGAAGAGGAGGAACCCACAGGAGATGTCATCGCAGGTTCTATTCTTCTTGATTCCATTCCAGCTTTAGCTTTGTTTGATAGTGGTGCTTTCCATAGTTTTGTATCTATTTCTTTTGCTCTAAAGCATGGTTTGGTAGCTGAGTCTTTGCTTAGGACTTGCAAGATCATGACCGGGGGAGGCATTATCCTGGTTAATGATATTTGCAAGGATCGGAGAGTTACTCTGGGAGGCCGGGAGTTGAGTGCGTGTCTACTTGTAATGCCACTTCCGAGCTACGACATATACTTGGGATGGATTGGTTGAGTAGGCACCGTGCTAGCATAGACTGTAGAGGAGGTAGAGTTTTGTTTGGTCCGCCAGGAGAGCCAGAGTTCGAGTTTGCTAGAGGAGCTGCGGAGCAGGAAGAAGGCATTATTTGTGGAGCTATGGTGGAAGACAAGGAGTTGCCGCATCCGTTGATAGCAGAATTCTTGGATGTATTTTCTGAGGAATTACCAGGATTGCCGCCAGATCGAGATGTTGAATTTTCTATAGATTTGGTGCCAGGTGCAGAACCAATTTCGTAACATGTCTATAGAGTAAACAACAGCGAGCTGGTCGAGTTAAAGAAGCAGGTGGACGAATTGCAGGATAAGGGGTTTATCAGATCGAGTTCTTCACCATGGGGAGCTCCGGTATTGTTTGTACCGAAGAAGGATGGATCGGTGCGCATGTGCATTGATTACAGGGCTTTGAATAATCTCACTATCAAGAATAAGTATCCTTTGCCACGGATTGATGATCTGTTTGATCAGTTGAGTGGTGCCAAGGTATTTTCTAAGATAGATTTGAGATCAGGCTACCATCAGGTGAAGGTGAAGCCGGGGGACATACCGAAGACTGCTTTTAGAACTCGGTATGGTCAGTACGAGTTTATGGTGATGCCGTTTGGTTTGACTAATGCACCGGCGGTATTTATGAACTTGATGAACAAGGTGTTCCACCAGTACCTTGACAAGTTCGTGGTGGTGTTCATCGACGACATACTCATATACTCGAGGACACCGGAGGAGCATGAGGAGCATTTGAGGATTGTGTTGGATGTGCTGAGGAAGGAGAAGCTGTATGGGAAGTTGTCCAAATGTGAGTTTTTCTTGGACAAGGTGGAATTCTTGGGGTATGTTGTGACTGGTGATGGTATTTCAGTGGATCCGAAGAAGATTTCAGCAGTGGAATCTTGGAAGACTCCGAGTTCGGTAGCAGAGATCAGGAGTTTCTTGGGATTGGCAGGCTACTACAGAAAGTTTGTGCAAGATTTTTTGAGGATTGCCGAGCCGATGACCAGACTCACAAAGAAGGATGTGGAGTTTGTTTGGACGGAAGATTGCCAGGCTGCTTTTGAGGAGTTGAAGAAGAGGTTGACGTCTGCTCCTATTTTGACATTGCCATCAGGGTCCGGAGGTTTCACTATTTATAGTGATGCATCGGAAAAGGGTTTAGGTTGTGTTCTTCAGCAGCATGGGAAAGTGATTGCCTATGCATCCAGGCAATTGCGTCCTCATGAAAAGAACTATCCTACCCATAATTTGGAGTTGGCAGCTGTCATATTCGCCCTGAAGTTGTGGAAACATTATTTGTACAGAGAGCGTGTGGAGATCTTCACAGACCACAAAAGCTTGAAGTACGTTTTCACGCAGAAGGAGTTGAACATGAGGCAGCGTCGGTGGTTAGAATTGATGAAGGATTTTGATATCTCTTTGCAATATCATCCTGGGAAGGCCAATGTAGTTGCCGATGCTTTGAGCAGGTATCCGGTAGCTATGTTCTTGACGCAGGATCGATATTTGTTGGAGGACTTGGAGAGCATTGGGCATTGAGGTGATTGTTCCTGGGTGTGCTATGCAGATGTGGGGATTGCAGATACATTCAGATTTGATGGATAGGATCAAGGCAGCACAGTATGATGACGTATCTTTGAGGAGTATCAGAGCTCAGGTGAGAGCAGGATTGGAGGATGATTTTACTATTGCAGAGGATGGATCTTTGAGGTATGGAGTTAGATTGTGTGTGCCTAGTGGGGAGTTGCGAGAGGAGATATTGCAGGAAGCGCATCGCTCTCAGTATTCCATACATCCGGGTGCTAACAAGATGTATCGGGATATGCGAGAGAGTGTGTGGTGGTATGGCATGAAGAGGAAAGTGGCACAGTTTGTATCCAGATGCTTAGTGTGCCAGCAGGTGAAAGCCGAGAGGCAGAGGCCAGGAGGTTTACTTCAGCCATTACCCATTCCAGAGTGGAAGTGGGAACACATTACTATGGATTTTGTGTCCGGACTACCACGATCTCCAGGAGGGAAAGACGCGATTTGGGTCATTGTTGATAGATTGACCAAGTCGGCCCATTTTTTGCCTTTCAAGGTGGGTTTGTCTACGGAGAAGCTGGCAGAGATGTATGTGAGGCAGATCGTTAGGATACATGGAGTTCCCGTCAGCATAGTCTCAGATCGAGATAGTCGTTTCACTTCTCATTTCTGGAGGAGTTTGCAGGAGAGTTTGGGCACTCAGCTCAAATTCAGTACTGCATATCATCCCCAGACAGATGGGCAGTCAGAGAGGACTATTCAGACTCTCGAGGATATGTTGCGCACTTGTGTACTAGATTTCGGGGGTTCTTGGGAGGACCATCTCCATTTGGTAGAGTTTGCTTACAACAACAGTTACCAGGCCAGTATAGAGATGTCACCTTTTGAAGCTCTATATGGTCGGAGGTATCGTACTCCTTTGTCTTGGGACGATGTTGGAGAGAGAGTTTTACTTGGGCCAGAGATGGTTGTGGATGCAGCAGAGAAGGTTCAGTTGATCAGAGACAGACTTCGAGTGGCGCAGGACAGACAGCGGCATTGGGCCGATAGCCATCGGAGACCTTTGGAGTTTGAGGTATAGTTTAGATTTTGTTTGTGCTTATTCTTGTTTGTTATAGATTAAGTTCTTAAGGTGGTGTTTTGTTCTAGGTGGGTGGTTTGGTATTTCTGAGGATTTCTCCGACACGAGGCACGATTCGCTTCGGTGGAGGCGAAAAGCTTAGTCCGCGATTCATTGGACCTTTCACTATTCTAGAGAGGGTCGGTGCAGTTGCTTATAGACTAAACTTGCCACCTGCATTGGAGGGAGTGCACAACGTGTTTCATGTGTCGCAGTTGAGACGATACGTGGCAGATCCTAGTCATGTATTGGATCACTCAGAGATAGAGGTGGGCCCTACTCTTAGCTATCCAGAGCAGCCAGTTGGGATTCTGGATCGGAGAGAGAAGGTGCTGAGGAACCAGACTATTCCTTTGGTGCGCGTCGCATGGAGGCATCACTCTCCGGGGGAGTCTACCTGGGAGAGAGAGGATGAAATGCGAGAGCGTTATCCATATTTGTTTGTACCTTGAGGTATGTTATTTCTAGTTATGTTCTGTTCATTGTTATGTTCTGTTCATTAGTTAGTTGTGATTCTTTAGTTCTGTTCTGTGATTTTCTGGGGGTAGTTTTCGTCTTTGAATTTCGAGGACGAAATTATTTTAAGGAGGGTAGACTTGTCACTACCACATTTTAGAAAAAAGGGTATTTTAGTAATTTCCTATTTAAATAAATATTGTGCATGGTAAATAATTTTTGTTGTATTATTTAATTGTTGTTAGATATTATTTAATTATTTTGGACTTATTTTAGTGGACCCAACTAGTTTAGTTTGGACCCATGGACCAACATGAATTAATTAGTTAGACTTGGCCCATTTAGAAAGCCCATGGTTAAGAAGATGGATTAAATTAATTAAATGATTAGACTAGAAGCTTCCTTCCTTAATTATTTCTTCATGAGAGGCCCCAAGGGGTACATTGGACATTTTACAATTGCTTGGGGGAGGGGCTATGGCCGGCCTATTAAAGAGGGGGGGAAATTTCTCTCTCCTCTCATCTCATTCCAAATCTAGATCTAGAATTCTCCCACTACCAAATTCCCTCCATTCCCAATCCAATTCCCTACCAAATTCATTCTAAATTCTTTCCAATTCACTATTAGAGAAGGAGGAAGCAAGGATCTAGAAGAAGGAAGCAAGGATCTACAAAGAGGAGCAAGGATCTACAATTTGGAAGCAAGTTCATCTCAATTGGAGGTTTCATTGGGAATCCATCTCCCAATAGGTATAATTCAGATTTTCCCATTTAAATAGCTTCTAAATCTGAGATTTAATCATGTAAAATCAACCTATATGTATGTACTACCCATAGGACTTTGTTTTGTGTTCATAGGAGACCCATGGAGAAAGTTATGGTGCTTTTTGTGTCAATTTTGTTGGAATTCCGAATTTACATTTTTTTGTGTGTGTGTCAATTGATCCTATAGATCAATTGGACATGAGATTTGTGTTTGAGGCTAGTGTCGTGTCCATATTGGGATACTTGTGGTTCGTATCCCAACTATTTGGTGATACGTGTCATTTGGGGGTTTTCCTCCGACACGGGGCTTTGAACATGTCATATTTTGACACGGACACATAGATCTACTTTTGACGCTTTGATTTGTTCATAAATATTATTTGTGATCTGTTTGTGTCCTTCGGGGTGCATTTAGTTGTGTATTGGACTCGTGTCGCATGCGTATCCTAGATCTAGTGGGATACGGTGAGATACTCTCCAATTGTGTGTATTTTTGTATAGATCTAATTAATTGTGGTTCAATTTTTTATTTATAATTAGTATATATATATATATGGATATTAAATATTTATTTTATGTATTTATTATAGTAATTATTGTAGCATAGATCTATATTTTGGGTGTGCTAATATAATATACAATATAATATGTAGCTTTCTTGCATGCAAATATATATGTTACTACTTGTTAAATAATATAATTTATACATAAAATGTTTTATAAAATATATTTGTATGTTTAATTGTGTAATTATATTATTTATAATTATTATGTAATTATTTGGATATTAATGTAAATATTTTATGTGTGCTTCTAGCCATGTAAATTATATGTTCTTTGTTAAATATTTGAAGGTATAATTTTATGTGTATATTAATATATATATGTACATTTTTGTATTAATGGTTTATATATATATATATATATATACTATTTTATATATTCTGTTTATATATATATATATATATATATATATATATTGTTTTATATATTCTGTTTTTATATATATAATTATATATATATATATAACTTGTTTTAGTGACAGTGAATTAATGACAGTAAAAACTGTCATTAATTAGCCGACTAATAGCAGCCGCTGTAGCCTTCGGGCAATTAATGACAAACCTGTCATTAATTGCATCAGCGGGAAACAGCAGCTTTTCTGCGACGCTTTTCCGCGACAGTTTAACTGTCAGCGAAAACCAAAGCAGTGGCAGTTTATTATTTGGGTTTCGGTGACAGTCCTTCGGTGACAGTCCCGACTGTCACTATTTAAACTGTTTTGATTTAATCCTATTTTATTCACTATTTTTCAATGACGCTTTGACAGATTTAATGTATATATTATATATTATAATTGTATATATATATATGTATATATATATGTGTTTTGTGAGGAATAATAATTGTAATAATATATTATGTTATTTATATAAATGTTGGGTTGTATATATTATTTTAGGGTATATATTAATTGTATTATTAGTATACTTTGTGTGAGTTCTTTTTGAATCTAATTTGATTCCTAAATTATTGTAGTTTATCTCTATATTATTTTATAGATGTCTTGTGAGGTTGACTTTGGGTTTGACCATGTTTGACTTTAGTGGACTTTAGAGTTGACCATAGTTGACTTTTACCTTAGAATTGACTTATTGACCTAGAAGTTGCCTAGTTTGACTTGTTCTCTTTCCGGGACCTTGTATTAATGTGGTATTCCATGTCTAGGTCTTCGAGGCACCGAGTCAGACATTTGTGAGACTGTTCATTGGACTTCAGGCGAGTACATTCTCTGATAGTTTCTCATTTATGATATCCTCTATGTTCGTTGTATCTAGTGTAGATATACATGTTCTCTTGACACTATGGTTACACGGATTGGTATATCCGGATCTCGTCATGAGATGTTATTCCTTGGTATATGGTGTATATGGTGCAAGTATTATTTCATTGGTTATCTTGTACATGTACAGACACCGATTCTCGGGGAGACTAGCTATCTTCTTGGGGAATCTAGTGCCATAACGTACCGTGGTTGGATCTATTATACCAGTCGGGGTGGAGAGTATTTTAGTGTAGATATGTGATCATACCCTCCTTGTGCATGTCTTGTTCCTTGTGAGTGTTGATCATACACCGCACGTATAATCAGTCAGGCCATCATACTCTTGTGCAAGTTCCCAAGCCGATCACATGTTAAAGCTAGTACTCACACACTTAGTCATTAGTATTCTTGTTCCATCAGCATATTGTTCATTATTGTATTTCTTTCCAGTATTTCCTTATTGTCTATACATTCTTGTATCTATTTATGCATCTTGTTTATCCACAACTATTTACTGTTACATAGTTTTTATCATTATTTGAGAACTGCTGTTAGGGTTGTACTCTGCTCCTTTCCTGACTGGATATATTTTTCCAGATGACACTGAGGAGTACCCTACCTATTATGGACCCCAGGATATTGTGGGTTTAGATTCTGAGACCCTGGCTCAAGAGGGACTTATCCCAACTGAGACAGTTGACCCTGGAGTTGTAGCTTTATAGTTTTGTAGTATTCTTTGTACTGGATTTGTCTCCAGCATATTTCTGTAATTTTCTTCAGACTCATTGATGTATTATTTTAGACTCATGAGTTGTATTGTGACTATTCTATTCTTTATCTGATTCGTGCTCATTTCTACCTTAGTTCTGTGATTGAGTATACTATCATTATTGGTGGTTCATTATATTATTAGATAGACTTTCTAGACAGCGTTCTACCGCCGATTCTGCGGCGTAGGCTGGGCGTTATTTCCGACTAGTACCCTTACACCGGGTGCGGGTCGTGACAGGCGGCATGGCGGTGCTGGTGAGGCGGGGCACGGCGGGTGGCGGGTGGCGGCCGG
The DNA here is from genome assembly GCA_036927795.1 of Iris macrosiphon. Classification (NCBI taxonomy): domain Eukaryota; kingdom Viridiplantae; phylum Streptophyta; class Magnoliopsida; order Asparagales; family Iridaceae; genus Iris; species Iris macrosiphon. Next base: position 130,729,821 of record JAYESA010000016.1, on the reverse strand, counting down.
AGGGGCGGCGCGCAGCGGGTTTAGGGTTGGCCGAAGGAAGCAGGAAGGGGGGGATTTTATAGGCAGGCGGCGGGTGGTCGTGTGGCCGGGCGGAGCGGAGGAGGGGCCGACGTGGCCGCGGGGTGCGGGGCGCGCAGCCGGGCGAGGAGGGGCCGACGTGGCCGAAGGAAGGAGGAAGGGGGGATTTTATAGGCAGGCGGCGGGTGGTCGAGCGGCCGGGCGGGGCGACGGAAGAATCGGGCAGGGGAGCTGGGTCGTGGGAGGGTGCGGGTTCGGGCACGGGCGGGTCGGGTTCGGTCGGGCGGACCCGACCCGCTAAGGCGGTCCGGTTCAGCCGGTTCAGCTGGACCGGGTTCAGGCCGGTTCAGGCCGGTTTGAACCCGGTTCAGCCCGGTTCATTTTTGGTTTTTATTTTTTATTTTTAAATAAATAGTTTTAGGGCCTTTAAAAATGTTTTCGGGGTCCAATAAATTCCCAGAAAATTACCCTAAGTCCAATATTTTATTTTACACCCAAAATATTATTTTCATAATATTTTAATATATTTTAAAATTATTTAATTTTATTTAATGCCAAAAACACTTTGTTTTTAATTAGCAAAAATTCCCAAAAATCCCAGAAAATTCCAAAAAATCCAGTTTTGAAAATCTTGAAAAAGTCAGAGGGTTTACACAAGGTATAATTGCCTGGCAAAAAACTGCATAGTCCTATTATCCGGCTCCAGAAGTCACGCAGAATGATCCAATAGCTCTTCGGGGTCAGCGTGCGCAGGCATGGGAATCGGGGGTGACTGGTGCGGGTTGTCTGGCAAGGGTGACGGATCCACGATGACGATGATGGCGAGGGTAATGACGATGTGATGATTATGTTATGGTTAAGGTGATGATTTGGCCAAAGGTGGTGGTTATATTGATGATGGGGTAATGTTGATGATACGACGATGATTAAGGTGAGGTGATGATGCTAACAATGATGATAATGACGATGATGACGATGATAGTTAAGGTGACGACGATAACGACGATGACGATGGTGATGGTGAAGGTGATGACGAAGACGACAATGGCGATGTGGACGATGGTGGGACGAGGATGATGATGTACATGATATGGTAATGGTGGTGATGATGACGATGTTGTCGGAGGAGCTACTATTCTGGCCGGGGGGAGAGGTCCGGCCAGGGGAGGGGAGGTCCGGCCAGGGGTTGATGACAGGGCAGAGAGAAGGCTGTGGTCGGGGTCAGGGATGAGGGGAGGTGGTGAAGTGCTGGTGGTGTGGCGACGGTGTGGCCGTGGTTCAGGTGGTCACGGCTCAGGTGAGGCGGAGGAGATGGAGGTGGGGGTTCACAGGAGAAGAAGGTTGAGGAGATAGGGGTGTCGAAGACGATGATGGTGGTGGTTTGTGATGTCGACGAGGGTGGAGGAAGGAGGACGGGGGAGAGAGACGAGGGTGGTGGTTCGACTGGGACGAGGGGAGATGGCGGCTCGGGTGGCGGTGGTGTTGATGCTGGGGAGGGAGGAAGTCGGGGAGATGGCTTCCGGCGAGTCAGAGTCGGGCAGCGGCTATGCGAGTCATCTCCGGCGCACATAGTCAGGCGCGGGGCAGCTCAGGGTGCAGCGGGTGGGAGTCGAGGTCGGGTTGGCCGCAGTTGAGTCGGGAAGAAGAAGATGAATGAGAGGAGGTCGAGGGGCTGGGTCGAGTGCGGTGGTGACGGCTACGCCGGCGAGTTCTCCGGCGGTGGTGTAGGCAGGGACAGCCCGGGGGAGGATAGGGAGAAGGAAGATGAACAGTAGCAGGATGGGGGAATCGGCTAGGTATTGTTTTGCAATGTAAAAAAAATAGGAAAAAGGGATTATTTATACACATGGTGTTTTGGGTTGACCTAGAATTATTTTACTTGGTCAACACTTCTTGGGGTTGGGCCTTGGGATCACATGAGGGTGTTTGGAGGGCCATAATTGCATTATTTAAATGCAAAAATTGGTTTAAAATAAAAGGACGATGTTGCGCTGTAAATCCCCTCGATTTATTCTGTAGATAGTTAGAGTGGTTTTGGAAAATTTTGATAGCAGATGTTGAGGTTTAGCGTAGAGATATTTTATCTGGAATTTAATTCAATTATTTAAAACCCTTGGCGCGCCTTTTTATTTTCTGATTTTTCGGGCCCCAATATCAGCCCATAAATTTCATCGGGCTATTGTACCTTCGTCTTGACTCGCCAAATTAGGCACTGGACTTTCCCGTCCTTTGAAATTAATTTTTTATGTGCTCTAAATTAATTGCGCAACATTTCGAAAATCGTAACACATATTTAATTCCGTGTCGGACACATGTGTCGTTACCCTAAAATTTTGGGATACCAACTTAACCCGTTGAGCCGGACCAACTAAAGGGTCCAAGACTGACTCCAAGCCTCCACTATTTTTGACCTTTGCGTCATTTCCGGATTTTGACCCCAAGTGCCCCAAATTAAATTAAATTCGCGGGACGCTTTGTTTCTATTTAAATCAGGGATACTGACTTGGTGAATCCTATTTTTAATCCTAAATTAATTCCAATGTCTTCCTAATCAAACCCGTGCCTAATGCACAATTCTCCCTCACCATGAAAATTTCTAAATATAATTTTCTCCGCAATTTTTGTGTCATTTCATGTGTCCATGCAATTTCCTGAATTTACGGGACTTAGTTGCAATTACTGAATTATGTGGCACCACCCTATTGGCTAAAAATTAATGAGAGGGTCCCAACATAGGGTCCCATTCTCACCCACTCATTCCCCTCATGAAGAAACCTCCTCCCCTTCATGTTTAATCCCAACCATCCATTTTGAATGGATGGATCCCAACCCTCCATCTCCTCCACACATCCCTATAAAGAAACATTTTCCCCCACCCTCAACACATGAAACCTACCGGCCCTAATCCCAAAAATCTCTCTCTCTCCTCCTCCATTTAATTCTTTCATGCAAAGAAAACTCCACCCTTCTCCCTCCATTCTCATTCTTCTTCTTCTTTTATTCGTCATCTTCTTCTTCGTTTTAAATCTCAACTGAGAGAATCTTCCGGCCTGACTGAGCCGACTCCGGTCAGCCGACCCCCACCGCGGCGACTCCACACAGGCCGACCGCCTGCTCTTCCCCGCGGTGCATTCTCTAGCCACAGTGGGCAGCACTCCAGCTGCAGTTTCCGCCGACCGACTGCTCTTCCCCGCCGGAGTTTCAGTGCAGTTTCCCGCCGACTGACAGCCGCTGCCACCGCAGCAAGCGACCTCCGCAGCCGAGCGTCCGGCCCACTATCGCTGCAGCGTGCGTCCCCGCTGCAGCAGTTCACGACTCCGGCCTCTTTCCCGCCGGCGCTGCAGACCCCCCGCTGTGCATCCCGGCCGACGCTGCGTGCGTCCCCGCCGCCGGCACAATTCCTCCCCCGTTGTGCATCCCCGCCGGCGCAGATCTTTCCCCCGCTGTCCGTCCACACCAACGTCACCACCACCCTCGGCCACCTTCTCCGGCCATACCCCGGCGTTGCATCGTTAAGGTCGACTCCCTCTCTCTCTCTTATTTTAAATTCCAGAAGTTTAGATATCAATTTAAATAGGAGTTATTTACATCTGGATATGAAATATCAGCTAGGGTTTAGGTATCAATGGTTGTACATGATGTAGTGTTTTGAGCATATAGGTGGATATAGCGGTTAGGGTTTAATGGTTATATATTGTTGGCATATATATGGTGAGTATAGTATAGTACTTGAACAATGTTGATTAAGGTGAATGTGGATTATAATGACTTGAGATTAGGATTTAATGGTGAACTTGGGTTATTCGTCATAAGTAATTAAAATAAAATTTAAAGAGCTTAAGACTGCTTGAGTATTAAGGTCTGATAATTGTTCCAAGCAATTGACGATTAATTGAGGAACATGTTAAATGGTAGTAAAATGATACAGTGATAACGAAACAGTGGTTATTGTAGAGCTAATATTTGATGATATTATACGGGCGAATGATTTGGAGATAGGTAGTATTCGGATCAAGGATCAGAAATTGAGGACTGTGATTTTGATAATAAATATTTGAGTTTGGAATTAGTTTAGTTATAAGTGCGTGTCGCTTCCCTGTCTATCGTAGAATAGAGTATTGATTCTGGTTTGTATCTCTTCACTAGGTACTACGGGACCTGAGGACTTGGACGCGGTACCAGATTCCCGTCATCAGCAGCCGCACGCAGGCAAGTGTACCTTGCCACCCTGTATTTCAGTTTACAGATATTGTTGCTCTTTTTGTACTTGTGCGCATATTTATGTTGATGTTCGATATTCCGTGTCCGGTTCACAACCGGGTGTTGACATTCGACTTAACATCTTAGAATAATTACTAGATGCTTCACAATACCTCGATGCACGTACCTGAGTACATCGATACCCCAGGACACACTCATATACTGTGATCATGCCAGATTCTTGTATCCTGATACTGACATCATGACCAGAGACTGGAACGACCTTAGGGTCACGTCTGTTGAGTTAATTCTTGTGTCGAGACTGTAGTTAGAGGTTCAGCTTCAATGCACAATCGTTGACCGTTGGGAAGGGAAAGACAGTTACTAGACGTTTGGGCTACTCTGTATGCGCTTATATATGTATATGTAGTGATCCTGTATTAGAGTGTAGTGGTAACACCCGTATGTCTCTGTGCTCGGAGCTACGGTACGACCCGTGTGTCTCTGTGTTCGGAGCTACGGTTTTACTTTGGACGGCCCATGCGTCGAACGTTGTCTTTAAACTGTGTCACACTTGTTTGGTTATGTTAGAGTACCCTGTCGTGCACTTGTACTTTCTATTTACTTGGCATTGTTATATTTGTGTACCTTGTTACGTCCCTCTGAGGACCTGGTTCCCTTCCAGGTGTCGGCCACGAGGATTATCCGGAGGAGTACGGACCGGGCATCTATCCAGCAGCTGTACTCACTGCCGAGGACGAGGTCATTCCTGAGGACTTCGCCTGATCGCTGGTAGTGACTCTTTCCTTGAGACGGTATCATTACCTAGTTACCTGCTGTCGTCCCAAGTTATCTTTTTGCTTACTTTCATTCCAGTCTATTTGTGCTAGCGGGTTTGTCCCCGTATGACTACTCTAGTATTTGTATTTGTTACTTGTCTGGACATTTCTTTCCTGCACATTAGATGTTGTATTTACTTCTATTGTGCTCTTATATTGCTGCATGTGGATGAGATTTAGATTAAGTTTACTTGTGTTATGTGTTGGGTTATTCATTGTACTTCACAGCTTAAGTGTACTCCGACGGGCCCATTAGATTGGAAAGCCCGTTGAAGTACACTGCTGGCCATTGCCACGTATCTCGGTTCCTTATCCATGGAACCGGGGCGTGACATGCGCGTTGCACATCTCAAAAATTATGAAAAAATTCCTATGAAGGGAAAAGTTGGATTTCTTTATGTATTATCCAATGGGGTGGACACCTCAATGAAATTTTGCATAAAAATGCCCAACAATTAGGAAAATTGCACAAAGATGGAAATTGGATTTAAATTGATTAAAATTAGTGTGCAAGATGTTCTAGAATTAATTAGAAGTACATGAGAATAAAATTAGGTGGGACACAAGTGTCATGGACATAGAGGATTCAGTGCAGAATATTAATAAAATTTGGGTTGCACAAAACGGGTCAAGTCTGTGTCTCCAATTTCGACTGGAACGCACAGGGGTACAAAGTTGGAATTATTTAGAATTAATTAATAACGTCCACGACGAATATTGTGCGACTAAAATGTAGCACAAAAGAGAATAATTATAAGTTACACCGAGGTCAGAATGGTGGGCGGGCATGTCTAGGACAAGGTTGTAAAATTTGTAGATAGGCAATGGCTAGTGTAGTGCTCCAATTATTGAAGCAACGGTAAGGTGCGCTACATGTCATAAACAATACAAAATTAAATAAATACTGTGTTCTATTTCTATTTGGATTCAAACTAGCCATAGTTTCTCTATCTATGCCAAGTATACCTAATTTTGGGTGAGAGGGTTTACAATCTACCCAACTTAAAATAATTTCGTCCTCGAAATTAAAATAAGGCATAATTGGTTTAAATCCTTCACTTGCGTACGTAAGGCAAGTTCAATCGCAATCTCCTCCAAAAATTTAACCTATTCAAATCTATCGCAATCCTTTTCAAATTAAATTAATCATTATTTAAATCAAACGTCAACATATCGCACTGTCTTCTCGATTCTCAAATTAAATAATCCATATCCAATCTAATTCAAATCTCTATGACATCCCACATCAAAATTTATATCGCAATCTTCAACTATCATAATCTTCTCTAGAAAACAATTATAATTAAATTTATTTCTATCCTCAACTTGTGAATTTCGTACTCTTCAACTTTTAAATTCAATTTACATCCTCAATATTTTAAATAGGTAATCCCATAATCAACATTTAACCTTTAATTTAAGGCCTCAATTTGAAATTTGAATTCTAACTCACCAATTGTCCAAGTCTAGATTTCTATATTTATCCTCAAAGCTTAAATCGATGATTCAACCTTCAATATAAAAAATTTTAAAATCATATGCTCACATATAAATATTTGGTTTGTCATATCAAGGTTTTTAAAATTCATTAATCATCATCATCTTAATCCTTCTTTTAAAATTTCTCAACAATAAAATGGTTTGAATCTCCCAATCTAATCTTACTTGATCACAATCTAAAAATATTTTATCGCAGGTTAACAATGCAATTTCTACCCAACTTATGTTATCCATCTATCACATAAGGCTCTTATATTTAAGAAAACTTATTCCTTAAATTTACTTAATTATTTTACTCAATCCTCAAAAATTTAAACACCAAATATATCGCATGTGATATACCCTTAATCAGTTATAAAAGGCAGTCATCTAGTAAGGAGATTGACCTATGGGGTATATCTAGTACTCTCTGTATTTTAACTTGTAACAAGCACGAGTTTTCGTCTTTCCGAAATAGGGGAAGACGGAGAGCAATAATAAAGAATTCAAGCTGGAGGTATTAGAATACAAGTATGGGGATCAAGACGTTTAAAGAATTCAAATGGGAATTGTCAAGGCAGTGGTGGATTAAAATCCTATTTGGTAATTTCTTATTTGTATGCTCGTATCAGTACAGTTATGTAACCGATACGATACGCTCAGACATGTCTAGAGGGCAAGTACATTCGTCTACTGGTCATTATATATCTCAATCACGTAAAGTAGTTATGTGAAGGGCGAACCAAGCGCACTAAGGTTAGCTAGACCTTAATACACTGATTCTGAAACGTATTAGTGTATGCATCCACTAATACATATGTTGTGAACAAGCTTGATAAAAGAATAAGTGTAACACCCCGTTCCGCTCAAGCGGACTGCCGTTTCAAACGGCAATCGTGCAGCTGTCCCGACCTGCTTTGCCTCAACAAAGAAGCAAAGGATATCCAGACTTGTCCCTACAGGAATCCGGCTTAGGCTTTCCGAGGCTCGCTCGGCGTATCGCTCTACCGAGGCGAATCATCGCTAAGGTAGGTGGCTACGGTGAACTTGTCTTTGCTTAGCCAGCACACATAAAATCTGGAATATTTATGCTAGTCGCTAGGTGATTCACCCCCTGCATGCTAATAAATCCAACGCACCTAGCTAAGGAAATAATCCCAACTTGTATTGCTTGCTAGAACATGGAAAATGAAATACTGCTTATATTCAGACCCTCGCATGCTAAGTCCCTAACGGTTTTATCTCTCGGCTTACCTTCGGGTCCGAGCAACGTGCCTGCTTATGTCCCTTAGAAACGCATGCTTGTCTGCTTGTAATGTTGCCTTATTTTCATCCAACTCCGGGAGACTACTAAGTAGTCGTTCCGTGCATGTTTGACCCTGCAAGTATCCGGGACCGTTAGGTCACCAGGCAGCCCCGAACCAGGGGACTGCATTATGTCAAAGACTCATTCAGGTATTTGGATCTCCCTGAAAGTCTCCCTCGTGTGCGGGTTTACATCAGCCCAGGAGACTGTGCATATCCAATAGCTAAATGAATCATGATTCAAGTATCCCGTGTACTCGTGTACTTGTGTTCCCGTGCACTCGTGTTCTCGTGTTCTCTTGTTCAAAGTGTACGCGTGTTCTCGTGTTCTCGTGTATCTCGTGATAATTGGAATGACCCAATGTCTTGTATGTCACGGACAACTCGGACCCGAGGTATTGTTCCACGGACGGTCATCGGGGCACCGGGACCGATCCGATCCGGATGGAACTCGTATGTAGTCGTCGTGTTCGGGACTGGGTAGCTCGCAGCGCATCGTGTACTCTTGTAGCAAGCTATCCTTGTCCTCGGCTACGTCCATAATGGCTTTGCCAGCGACTCCTGTTCATATAGATAAGTCATCCTCGCTTAGCGGCTATCCGCGTGCGAGTCACTGCATCGTATCAAGAAATAACTGAACACCTGAATGATCATGTTATAAAATGACCCTCTTGTTTGCATATGCTATGCCTCCTGAATGTTTATACATTCTCCTGCTTAAATTAACAATGTTGCCTCATGTTTGCCTTGAACAGGGAAGGAGATGGTAAGTTGGTAAGTCTCACCGTGTTTCCTCTAACATCGCACGGTGCACTGCCCGACACGATAGGCTATTCAAATATTGCATGAAACTGATCCTAAGGCAACTAGAGAGACAACTAATAGTTGTGCACGAAACTTATATTACGTGTTTGGATTTGTCGAGCGGGCGAGTAGCTTCCCCACCAGTGCATTCAATGTACTGATAATCCACCAGTTTGTATGCAGGGTGCGGGAGAACCTCGTTCGGTGCGGATGCCTCCAACGTGCGTGCTAAGGCCAGGAGTTCCCTCTGAAGCCTTGCAACGGTGCATCCGGGACTGAAGCACTTATACAAGACATAATGTTGGAGCGTCGCCTGAACATCGCCTGTACAATCATTTCACAGTTGTAGCCACTTGGCACGCTTTTACTATATCAGAGAGAGAGGCTTGAGCGACTTGTAATCTCGGCTATACGCCGCCTGTAACACATGTTAATATCAATAAAATAGTTGCTTTACTTCAAACTTGTGTTTCAATGCTTCTGCTATATTTGTCAACTCAGTGAACCTGTTACCGATCGCCTATGCGTTCATGACTCCGCTGCACTCGGACAATCTGTGTGACTCTGTGGCTTAGAACTCTTGCCGCCAGCCAATGAACCATGGCCTTGCACGGGCGTGGATCACGCTCGTGCGGCATCACGCCCGGATGGGTCAAAGCGATCGTTCCGCGGGAGCGGTGGCGAGGGTGATTCCCGCCTAGCGGGAACGGCCGAAATAGCCTGCGGGAGATCGGGGCGTGACATAAATGGTATCAGAGCAGAATCGATTCTCTGGCCCAAATAGTTGCTATGACTCTGAGTCGATATGGTATTGCAAAGAGCGTTCCTTACAATAAGTCCATAGATATTCTCAAAGTGCAAAATGTTTCCTGAACTTGAATTGCTTGATTGTTTCGATTGAGTACGGCGAGGGACGGCACTATCGCTACTCGGAATATCGAGAAGTTTATCCTTGAAGTTTCGAGGACGAAACTTTTTGTTGGTTGGTAAGTATGTAACGCCCCGCTCCGCGCCGGCGTTATATATCAAGGTGAGTGGGCAGAACTTCGTTCTCTGATTCTTGCACGCCTTAATAATAACCTGAGTTTTTGCTTGCAATGTTTTCTTAAGAGAATGATAGAACCTGCCTTGCATGTTAATGTACGAACTCACCTAGCTTGTCTTTGAATCAATATCTGCTTAACGAGAATCCTGAATCGCCTGCTTAGAGTGCATGAACATGTTCACTATCGTCTATGCTTCGAGAGAACCATACTGTGCCTGAACGTGTTCAAGTGATAAGTCGGATTGCCCCACAACAACGATTATATTCTGATGGTTCATCTCGTCTGCATAATAGAGTTTATTTGATAGTGTTCCATGCATTCGCACGCGGTCGGACAATGGCTTTTGGTGGAGAGCTGAACTGCATGCGTCATAGCCACCATGGGTCACAGCTGCCATTAGCATCAGAGAAATGAGTCATTGGTATGCTGTTCCACCAGCTGCCGATCCTGAGATACTCGGGGACCGCCCTGCATATAGCTAAGTCATTGTATTGGCTTGGATAGTGACTGCCCCTAAGAATGTGCATTGTGCGTCTAGCTATGCATCAGACACTCGAGTCGCACGAGACACGCTGCGCACACCCTGAAACATGAACGGTTTGCTTGCTTGCATATTCAATAAGAAACTCTGTTTCCAAACATGTTTCCAAATAATGTAATATGACTCTGCTAGCGAACTGCATAAAACGAACCTAGGTAAAACTAGAAAGATCACTAGTAATGTAATATTTTATAACATGATTACTTAGTACCTGTTTGAGTGAATGCTTGTTTCTGTTCAGTTGATTTATCTTACCAGTACTTGTATAAAGTGCTGACCCACCAACAGTTTACTTGCTTGCAGGTACTGGATCGTCCGAGGGAGCGATAGGCGTGCCACAGTCCCGAAGACCCGGAATCCTGGCTTCGATTGTTGCCCCGAGAATGCTATCGTATAAGGGGGCATAATGTATGGAACGAACGTATGCCTTTGCTAAAGGAAACCCAAGTTGCCTCGATTGTCCCGAACACTCAGTTGGCTAATGCATTAAATTGCAACAAGTCCCTTTCCGCTGGTTACTCGATTGATGCGATGATAGCCAACTATCAACTTAAACGATTGGCCTTGCACGGGCGCAACCCCAGGCCCGTGCGGCATCACGTCCCCCGTAAGCTCGAACGGGCCATTCGCTTGGCTCCCTTCCTCCCTCGCACCCGCGGGACGGGCGCGGTGATTCACGTCCGGCGCGCCGAGGCACGGTGATTCGTGCCCGGTTCGTTTAATCCTGGCCGCACGGGGCGGGGCAGGGCGGAGCGGCGGCCCGGGCGGGTCCGGGGCGTGACAATAAGCTTGCAAAACTAGGCTATAAAATAGCTGCATACGTCAAGGTAGTATATGAAATATAAATGCGCTAGATCATGATAAAAGAATGTACATAATAATTCAAGTTCACAAAGAAGTTAAGACTCTACAGTCTCTACAGTTGTTATACTAACTCCTTGTCTAAGTCGTTAGTCGACCAAATAGGGGTATGGACTTATAAGTTCTACAGTTTGACTAAACATTATCTTCTTATGCTAGCATACAGTTAATGTTGTTCAATTTTACTACAATAATATGTCAAGAGGACTATGTGATACTAGGTTGGGAGACATACTACCCAACTTATAACAATCATCTAATACTGTGACAGTCTTAAGGAGATTCTACAAAATAATATTGTCCTTGCAAATAAAGCATAACTTTTATTGGGGTTTACGAGAAAATCATCTTATTGCATTATATAGGTAATGGTCACCTTAAGTTTTAATCGTAGTGCTCATAGAACAAGTGTCAATAGTAAGAATAGAAGAGCTACTGGTTCTTAAGTGAAAAGAGGATATACCTATATTAGGTTATTGATACGAATTACGCGATTTAAAACTGAGGGTAATTATCAAGTTACAATCTACCAGAACAACTCAAAACTATCCAATTCTAACTGTCAAGCACAACTTTTCAAAGTTTAACATTGACAACTATAATCCTAACAAACTACATATCCTTAACATAAGAGAATTAATCTGGCCTATAAGCAGAAGTGTCAGGTGGCACGAGTTGAAAGATGAAGAAAAGAAGAACATAATTTAGTCATCGCACAATTAGCGAACGTTAAGGGTTCAGAGGAACAAGTCATAAAACTAAATAGAAAGACTCTAGATAATGTCATGATTTCTTGAGGGAAGGTGGTTGCTAATCTCTGTGTTCAAGGTATGATCAAGGAGAATATTATATTTATTCCTCTTGGCTTCCTAAGATACTTTTCTGCTACTATCAAGACAAAGCTAAATTTATAGTCCTCTAGTACTATCTCACCACGAAAAGCTAGATTAGTCCTAATACTTAACCTTGGATTTCTATTGGTTCCTCACTACTAGGGTCAAACATTATGGTAAAATCTCTAACTAACTCTAGTAGTGTTTATACTACTCTCAAGTCTTCATACATACATCAAGGGTTAATGGTAAACCAATCTATAGATAAGGGATGCTAGGGTTCATTAGGTATCCGGATCTTAGAGCTGTGTCAATACTCTAGTTGTATTCTTGGTAGGTGTGTTACCCTAATTATCATTCTAACAACAAGGATTCCTATATTCTAGCATGAGCTATACTCAAGGAACTATTAGGGAAGCACATGAATCAAGCATGATGCAATTAGGTAAATAGAACAGACTGGAAGGAAGATAAGTCATAGTCAATTGTGGATGAGATCCTATACTATAATCCTATCTGCAGGCTTGCTCGGTACAGTAACATAACCGAGACAATATGCTCTAGACCTGCATGGGCCACCACTAAAAATATGTCATGCCCCAATCCCAAAATACGTAGGACTAGGACACGTAAGCATGCCAGCCGTATGAAAATGGCACTCCAATATATGGAAACCATAACACACGTACGCTGTAATATGAATAATAATTCACAAGTGGTAAACATATATTTCTCAGAGCATAACTAAATCTCATCCACATAAATCATATATAAATAAATGACTAGTATCTATAAACTAGATCTCAATATGAGGTATCTCAAGATGACAGTCGGATGAAAATAAATCCACTATCGAACTAGAATAAAGGATAAGCAAGATAAATACAATGTAAGTACCACAACTATCAACTACTGAGACTCCAAGAGAAGACCTGCTTGGAATATAAGTAACCAGTCCGGATCTGCGCTCTTGCGAATACTCATGAACATCTACACTTGGAAAGGGACCAGGTCCTCAGAGGGACATAACAAGATACATAGAAGCATGTCATAAAGTAAATACTGAATAAATAAAGGAGTGCGCTAACCATCTAAGTGAATGCAAATTTAAGGACAACTTTGAGTGTATGGAAAAGTGTAGGCTAGACATATGTTGACATAATTCACCAATCGGCATGACTGGCTAGTATATGCCACATATGCCCCAAATACAAGGGCGCTATGTAATATAATAACGTCCTACCGCTCCGAAGAACGGGGAATCTGCATAGTATATAACGTCCATATCGCTCCGAAGAACGTAGAATCTGCATAGTATATAATGTCCATATCACTTCGTCGAGTGTGGCATCTGAATAAGGGAAGTGGGTGTCCCATACGGCTACAAGTCGTCCTCCTCGCCCAATATAGATATACAAGTCGTGAACACGACGTGGACATCTCGTACTATAATGCAAGTCTCTATAGAAAGAAACAACTAAGCTAAATACCGTTACACGTGTTGCTCACACCGATGGCCAGTCGAGTATGAGGCACGCGTTCCTACATGAACTCACTCTGTGACATGTAATAATATGTGTCAAGGCCTGGGGAGTCATACCAATAACTCCACAACTTTAGGTGGGTCTACTAGACTCTATGTCACGCCCCAGTCCCAAAATACTGAGGGACCGGACGTGTGGCAATGGCCAGCAGCACACACCGATGGACAAATCCAATTTAATGGATCCATCGGGGCATGCTTAAGCTGTAATATAAGAATAAGTAGGTCCAATGATACAAGTCACAGTCTATGCTAATCTCATCCACAACAGATAATCATAGATCAATTGCCAGAATGATGCAAATAGAAATAACTAACAAATCTCAATAAAAGTGTCTCGGAGAACAATCCGAGAACAAGTCTGATACAGCAATGCAATAGACTGGAAATAAAGGAACTGAAAATAGAAATAAATGAGTATCACCAGACAATACTCAGGAGAAGTCCTCTGGCACGATCTCGTCCTCGGGTGACGGTACAGCTCCTGTATCTGCTCCTGCTGCAGTCCCGTATACCTCGGGATAGATCTCGGCTGTAAATCCTGGGGACATAATCCGGATCCAGGTCCTCAGGGGACATAGCAAGGTACAAGAAAGCTCATGCCAAAATAAATGCAGTGCAGCAAATAATGAAATAAATAGGGTAAGTATGTAATCATCTGTGTGAAATGCAAGAGAGAACATCAATAGTACTCAGGTTGCAACAACTACAAGCTCTGTGTAGGAGAGCCGGTAGCAGTGGTATCATGAAGTGGTCTAGCTCAGCGGGAGACTGAGTAGCCGGCATAATATAGTCAACCTGTAGCCTGTGGGTCTCTCCAGCAATAGATGGAACAATAAGGGAATACTAAATAACCAGCTAAGTGATATGCAAGATGAGAGCAGCACTAGAACTCAAGCTGACGCCGCTACAAGCTCTGTGTCGGGGAGCCGGTAGCAGCGGTAATAATGAGTAATGGGCCAAGCTCGGGCTTCAGAGTCTTGTGCCTCACAATAATAGGGGTGTATATATATGGTCAGCCTGTAGCCTGTGTGTCTCTCCCCACCCAATGTAATCACACGTCTCATGTCCATGATGCCTCATGTCCATGTCACGCATGATCGTATCTAATGCACAAGTCATCTAATGTCTAGGAATATAATATCAATGTCAAGTCCTGTATCATATACAGAATCACCATGAATATCTCAGGAAGATCCTGTCTCATGAATAGTGTCAAGTATCCTGGGTTATAGTGTACTTGATAAGACAAGTACGAGAATGTAAAGGGGTCACGAATGTCCATCTCTAGATGACAATACACAACACCGCGTACGGTGTTGGCACCCAACTAATAATCGGACGCTAAGTACGTCACACGGTCCTAGGTCAAGCATGCACATCAATATAAATGAATCAAGGGAAAATGCAACAAGAAGTGTAAAGTTGGCAAGGTATACTTGCCCACTGATGTATAACTAAGTCAAGAAAGTAAGTAGCAAAGCTGCATGATTTGGCAAGGTACACTTGCCTGGGGTTCTGGCTTTAATTGTAGCTCTGGTCTCAGTGTGATCTGTAGGTACTACTCCGGTTGCTGTAATAAATATCACCATTAGATTCAGAAAATATCAAATAGCTAAAAACGCCTGTCCTTGAGTCCAATTTGGACACAGGGGCAAAAATAATATTTTCGGGCCAAAGCGGGGTCCGCATGTGGGCCACTTTGCGCTGGAAAGCGTGTCAGGGTCAAAGGTCTCCAAATTTGCCAAACTTAGTGTCAACAAGTCAGGAACGATGATACGAACCCCACGGAACTTCCAGAATTGGATTCCGATAAGCCGATCACAAAATCGCCCGTCAAGTGGAGCCTGTGGGGCCCACGATACGCAATTTTGTCAACGTTCTCAGAATCGAACCAAACTTGGGTCACAGGACCAGCGTATTGCTACGAGTCCGATGGCGTAAGTTTTGTCTCGATCCGACGTGTGTACACAAAGTTACAGCGTGTTCCAGAATCGACGAATACGGGACGGTGTCGACGGATACGCGTTGATTCCGGTGTGCATGCACATCCAAATCAACTTCTGAGAAATCCCACACGACCGTATCAACGTCGCACACGTTTCGGTAAAGATCGCGTGCGACCAAGTCATCCCGTTTGGCGGAACGCACTCAGTTTCGGGGTAAAATAGGGCATTATTTTTCCTATTTTTGGATCGCGGTGTGCGATCACCACAGGACACGATGCACCGAGCGATTTGCACGGGCACCGAGGGGGTCATACAGTCTACGCGTTACAACTGACGGAACAAAAATTAGGGCAGCGAGGAGAGAGATATGAGTACCTTAACAGGGCTCCAAAAGTCCAAATTCTCGTGTCCGCGTGTCAATGCGACACGACACAACACAGTGCTGTGTCCACAGAAGCTAGGGTTAGGGCTCGACAGAGACTCATCGAAGGAGCTCGCCGGAGAAGGCACTGGGCTCGGGCAGGTCGTCGGTCGGCGAGGCGGAGCCTGGGCGGCGCTGGGGCAAACGGGTCGAGGCTGGCCTGGGCTCGGCGGAGCTCTGGCCCGCTGCTGCGGCTGTGCTAGGTCGGGGAAGATGAGGAGCTCGTCGGGGAAGCGGACAGCGGGTGAGAGAGGCCAGGGAAGCGGCGAGGACAGCGGGGAGGCTTCGGCTGGGGGCTCGGGTGCAGCGGTGTCGGGGTCTTGGGCTGGTCGGCGAGGAGTTGGGGACGACACTGGAGGGCGAAGCCGGCACTGGGAGGGTCTGCGGTGGAGGAGGATGGGAGGAGACGGCTGTGGGGAGTTAGGTCGTGGAGGAAGGACGGCGAGGGTGACAGGTGGTCGACGCGACGAGAGGAGGAGGAGGGTTGGGATGGTTCAGCGAAGGAGGAAGTTGAGGAGGAGGACAGAGTCGTCGGCGGGGGTCGTGGCCGGAGAAGAAAGGGGAGGTTTAGGGTGGCTAGGGCCGACCGTGGCGGAGTCGAGCGGCGGCTGGACGGTCTTGGGTGTAGCGGGGAGTGGGAAGAAGGAGGAGGAGTTCTGGTGGAGGGGTGGCGGCTAGGTCGTCGAGGGCAGGAGGTCGGGAACGGGGCCGAGCTAGGGTTCATGTCAGGGGCGGCGGAGCTAGAGAGAGAGGCGGCGGCGGCTTCACGGATCCCGAGGCAGCTTTATAGGCTGCTACAGTAATTCCGAGGAAAATCGGGATTAGGGTTCAGGCATGGGTTTGGGTTCGGATTCGCGGGTCGGGTTCACATGAATCCGGCCCGCCCCGATTAGTATTTAAGTGCGGGTACGGGTTGTCGGGTTTCGGGTTCGGGTCTAGATCCGACCCGACCCGATACGGTTTGGGTTTGGTTCAGTAATCTGGTCCGGGTTGGTTTGAATTGGTTTGGTTCAATTGAATCGGGTTTATTTAGGGGTTTAATTCGGTTTAATTATTTAATAGTTTCTAGGGCTTTATAAATGCTTCCGGAGTCCAATAAATTCACCAAAAATTATTCTATGTCCGGTTTTCCATTTTATACCATAAAATATTATTTTCATAATATTTTAACATTAATTAACAGCAATTAAAAATCATTAAATTGCCAAAGGCCTAGGTTTTAATTATAGAGAATCCCGAAAAATTGCAGAAAAATCCAAATTAAAATTCTGAAAATTAGGAGGCTTACAATCTACCCAACTTATAAAAATTTCGTCCTCGAAATTAAAATATGGTAGGGTTCTCTCTATCCAATCTCACTTGATTACAGTCTAAAGGATTCCTCTTAAGTGAACATTGCGGTCTCTACCCAACTTAGAATTTACCCATCTATCATCTAAGGCTATACACCTAATAAAGCTATGCCCCAACTTATAATCATGTTATTGAATCCTCAAGTCTTTAACACCAAACATATCACCTATGATATTCCCTTAATCATATAAAAGGGTCATCAACAATGCGACCGGCCTGTGGGGTATATCTAGTACTGTCTATATATCAAACTTATACCAAGCACGAGATTTTGTCTTTCCGAAATAAGGGAAGACGAAGATCAATAATAAAGAGTTCAAGAGTGAGGTAATATAATAGAAGTATCAGGATCAAGGCGTTTAACGAATTCAAATGGGATTTGTCAAGACAATTGTGGATTAAAATCCTATTCTGGTAATCCTTGTTCGCATGCTCGTATTAGTACAGTTATGTAGCTGATACGATATGCTCAGACATATCTAGAGGGCAAGTATACTAGTCAACTATATATCTCAATCCACGTGAAGTAGTCGTGCGAAGAGCGAACCAAAATGCACTAAGGTTGATCAGACCGTAATACATTGATTCTGAATAGACAATTATATTAGTGTACATGTCCACTAATACATATGTCATGAACAAGCTCGATAAAGAATAAGCTTGCAAAATTAGGCCATAGAATAGCAGCATAAGTCAAGGTAGTACAACAATATAAGTACGCTAGATGATGATGAAAGGAGGTACAACTTAATTCAAGTTCACAAGGACAAACAAAATAAGCAATAACAAAAGACTCTACCATCTCTACAGTTATCAATTATAAAAACATTCTAGGTTATAAATTATTAGCAGTTCAAAACTACATAGGTTAAGGCTGAGATCACGAACCAATAGGCACGAGATAAAACAAATCGATAAACAGATAACTACGACAAATTACGCGCATTAGCTTCTCCATGGGTCTGTGCGTCTTCCAAAATCATCGATGGAGCTTGTTCACGTTCTTGCAGTTGGTTCCTCTGCTGCTGTTGAGCCTGCTGGAAGAGTGTTGCTTGTGGTATTAAAGGTGGCCTCGGCTGATACCCTCCTGGGGCTGGTGGTATGACTCTTTCAACTTCCGTTGGCGGTGCTCCCGATGCTGGAGAGGCTGGCGTTGGTGCTGGTGACATTGGCGCTCTTTCTCGACGTTCGGGGCATTCCTTTAATAAATGCTGGCTGGATCTGCAAGCTAAACATAATTTCCTTTTGCGTCTGCACTTGTTCTCTATGTGGCCTCGCCTGCGACAATATGGACAGACAGGTAGTACTTGCGGAGATGCTTCTAGTGGCTGGTGCATGTGAGAACTTTTTGTAATTTCTTCCTGTGGAGCTCCGACTGGTGCTGATGTGGCTGGTTGATGAATCAGTAATGCTTTCTCTCGATGCTGAGAACAGTCCTTGGCTAAGTATTGATTGGTTCCGCGAATCAAGCATAATCCTAACTTGCGTCTGCATTCTTTTTCAATATGGCCTATCTTGCCACAATAGTAACAAGTAGGAAGGAATGAGGCTCTGGGTGCTGCTCTTGGTGGTGGATTAATCTGTGATCGCTTTGCAACTCTTTCTTGTTGTGCTTGGTCTGGTGCTGATGTATACGGCCGCTTCTGGCTGGACCCTATCCTGGTGTCGCACTCCATAGCCTGTGTTGTAGTAAGAACGTCCGTTGCAACGGAGCTGATTATCTTCCGTAACTCCGAGCTAAATCTGTCGATGAACTTCTCTGCTTGGTTTTGCTGAGCTTCTTCCTGAACCTTCTGGTGGGCTTGCATCATCGCGTAGAACATCTGAACCATTTGTTGTTCGTCCATAGCCTGCCCTTGGGGAACAGTAGGCGTCGGTGGAGCCAACTGCGTCGATGGTGGAATGTCATCTTCCTGGATTCTCGAGGCCTGCTGACTTGCTTGCTGTAATGATGGTCCTTCACCAACTGGTATCACTTCATCTTCGTGGGTAACCACAACACCTTGTGGTGTTTCTGGATGAGTCTCGTCGCCGGCTTGGGGATTCATTTCTCTGCAACCAAAATAAACTATAAGAGGCGTACAGGAATCAAGGCAGGATGCAAGTCAAGAATTTTAATTCGAATCCGATATAGATGTCAAGAACGATTCAAGCAAGTGGATGAGATCCTTAAAACTTATCCTATTCAAATTGTAGGCTTGCTCGGTCCCTAAGTTGAAACCGAACAATTTAGTCGTTGACCTGCATGGGCCACCACAAAAACCATGTCACGCCCCAGTCCTAAAATATCGAGGGACCGGACGCGTGGCAATGGCCAGCAGCACACACCGATGGACAAATCCAATTTAATGGATCCATCGGGGCATGCTTAAGCTGTAATATAAGAATAAGTAGGTCCAATGATACAAGTCATAGTCTATGCTAATCTCATCCACAACAGATAATCATAGATCAATTGCCAGAATAATGCAAATAGAAATAACTAACAAATCTCAATAAAAGTGTCTCGGAGAATAATCTGAGAACAAGTCTGATACAGCAATGCAATAGACTGGAAATAAAGGAACTGAAAATAGAAATAAATGAGTATCACCAGACAATACTCAGGAGAAGTTCTCTGGCACGATCTCGTCCTCGGGTGACGGTACAGCTCCTGTATCAGTTCCTGTATCTGCTCCTGCTGCGGTCCCGTATACCTCGGGATAGATCTCGGCTGTAAATCCTGGGGACATAATCCGGATCCAGGTCCTCAGGGGACATAGCAAGGTACAAGAAAGCTCATGCCAAAATAAATGCAGTGCAGCAAATAATGAAATAAATAGGGTAAGTATGTAATCATCTGTGTGAAATGCAAGAGAGAACATCAATAGTACTCAGGTTGCAACAACTACAAGCTCTGTGTAGGAGAGCCGGTAGCAGTGGTATCATGAGGTGGTCTAGCTGTCACGACCCGCACCCGAAAATCGGGCATGAGCCGTGGGTACGTCCAGCCTACGCCGCAGAATCGGCGGTAGAACGCTGTAAAGGTCCGTTCTAGGTCAACCAACTATCTAGATAACTCACAGAAAAATCCGGCATGACCTCTCCAAAAGGAGGGCAAAACCACGCAATATATATATGTGAATAAAATCCTCTCCAACAGGAGGGCAACCACGCAATATATATATAACAATAATCTCAATCACAAAACTAGAGGAAGAATGTAAGCACGATATGATATAAACAAAGAAAACCAGAACCAAGAGAGCAAGACAATCCAAAATGATACAGTCCAAGTCTAAAAGCTACAACATCACAGCCTCAAAAGAATAAGTACAGTCATCCAAAATACAAACCACTGAAAATAACCCAGGAAACCCACCTAGCTAACTAGGGTGCTATCGGCGTCTCCTCGGCGCACTCCTCCTCGGGGTCACAGCAGTCGTCAACACCAGGCCCGTAGAACGTAGGGCAATAGTCCTCAGGATCCTCTGGAAAAAATATGCCCAGTCAGGACTGGAGCGAAGTACATAACTCTGAAAGCAACTCCAAATACATGGTAAGGTGTATATGACGAGCAATAGAAAAGTAATCAAGACGCACAGGAAATAAATATATGCTGGAGCACAATAAGTAGCTGCAATGTAAACTGGAGAACAATACAAGTAGTGGAAAAGTAACTGCAGGTGAGAAACATGAATACTAGCTAAGTGCCTTGAGCACAAGTTCGTTATATGATCGGCTTAGGTTGCACATGAAAGTCACTACGATAACTCCGTTATGCGTGAGTTGCATAACCGACATACACATGAATACTGTTTGGCTTTGATCATATAACCAACTCACTACTCCCCTCCCCCACTAATACCATTGGATCCAACCACAACACGCTACGTACATGATAATAGCTCGCGCACACGAAGGCGAGAGCACAAGAAGCACATGATAGCACATGATAATCAATACCCGAAGCACATGATGAAATACACGTGATAGAGTACCCGCTGAACACGGTAAGGGGGATAGCACCTCATGACGGGATCCACTAGTACCAGCTCGTGTAATAAAGTGTCAGAATCAAGTATTACAGTTCTAGAACAGGTGATATAAACGCTATCATGAAATGGAAACTATCAGAGGTAGGTACTCGCCTGATGTCCTGAGCAACTGATGAGGATCGAGGTCCGGACCGGTGTCGCAAGGACCTAAAGCGAAAAACAAGGATTAAACAGGGTTCTAAGCATTTAAACTGATATAAAATAATTAAAAATAGGCTTCTAGGGCTATTCTAGGTCGAACGGGTCAAACCGGTGAAAATCGGGTCAAAAAGTCAACCCGGGGTCCAAAAAGTCAACTCTAGGTCAAAACTAGGTCAAACGTTGACTTTTGCAGTCAACGGGGACAATTATGGTCAAAGCTAGGTCAAACTAGGGTGCCCCTGAAATTCTAGGTCAAACCGAGCTCATTAAGCCACTAAACTCACAAACTCGCCTAATCGAGATACCGGGATACCCTCGGTATCCGATACCTCGTCCTAGGCCACGCACCCCGCCTAAACCCGCTAAAACCTATGCTAGCACGCGTAATTATATATATATAAACATACAAAAATCACTCCAAAGCATTTCCTAGGCTAATGCTCAAATACCCCGCTCGAAACTCAATACCTTGAATATCTCAAGGTATCGAGATACCTCGGTATCTCAAGGTATTGAGGTTTCGCCCTAAGGCCCTCTAACTAGCTATTTAGCTACTAATTATATACCTAGTTATTAATCTAGGCTAGGTAATATATATATCTACCATATATATATACATCTAAGTATGTATATACCTATGTATATAGATATCCACACACATTTACCCGATACCCATTACCTTACCTAATCATAACATATATATATATATTACCTATCAAGATATCTATATATATATAACTAACTATAGATATATAGATATCTATCTCCTAGATAGATAAAACTACCTATCTACCTATCTACCTATCTAGTATCTATCTATCTATCTATCTATCTAAATACCTAGCTATCTATCTATCAATATCTATCTATCAATATAATTATCCATAACTTATCTATCTAACATATATATATATCTATATATCAAACTCTCTTCCTCCCTCGCTAGCTACTACCCACTGCTACTGCTGGAGCTCCTTATTCCTGCTGCTGCTGCTCCATACTTCGCATCGCTGCTGCTGTGCTGGCTCTATATGCTGCTGCTACTGCTCTTGGCTGCTGTTACTGCTGCTCTTGTTGCTGCTGGAGCTGCTGCTCCTCTATGCTACTGCTGCTGCTCCTCTATGCTACTGCTGCTGCTGATTCTGCTGCTGCTGTGCTGCTGCTGCAGTGCAGCAGCAGCTGCAGCCACTGTTGCTGTCCTCCCCCCCCCCCTTTCCTCTCACACATACACACACACACACCCATATATATACATATATATATCACTATCTATATATATATATACATACATATATATCTATATACATATAACTAGATACATATATATATACACACACTTAACTACACACTCTAACACACACACACTAGCACACTCACACACTAAAACACACACACACATAAATATATATACACATAGCTACAAATATATATATAAACACACAAAATATATATATATATCAATACACACACTCTAAGATATATACACACACACACATATTCAAATATATATACATATACACACGAGCACACTTACACATATACATATATATATACACATAGACATATACACACATAAGCACATAGATATAAATACACTCATATATATATAAATATATATACATAAACAAACATACATATAAATATATACATATATTTATATATATATATAGACACATATACACAACCACCACACAATGCACACAACACACAAACAACACGCCCCTCGCACGCCCAACGACCCCGACACTCACCAACACCCTAAAATATATAAAATATAGCCCGAAAACTCTAGCACACACTCCCCGATACTAACCCAACGCGCGCACAAAGCCGAAACGAGGAAACCAAGTCGAAATGGCCGTTCGGTCATTTCGACGAACACGTGGTGCGCGGCTCGGAAAACCTCCTGAAACGCACACCAAACGAACTCGGAATCGGCCCAAAATTTACCCACGCGCTCTACACGATGTCTAGATCCTAGAAAATGCGCTCCCACGTCGATTCTAGGCCCGTGGCGGAAACGCACACAAACTTAGAATCGGCGACGACGAAAAGCCCCAATTTCGCCCGAAACGTCCGTTTCTCCGCGACGCGGCTCCCCGTGTCCGAACGGAGACACGCACTCACCCTCTAGACACCCGACAATGTCTACCTAGGTCCCTCTAACCTAGGGCATCACCCAAAATTGGGCCAAATTCGGATTCCACCCGAATTCGACACAAAACCTAATGTCAAAGTCTCTAAACTCACCCAAACTAGTTCCAACTTCCTCCTACGGGTAGGGTTAGGGTCTAGGAAGGTTCTACAACACTAATTACACTACACAAAAATAATTAGGAAGGGGAAAGTTAGGTTTTACCTCTTGGGAGTTGGAATCCCAAGGCCAAAGTCCCAAATTCCCTCCAAATCAACTCCCTCAAGCTCCAAGCTTCCAAATCTAACTCCCACACTAGATCTAGGCTCCTCACACCTAGGTTAGAGAAAATGCAAGGTGAGGGTTAGCTTAAGGAAGAAGGAATGAAGAAGAAAGAAGAAAAATGGAAGAAAACTCACTTGGAGAAGGAAGGAAGAAGAAATGAGAAGTGGAGAAGAAGAAGAAGTAAAGAAGTGGAATGAAGAGGAGAGGGGGGGCTGCTCCTTGCTGCTGGAATCGGGTGTGGGGGTAGGTAGGGGCCGGCCACATGCTATTAAAGGGATTTACAACTTTCCAAATTCCCAAAACGCCCCTATTCACTCGGTTTTGGGTTCCGGGTTCCAAATGCACTCAAACTAGTTCCAAATCTCTCCAACTAACCTCCAAAAAAATAAAATAATAATTCTAGGCCCCAAAATAATTCTCACAAGGGTGTGGGCTGGGTCGGACATGGGTCCACTAGGGTCTGACATGGGTCCAGGCTAGCCAAAACCCTAAAACAATCAAAATAAAAATAAGACAAGCACTAATTAAATATAAATATAAATAATTAAATACAATACACTATTTATCAAATAAAAAAAAAAATATAACCCTATTTTCTAGAATTGGGTAGTGACACTAGCTCAGCGGGAGACTGAGTAGCCGGCATAATATAGTCAACCTGTAGCCTGTGGGTCTCTCCAGCAATAGATGGAACAATAAGGGAATACTAAATAACCAGCTAAGTGATATACAAGATGAGAGCAGCACTAGAACTCAGGCTGACACCGCTACAAGCTCTGTGTCGGGGAGCCGGTAGCAGCAGTAATAATGAGTAATGGGCCAAGCTCGGGCTTCAGAGTCTTGTGCCTCATAATAATAGGGGTGTATATATATGGTCAGCCTGTAGCCTGTGTCTCTCTCCCCACCCAATGTAATCACACGTCTCATGTCCATGATGCCTCATGTCTATGTCACGCACGATCGTATCTAATGCACAAGTCATCTAATGTCTAGGAATATAATATCAATGTCAAGTCTTGTATCCTATACAGAATCACCATGAATATCTCAGGAAGATCCTGTCTCATGAATAGTGTCAAGTATCCTGGGTTATAGTGTACTTGATAAGACAAGTACGGGAATATAAAGGGGTCACGAATGTCCATCTCTAGATGACAATACACAACACCGCGTACGGTGTTGGCACCCGACTAATAATCGGACGCTAAGTACGTCACACGGTCCTAGGTCAAGCATGCACAGCAATATAAATGAATCAAGGGAAAATGCAACAAGAAGTGTAAAGTTGGCAAGGTATACTTGCCCACTGATGTATAGCTAAGTCAAGAAAGTAAGTAGCAAAGCTGCAGGATTTGGCAAGGTACACTTGCCTGGGGTTCTGGCTCCAACTGTAGCTCTGGTCTCAGTGTGATCTGTAGGTACTACTCCGGTTGCTGTAATAAACATCACCATTAGATTCAGAAAATATCAAATAGCTAGAAACGCCTGTCTTTGAGTCTAATTTGGACACAGGGGCAAAAATGATATTTCTGGGCCAAAGCGGGGTCTACATGTGGGCCACTTTGTGCCGAAAAACGTGTCAGGGTCAAAGGTCTCCAAATTTGCCAAACTTAGTGTCAATAAGTTAGGAACGATAATACGAGCCCAACAGAACTTCCAGAATTGGATTCCGATGAGCCGATCACAAAATCGCCCGTCAAGTGGAGCCTGTGGGGCCCACGATACGCGATTTTGTCAACGTTCTCAGAATCGAACCAAACTTGGGTCACAGGACCAGCGTATTGCTACGAGTCCGATGGCGCAAGTTTCGTCTCGATCCGACGTGTGTACCCAAAGTTACAGTGTGTTCCAGAATCGACGGATACGGGACGGTGTCGGCGGATACGCGTTGATTCCGGTGTGCACGCACATCCAAATCAACTTCTGTAAAATCCCACACGACCGTATCAACGTCGCGCACGTTTCGGTAAAGACCGCGTACGACCAAGTCGTCCCGTTTGGCGGGACGCACTCAGTTCCGGGGTGAAACAGGGCATTGTTTTTCTGTTTTTGGATCGCGGTGTGCGATCACCACAGGACGCGATGCACCGAGCGGTTTATGCGGGCACCGAGGGGGTCATACAGTCTATGCGTCACAACTGAAGGAACAGAAATCGGGGCAGCGAGGAGAGAGATATGAGTACCTTAACAGGGCTCCAAAAGTCTGAATTCTCGTGTCCGCGTGTCAATGCGACACGACACAACACAGTGCTGTGTCCACAGAAGCTAGGGTTAGGGCTCGACAGAGACTCGCCGGAGGAGCTCGCCGGAGAAGGCACTGGGCTCGGGCAGGTCGTCGGTCGGCGAGGCGGAGCCTGGGCGTCGCTGGGGCGACCGGGTCGAGGCTGGCCGGGGCTCGACGGAGCTCTGGCCCGCTGCTGCGGCTGTGCTAGGTCGTGGAAGATGAGGAGCTCGCCGGGAAAGCGGACAGCGGGTGAGGGAGGCCAAGGAAGCGGCGAGGACAGCGGGGAGGCTTCGGCTGGGGGCTCGGGTGCAGCGGTGTCGGGGACTTGGGCTGGTCGGCGAGGAGTTGGGGACGACGCTGGAGGGCGAAGCCGGCGCTGGGAGGGTCTGCGGTGGAGGAGGATGGGAGAAGACGGCTGCGGGGAGTTAGGTCGTGGAAGAAGGACGGCGAGGGTGACAGGTGGTCGACGCGACGAGAGGAGGAGGAGGGTTGGGATGGTTCAGCGAAGGAGGAAGTTGAGGAGGAGGACGGAGTCGTCGGCGGGGGTCATGGCAGGAGAAGAAAGAGGAGGTTTAGGGTGGCTAGGGCCGACTGTCACGCCCCAGTCCCAATAATACGTAGGACTAGAACACGTAAGCATGCCAACCGCATGGATATGGCAACTCCAATATATGGAAACCATAACCCATACGTACGCTGTAATATGAATATAAACTCACATGTGGTATATATAATGTCACAAGTCACAGATATGCTAATCTCATCCACACAACAAGTCATAGAAAGAAATACTAACTAGAATAAGGAGTCTGAATATCCAGAAAATAATAGTCGGGTGGAGACAAATCCACTACCAAGACTATAACCAAAACTAAAATGAGAGAGGAGTATAAAATCTCCAATATAAAATAATATGAAGACAGAAGTGCATCAGCGAAAAGAATCCATCGCTAGATAATCAACGATGCTCAGAAGGTAAGACCTCATCGACAGAAAAGAATGCGTCAGGTCCAGGCCCGTACTCCTGCAAATACTCAAGAGCAGATACACCTGGCAGGGGACCAGGTCCTCAGAGGGACGTAACAAGATACACAAAACACATGCCAATTTGAATACAGTGAACATGCATATAATTTGAAAATAAATAAGTACGCTGTACACGACCATCTATATGAATGCAAATGAGGACAACTTTTCGACGTATGAGCAAGGGTAGGCTACTCGATCTAATCCTCACAACCTCACGCTCGTCCATGAACATCATCAGCCGTCATACCTCGGGGGTAGCGACCCTCGGACTCCATCAATCGACATAC
This sequence comes from Iris macrosiphon, assembly GCA_036927795.1. Taxonomy (NCBI): domain Eukaryota; kingdom Viridiplantae; phylum Streptophyta; class Magnoliopsida; order Asparagales; family Iridaceae; genus Iris; species Iris macrosiphon. Next base: position 130,702,492 of record JAYESA010000016.1, on the reverse strand, counting down.
CTCGGGGGTAGCGACCATCGGACATGACCCACCATAGTGCGTGCTAGTGACTACGGTGTTACCAGAGTGGTCAAAGCCCATACGCCTAATGATTGTCCTCTATGATACTAGGTGCCATGTGTGTGTCAACATATATAATACATAGTAATGACTGGAGAAAAAATTACACATGCAAGAACTATACAGAAATGAAATAAATGAACAGAAATATAAATAGCATGCAAAGTACTGTAAACAATTTGGCAAGGTATCTTGCCTGGCAAGAAGGCTGCAACATGTAGTGTCCCAATGTCAACACCAAGAGTCAAAAGCTACGGCCTCATAATGAACGTCTCCGGATGCTGAAATAAACATCACCAACGTTCCCAGAATAAGCAAAATAGCTAAAAAGCACTTCCCTTTCATCCAATTTGGACACAGGGGCAAAACGGTAATTTCGGGCAAAAGTGGGGTCCACGTGTGGCCCACTTTGCACCGAAAAGCGTGCCGAGGGTAACAGTCTCTAAATGTGACAAACTATAGGTCAAACAATTCTAAATGTTAATACGAATCCAACGGTATGTCCAAATATGGATTCCGATGAGCCGAACAAAATTTGGTCCAAAAAGTCAACTGTGGGGCCCGCCAATTGGCAATTTGGTCAACCGTCTCAGAATCGCGTGAAATTTGGGTCACAGGACCAGCGCGTTACCACGAGTCCAGTGGCGCAAGTTTTGTCGCAATATGACAAGCGTGCACAAAATACGTGCGAGTTCCATAAAAGTTGCGACACGAAATGTGTCCGCGGATACGGCCTGATTCCGGCGCGTACACGCGTCCGAATCAGTCCCCACGAATTTTTACGTGTCCGATTATGCTGCGTGCACCATTGGGTACACTTGGCACACGGCGGGGCGGTCCCGTTTGGCGGGGCGCGCTCCATTTTCCAACTTTTGGAAAATCGGAAAAAGTGGGTGTGCACAGTTTTGTGACGAATATAACTATGTCCACAGCAACTATTAGCCTAGGGTTATTTCACAGAAATTAAACTAGGTCAGGTATTCTACAGGTATCAAAAAGAATCACCAAATTCGGATCTCTGTGGTGGGAGATACGAACTCGGCAACACAGGTGGTCATTCTAGATTTCTGCGATTCCAGAATTCTGTCTGTCCGTCCACTTTGGACGCTGTTTTACACCTAGGGGCACACGTTTTCTGAGGTTGGCTATAAAACGAATATTGGAGAGGGTTGAGGGATGATCATACCTATGAAGACGGAACAACGTTTGGTTGAGCGAGTCGACGGAAAATCACGCCGGAGCGAAGGTGCCTCGAGTGAGAATCTGTAGGACGCGATGTCGGCGTCGACGGGATGGTTGGATGGCTTGGCGGGGCTTCTCTGGCTGCGATGACGGCTCTAGATGGGAAGAGGAGGTCTGGAATTTTAGGTTAAGGTTTTTGGGATGAGAAATATATATATATATATATATATATATATATATATATATATATATATATATATATATATATATATATATATATATATATATATATATATTAGGGAAAGAGAGAGAGATAGGTTCGGCTGAAAGGGGGCGCTGAAGGAGCGGGCCTGGGAAGCACATACTAAGGGATGAAGTGGCGGGTCATAGGAAGTAGCAAATTGCTGAAGTGCTGGGTTGTGCGGTCTAGCAATTGTGCTAAGGAAAGGGGAAAGAAGTAGTATAGTATTGTATGGTTAGTATTATTATTATATTATTATTATTATTAGATTATTATACTAATAAATTATTTTCTTTTTCTTTCTTTCTTTAAATATATATATATATATATATATATATATATATATATATATATATATATATATATATATATATATATATATATTCACACATAAGAAAATTTATATATTAGGGTATTGCACATCGTTAGGCTAGCAACAGCTCAAGGGGTCTCCTACATGGAATAAATTCCGAAAAATTCCTGATGGTCCCATAAGTCCTCTAAGTGCCCGAACACCTAACATAAAAATTGTTAAAAATCTATTTCTCCTATTTAGCACATAATTAACATAATTAAACTATTAATTAATAAAAATAATAAATATTTTTTTTTTTAAAATAGGGGTTTTACACCGACCGTGGCGGAGTCGAGTGGCGGCTGGACGGTCTTGGGTGTAGCGGGGAGTGGGAGGAAGGAGGAGGAGTTTTGGTGGAGGGGCGGCGGCTAGGTCATCGAGGGCAGGAGGTCGGGAACGGGGCCGAGCTAGGGTTCAGGTCAGGGGCGGCTGAGCTAGAGAGAGAGGCGACGGCGGCTTCACGAATCCCGAGGCAGCTTTATAGGCTGCTACAGTGATTTCGAGGGAAATCGGGATTAGGGTTCAGGCATGGGTTCGGGTTCGCGGGTTGGGTTCACATGAATCCGGCCCGCCCCGCTTAGTATTTAAGTGCGGGTACGGGTTGTCGGGTTTCGGGTTCGGGTCTAGATACGACCCGACCCGATACGGTTTGGGTTTGGTTCAGTAATCCGGTCCGGGTTGGTTTGAATTGGTTTGGTTCAATTGAATCGGGTTTATTTAGGGGTTTAATTTGGTTTAATTATTTAATAGTTTCTAGGGCTTTATAAATGCTTCCGGAGTCTAATAAATTCACCAAAAATTACCCTATGTCCGGTTTTCCATTTTACATCATAAAATATTATTTCCATAATATTTTAACATTAATTAATAGTAATTAAAAATCATTAAATTGCCAAAGGCCTAGGTTTTAATTACAGAGAATCCCGGAAAATTGCAGAAAAATCCAAATTAAAATTCTGAAAATCAGGGGGCTTACACTCTAGGTCAGACACAAGTCCTAACGTCAACGCATTTGTTAACTGCACCCGAGTCTCTCTCGGACGAACACAGTTATATAAGATAAAATAATAAACATGCAACTAAATATATAACTGTTTAAACAGTACAATAAGGCAAGGTATACTTGCCTGGCAAGAAACTACGTAGTCCCAATATCCGGCTCCGGAAGTCACGCAGAATGATCCAATAGCTCTTCGGGGTCAGCGTGCACAGGCACGGGAATTAGGGGTGACTGCTGCTGGTTGTCTGGCAAGGGTGACGGACAGCGGCTAGGCGAGTCGTCCCCGGCGCACGCAGTCAGGCGCGGGGCGGCTCGGGGTACAGCGGGTGGGAGTCGAGGTCGGGTTGGCCGCGGTTGAGTCAGAAAGAAGAAGATGAATGGGAGGAGGTCGAGGGGCTGGGTCGAGTGCGGTGGTGACGGCTACGCCGGTGAGTTCTCCGGCGGTGGTGTAGGCAGGGACGGCCCGGGGGAGGATAGGGAGAAGGAGGATGAACAGTAGCATGAGGGGGGGGGAATCGGCTAGGTATTGTTTTGCAATGTGAAAAAAATAGGAAAAAGAGATTATTTATACACATGGTATTTTGGGTTGACCTAAAATTATTTGACTTGGTCAACACTTCTTGGGGTCGGCCCTTGGGCTCACATGAGGATGTTTGGAGGGCCATAATTACATTGTTTAAATGCAACGATTGGTTTAAAATAAAAGGGCGATGTTGCGCGTTGCACATCCCGAAAATTATGAAAAAAAATCTATGAAGGGAAAAGTTGGATTTCTTCATGTATTTTCCAATGGGGTGGACACCTCAATGAAATTTTGCATAAAAATGCCCAACAATTGGAAAAATTACACAAAGATAAAAATTGAGTTTAAATTGATTAAAATTTGTGTGCATGATATTCTGGAATTAATTAGAAGTACATGGGAATAAAATTAGGTAGGACACAAATGTCATGGACATAGAGGATTCAGTGCAGAATATTAATAAAATTTGGGTTGCAGAAAACGGGTCAAGTTTGTGTCTCCAATTTTGACTGGAACGCACAGGGGTACAAATTTAGAATTATTTAGAATTAATTAATAACATCCGCGACGAATATTGTGCGACTAAAATGTAGCACAAAAGAGAATAATTATAAGTTACACCGAGGTCAGAATGGTGGGCGGGCATATCTAGGATAAGGTTATGAAATTTGTAGATAGGCAATGGCTAGTGCAGTGCTCCAATTATCGAAGCAACGGTAAGGTGCGCTACGTGTCATAAACAATACAAAATTAAATAAATACCGTGTTCTATTTCTATTTGGATTCAAACTAGCCCTAGTTTCTCTATCTGCCAAGTAGACCTAATTTTGGGTGAGGGGGTTTACAACCAGAACCCGAGGACGAGGTCGTGCTGGAGGATTTCTCCTGAGTATTGGCTTTATATACTCAGTTATTTCTGTTTTTAGTTACTTTCTTTCCCGCCTCTTGCATTATTGTATTAAACTTATTCTTGGGTTGTTCCCCGAGACACTTTTTATTGAGACTTGTTAGATTATATTTTATTTTGATTATTCTGGCATTTGATCTGTGATTACTTTCTGTGGATGAGATTAGAATTAGACTGTGACTTGTATCGTAGACCTTTACTGTTGTTTTACAGCTTAAGTACACTCTAATGGGTCCATTAAATTAGGTTTGTCCATTGGTGTGTGCTGCTGGCCATTGCCACATGGCTAGTTCCTCGATATTTTGGGACTGGGGCGTGACAATAATACGCCTCTATGACTCAATCCATCGATCTTCCGTCACCCAACCATGAGCTTACACCTATTTTCGGTAACCACAAGGATCACTCGAGTTCGTAACTCTTTCGTTATTGTCGGGAGGGGGGTGTTGGTTAGAGAAATACAAAAATGACAAACAATTTCTTTCAAAAAATTTAGTACAAAAAATTAAACTATTATTAAATTATGTACAGAGAAATAAGTTTAGAAAAATTATAACAAAAAAATAGAAACTCTTTTAGTAAGGACATTTTGGTTCTCTGCGTATAAAATAATAATAACACTGACACAAAAACATCCTAACTAAGGACATTCTCATTTTTATTTAATTTTTTTAATTTTTTATTGTAAAAAAATGAACAAAAAATTATAAAAAATACATATATTATGAGCAAACGTCCTTAACAAAGACGTATTGAAAAAATTATATATATTTTTTACTCTGGTTTTTTATGTTGGGGCCGCGGGGAGTTGGGGAGGGTGTGGACCGTGTGGTGGTGTGGGACCGGAGGGTGTAATCAGGACGTTTTAAAACTTTTTTTTGTAAAAAAAATTCCCAAAAATGTAACATTTTTAATTAATTTATTTAATTAAAAAAATAATTAGTGAAAACATACATAGTATGACGTTTTCGATTTATTATTATTATTTTATTTTCTTTAATCCAAAATAAAAAATAATACATTTGATACTAATATATATATATATATATATATATATATATATATATATATATATATATATATTGGGGAGACCTAGGTTCGAATCCTAGCTTGTGCGGTTCTAGTCTTAAAGGTGAGGCCATTGGGAGAGATGTAGAAGCATGTTTGATTGAGTGGGGAATTGATAAGATTTTTACAATCACCGTTGATAATACTAGCTCCAATGATGTTGATATTGCTTACTTAAGCAAAAAGTTTGCACAACGGAGAAATAGCATTCTTCAATGCAAGTATTTACACATGCGTTGCATTGCACATATTATAAACCTTATTGTTGTTAATGGGTTGAAAATGATGTCTTCTTCGGTTGCTCGTGTCCGAAGAGCTATTAGCTATGTTTGACAATCTCTTTCTCGGTTTCAAAAGTTTAAAGATTGTGCTCAAATTAAAAAGATAGAAAGCAAGAAATTATTGTGTCTTGATGTGAGCACCCGTTGGAATTCAACATATTTGATGTTGGACACGGCACAAAGGTTTCAAAGAGCCTTTGAGAGATTCCAAGACAAAGACCTTATATTCAAGAGAGAACTTGAGGCTGAGAATTCATTTCCTAGCGAAGAAGATTGGTCAAATGTGAGGAGGTTGTGCACTTTCTAAGAATACTTCTATGAATTCACATTACGTGTCTCGGCCACTTTATATGTCACTTCTAACAAATTTTTTGAAGAGATTGCATCTATTGATTTCCTCCTAAAGAATGCTAAGAACAGTGATGACTTGAGTTGTCTATGATGGCGGATAAAATGAGAGATAAATATGACAAGTATTGGGGAGACATTGAGAAGATGAATATGATTATATTCATTGCACCACTCTTTGACCCACGTTAAAAGATTCCATACGTAGAATGGTGGCTATGTCAACTTTATGGTCCATCAATGGGTGATACCATGATTGAGAAGGTGAAAGCGGTTTCATATTCTATGTTTGAAGTCTACAAAATGATCTATGCACCTACAATTGTTTCTTCAGCTACTAATGATATACTTGAATCTTCAAATGCCGAAGATCGACCACTTTTCAACTTGACAAATATGATGAAGGCTCAATATAAGAGCCATAAAATAAAAATGGTAGGTTGTGATAGTAAGTCATAGTTGGACCGTTATCTTCTTGAGCCCACCGAAGCCGATGAAGATGAGAATCCAAATTTTGACATCTTGGCTTGGTGGAAGATTAATTCACCACGCTTTTCCATTCTTTCTAGAATGGTTCATGATGTGTTAACTGTTCTGATATCTACGGTAGCTTCGGAGAGTGCATTTAGTACCGGTGGTCGGGTGCTTGATGCATTTAGGTGCTATTTGACACCTAAGATTTCTCAAGGTCTCATTTGCTTACAAGATTGGTTTCGGTTGGGTCGCGATCAATCTATTCTCACTAGTCTTGAAGAGAACTTAGAATCCCTAGATCAACCTGAAAAAGGTATAATTTTTTATTACTGTGTTGTATTTCATAATTCATAGCATAAAGATTAAATATTGACTTGTGATTTTTTTATATAGATTTAAGTCAATTGTCGGTGGTCTCAACCTCAAGCGAGGTTTAAAGAGGATGGAATGTAACTATTAACTGTTAAGCACTCTAATTATTTTGGGCTCTTTGTAACTATGCAATCTGGATTCTGCACTGAATTTTGGGTTCCGAATTATGCACTCAATTATTTTGGACTATAAGTTTGTAAATGTTAAGCACTATATAATTTTGGGTTATGTTTTATGGATTCTGGATTTTGCACTGGATTCTTGATTCTGGATTATGCAATCTGGATTCTGTATTGCACTTATCTGGATTTTGTGTACTGGATTATGTGATAAATTTTGGGTTCTGAATCTGGATTCTGCACTGCACTTAAGCACTTTAGGAGATAAATTCTATGTTCTGCAATTTGTACCTGTAAACTCCCTAAATTTTCAAATTATTAAATCTGGGATTTTTTCCAACTTTCTGGAATTTTCTGGGAATTTTCTGCAATTAAAATCAAGGTTTTTAATTAATAAATAATTTTTAATTGGCAATAAATAATATTAAAATATCATGAAAATAACATTTTTGGGTGTAAAATAAAAAATTGGACTTAGGATAATTTTTTTGGATTTTTCTGGGCCTCAGACCTATTTTTAAATGCCTAAAAACTATTTAATTAATTAATTAATTATCTATTTATTTATTTATTTATTTATTTATTTATTTATTTATTATTTTTATTATTTTTATTATTTATTTTTCGCGGGCCGCGGCCCGGCCCACCCGCTCCCTCAGCCCAGACCCGTCCTAACGGGTCGGGTCGGGCGCACCCGAACCCGACCCGCCGCAGCCCGACCCGCCGGCCCGGTCTCCCCCAGCCCCCACTTCCAACACAACAACAACGCTTTGCACAGCAACCGCAGCAACAGCACGAACAGCAGCCGCCGCTGCCGGCCGCCCTGAGCCACCGCCGACCGCCAGCAGCTCCGCCTCGCTCCGGCGAACAGTCCCCCGCCCTCGCCGGCCGCCCAGCAGCCGCCCTCTACCATCCACGGCCAAAATTCTGACGAAACCCTAACCCTAGCCCTAATTCCCAATTTCCGTGTCCGACACGAGTCGGACACGACTCGACCCTGAATTTTCAGGTCCCTTTCAGGTACGTGTAACTTTCGCCTCGTAGCTCTGTTTCCAATTCCACAAATTGCGTTGTGAAGCCTGTATGACCCTCTCGGTGTCCGGACAAACTGTTCGGGACATCGCGTCCTGTGGTGATCGCACACCGCGATCCAAAAACAGGAAAAACCAGACCCTGTTTCACCCCGGAACTGAGTGCGCCCTGCCAAACGGGACGACTTGGTCGCGTGCGGTCTTCACAGATACGTACGCATCGTCGATACGGACGTGTGAGTTTTCGTGGAAGCTGATTCGGGTGTGCGTGCACACCGGAATCAACGCGTATCCGCGGACATCGCCCCGTATCCGCCTTTTCTGTAATTTATCCTAACTTCGTGCACACACGTCGGATCGAGACGAAACTTGTGCCATCGGACTCGTAGCGATACGCTGGTCCTGTGGGTCAAGTTTGGTTCGATTCTGAGAATGTTGACGAAATCGCGTGTCGTGGGCCCCACAGGCCCCGCTCAACGGGCGATTTTGTGTTCGGCTCATCGGAATCCAAATCTGGAAGTTCCGTTGGGTTCGTATCAGCGTTCCTGACCTGTTGACACTAAGTTTGGTGAATTTGGAGACCTTTGACCCGGACACGTTTTTCAGTGCAAAGCGGGCCCACCGGCGGACCCCGTTTTGACCCGAAACTGCCGTTTTTGCCCTTGTCTCCAAATTGGACCCAAGGACAGGCGTTTCTAGCTATTTGACATTTTCTGAGCGTGTTGGTAATGTCTATTTCAGCTTTTGGACTCATCTCTGGACTTTTTTCCCAAGAACTAAATTAATCAGATCCAAACAACAGGCAAGTACCTGCACTTCAAGTTAATCTTTATATATTGTGATAATTAATTTCCCTGACTTACATGTACCCTTGATGATTACACCTAGTGTTAGAAATGCTGGATTTCATGTCTTGAATATTGGAAGTTTCTGTCTTGTTTTTCATGTCGGGTGGGAGAATACCTAGAAGGTATGTAGTTTACCCTTCCCCTTGTCCTGTTTAATAGCTGTTGGTACACGACTGTACCTCAGCCGGATCTCGATTTCCCCTATTTAATAGCCGTTCATGACGGCCAGATTAGCCTTATAAACCCCTACATGCCAACTATGTATTCTAAAAACAAACACAAGTTCACACAGATAGTTCTGGTCATGTTATATTTCTTGCTGGCTATTGTAGTTTCATTTCCTGTTTCATTTAGTTCTGTTTCTCATATTCCTATTTACAGTTTAACTCTGAGATAATAATGTTCTGTTATGCTGTTTCTCAACATGATATCAAATATTTAATTGTCATAAATATTTAGTTTAATCTTGTTGTGCACTGTGTACTTTGCTCCTTTCCTGACTGGATCTGTTGATTTAGGAGATGATGAGGATCTTGCCCCTACTTATTATGGTCCCTATGAGGGGACTGATGATACCTATGAGGAGCCAGAACCCACCCAGGAGACCCCTGCTGCTGAGTAGCTAGTAGTAGCTATCTTTCATTTATATTCTCACCTTATTTATCGGGTTTGTCCCCGATTTTACTTTGAAATCCTGTATTAAAATATTTGAATCTGTTGTCACATTTATTTTCAGTTGCAATCTTAAGTTTTATTTCTCATTATTATCTTGCCTATGTTGTTGTGAATGAGCTAGTTAGTAATTATGGATTGACCTAGACAGCGTACTACCGCCGACTCTGCGGCGTAGGCTGGACGTACCCACGCACTCGTGCCCGAATTTCCGGGTGCGGGTCGTGACACGTTTTTATGGTGGCCCATGCAGGTCTTAAACTAAAATAGGGTAATACCCTAGGACAGGGTATGGAATAAGATTGAGGATTCTAGGAAAAGCTCATTCACAGTATAGCGTCCTTATTTCAATTCTTGATATCATTGCTGCTCAATTTTTCCTATCGCATTTGATTTCCAAGTATTCTATTCTGATCTTCCTATCCCTTAATCTTTCAGAATGGTCTAGACCAGGAATACAGTAGGAGGCACATCAGAACCAGCTGAGCAGAATGTGCCCGAGACTCTTGCACTCCCGCCGCCTCCATCTGTTCCGGCAGTTACCCTAGATGGGGCACAGCTACTAGGAGTGTTCCAGGGATTGGTGGAATCCCAGAAAGAACAGACGGCACTTCTGCGGACCAGCCTCTCAGAAGCTCTTAAGTCCCAGGAGACGTCACTCAAGAGGCCTGGGAGTGCCAAAGACTTCAAGAATCTAAGACCCCTAGAATTTTACGGAACTGAGGGCATTCTCTATGCCGATGAGTGGATAGAGAATGTCGAGAGACTCCTGAAGACTGCTCGGGTCCCTGATGACCTCAAAGTGGAGTCCGCAAGCCTGCAACTGTTCGACATTGCTCGAACCTAGTTTAGAGATGAACCCCAACTATCTGCTCCCGACATCACCTGGGAAGATTTTAAAAGGCTATTCAAGGAGAAATTCTACCCCGAAGTGGCTCGGGAAGCTCTCGAAAGCCAATTCGAGAGACTGGAACAAGGTACCCTGACTGTTGATGAATATACTGCTGAATTTAGCAGGTTAAGCCATTTTGCGGAGTACATGGTTCGTACCCTGGAGGACAGGGCCCGTAGATTCAAGAAGGGGCTGTCTCCGAATATTCACCTTGCTGTCACCACCAGCCGAGCTCGTACCTATGAGGAAATCCTGAGCGTGGCACAAGGTGTAGAGAGAGATATGGGGCACAAACTGAAGCGAGAAAGAGATACCGGAAATGCAGGACCCAACAAACGCCCTTTTCAACAACAACAGCAACAACAGCAGAGGGCCCCGCAATAAACTCAGCGTCCTCTCCCTCGAGCTCCAGCACCCCAACACCAGGCTCAGGGACAGAACCAACAAGCGGCTGCTTGTAACTTTTGCCAAAAATCAGGTCATACTTGGCAAGTCTGCAGGAAGAGGCTAGGTGCCTGCCTCTACTGCGGTTCAGCAGCGCATCAAATGAGGGACTGTCCAGCTGCTCAAGGACGCACCGCTGCACCAAAGGCTCTAGCCCAGGCCAGGGCCCCAGCAGTACAACAGAGGGGTGCACCGCAGCAAGGCCGTGCTTATGCAATGACTCTGGAAGAAGCTGAGGCCACAGCAGACGTGATTACAGGTTCTGTGCTTATAAATTCAATACCAGCTATTACTTTATTTGACTCTGGAGCTTCGCATTCATTCATGTCAGTAGATTTTCTTATGAAGCATAGCTTAATCACTAAACCCCTTAGGAATTGTTATAAGATCATTACCGGTGGAGGAATCATCCCGGTTAGTGATGCCTGTAACAATTGTCCTATTACCTTATGTGGAAGAGAACTGTATGCTAGACTACTTGTAATGCCAGTGCCCAGTTTTGACATTATACTGGGTATGGATTGGTTAAGTCAACATTATGCTACTATAGACTGCCACAGAGGTAGTGTAATCTGCAGGCCCCCTGACAAGCCATAATTTGAATTTGCTAGAGGTTCTAGAGAAATGGGTAATAACAAAATTTGTGGAGCCCTAATAACAGAAGAAGTGCCACTACCTATCATCTCTGAATACCTTGATGTCTTCCCTGAGGATCTTCCAGGCTTACCCCCAGACCGAGAAGTTGAATTCTCTATTGACCTAGTGCCAGGAGCAGCACCAGTATCTCAAAATCCCTACAGAATTAACAAGAAGGAGATAATAGAACTAAATGAGCAAATCAAAGAACTAGAAGACAAATGCTTCATTAGGTCTAGTGTCTCACCCTGGGGAGCTCCAGTATTATTTGTGCCCAAGAAGGACGGAACATCCCGAATGTGTATTGACTATAGGGCCCTGAATGCCTTAACAATTAAGAATAAGTATCCCCTGCCCAGGATAGATGACTTATTTGATCAGCTGAGTGGAGCTCGGGTATTTTCAAAGATTGATTTGAGGTCTGGTTACCACCAAGTAAGGGTGAGAAAGGAAGACATCCCTAAAACTGCTTTCAATACCCGGAACGGACACTACGAATTCTTAGTAATGCCGTTCGGGTTGACGAATGCTCCAGCCATTTTTATGAACCTAATGAACAGAGTTTTTCAGCCATATCTAGACAAATTTGTAGTGGTCTTCATTGATGATATTTTGATCTACTCCAAGACCCCCGAAGAACATGAAGAATATTTGAGGTTAGCATTGGAGACTTTGAGGAAGGAAAAACTTTATGGAAAATTATCTAAATGTGCTTTCTTCCTAGACAAAGTAGAATTCTTGGGGCATGTTGTGACTGGAGATGGAATAGCAGTAGATCCTAAGAAGATAGCTGCAGTAGAATTCTGGCCCACTCCAGACTCTGTAGCTGAGATTAGAAGTTTCCTGGGACTAGCTGGATACTATCGGAAGTTTGTTAAGGACTTTGCAAGAATTGCTGAGCCTATGGCAAAATTAACAAGAAAGGATGAAGAGTTCACCTGGACTGATGAATGTCAGCATGCTTTTGAGGAATTGAAGAAAAGACTGACTTCTGCCCCTATTCTGACCTTACCTTCCGGAACCAGAGGTTTCGCTATTTATAGTGATGCTTCTGGAAAAGGTCTAGGTTGTGTACTGGAGCAGAACAAGAAGGTAATAGCCTATGCCTCTAGACAGCTTCGACCCCATAAAAAGAACTATCCAACCCATGATTTAGAATTGGCAGCTGTCATTTTTGCTCTTAAACTATGGAAGCATTATCTTTATGGAGAAAAGGTGGAAATATTTACAGACCATAAAAGTTTAAAATATATCGTCACCCAGAAAGAGCTAAACATGAGGCAAAGAAGGTGGCTGGAACTAATGAAAGACTTTGATATCACTCTTCAATATTACCCTGGGAAGGCAAATGTAGTTGCTGATGCTCTAAGCAGGTATCCTATGGCGATGTACTTGACTATGGACAGACACCTGCTAGAGGACTTGGAAAGTTTAGGTATTGAAGTAATTATCCCAGGAAAAGAAGGCCAAATGATGAACTTGCAGATTCAGTCTACTTTAATGGACAAGATCAAGGAGACTCAGTTTCAGGACGAAGGACTGCGAAGCCTTCGAGGTCAAGTGCAAGCTGGACTAGTAGAAGAATTCAGAATTCATGAAGATGGATCACTGAGGCATGGCGATAGATTATGTGTACCTCAAGGAGACATAAGAGAAGAAATCATGCAAGAGGCGCACAGATCGCAATACTCTATACATCCAGGAGCCAACAAGATGTACAAGGACCTGAGAACGCATGTTTGGTGGCATGGCATGAATAGAGAAGTAGCCAGGTTCGTATCTCGTTGTTTAGTGTGCCAGCAAGTCAAGGCAGAAAGACAAAGACCTGGAGGATTGCTTCAACCCCTACCCATTCCGGAGTGGAAGTGGGAACATATCACAATGGATTTTGTTTCCGGACTTCCAAGGACACCTAGTGGAAAGGATGCAATCTGGGTGATAGTAGATAGACTGACCAAGTCTGCACATTTTCTACCTTTCAAAGTGGGGCTATCTACAGAAAAGCTGGCAGATTTATATATCAGACACATTGTCAGGCTGCATGGAGTCCCAGTAAGTATTGTCTCCGACCGAGATTTAAGGTTCACCTCTCACTTCTGGAAGAGCTTACAAGCCAGCTTGGGGACGCAACTCAAATTCAGCATAGCTTACCATCCCCAAACCGATGGACAATCGGAACGTACAATCCAGACACTTAAAGATATGCTCCGTACATGTGTTCTGGACTTTGGAGGATCCTGGGAAGACTATCTACATCTTGTGGAGTTCTCTTATAATAACAGTTACCAAGCAAGTATTGAGATGATTCCATTTGAAGCTCTGTATGGACGAAGATGTCGTACCCCGCTATCATGGGACGACGTTGGAGAAAGAGCCCTGCTGGGACCAGAGATGGTGATCGATTCAGCTGAGAAGGTAAAGCAAATAAGGGATAGACTTCGAGTGGCTCAAGACAGGCAACGACATTGGGCAAATAGCCACCGAAGGCCCTTGGAGTTTGAGGTAATTAAATTTATGAAATTTAAGTCAATTTAAACATTTTGATTATGGAACTAAGGCTTGATTATGACTTTATTAAAGGTTGGAGAGCTGGTATTCTTAAAGATTTCCCCGACACGTGGCACCATTAGGTTCGGAAGGAGTGGAAAACTCAGCCCAAGATTTATTGGACCTTTTGGCATTCAGGAGAAAATCGGAGAAGTGGCATACCGACTGGCGTTGCCACCCTCTCTGGATGGAGTACATAACGTCTTTCACGTGTCGCAGCTGAGGAAGTACGTGTCAGACCCCAGTCACATTGTGGATCACCCAGAGCTCGAAGTAGGCCCAAGTTTGACTTACCAAGAGCAACCCGTGGAGATACTGGATCGCTCAGAGAAAGTCCTACGGAACCAGGTTATCTCCCTGGTTCGCGTAGCTTGGAAGCACCATTCTCCTGGCGAATCCACCTGGGAGCGAGAAGACGAGATTAGAGAGCGATACCCCTATCTTTTTGAACCCTAAGATATTTTATTTCTCTTGCCTTGTTATTCTTAAATTTCGAGGACAAAATTTTTGTAAGTTGGGTAGGTTGTAAACCCCCTGAATTTTCAAATTATTAAATCTGGGATTTTTCCCAACTTTCTGGAATTTTCTGGGAATTTTTTGCAATTAAAATCAAGGTTTTCAATTAATAAATGATTTTTAATTGTCAATAAATAATATTAAAATATCATGAAAATAATATTTTTGGGTGTAAAATGAAAAATTGGACTTAGGGTAATTTTTCTGGATTTTTCTGGGCCTCAGACCTATTTTTAAATGCCTAAAAACTATTTAATTAATTAATTAATTAATTATCTATTTATTTATTTATTTATTTATTATTTTTATTATTTTTATTATTTATTTTTTGTGGGCCGCCCTGGCCCATTGGGCCGCGGCCCGGCCCAACCGCTCCCTCAGCCCAGACCCGTCCTAACGGGTCGGGTCGGGCGCACCCGAACCCGACCCGCCGCAGCCCGACCCGCCAGCCCGGTCTCCCCCAGCCCCCACTTCCAACACAACAACAACGCTTTGCACAGCAACCGCAGCAACAGCACGAACAGCAGCCGCAGCCGCCGCTGCCGGCCCCTGAATTTTCAAATTATTAAATCTGGGATTTTTCCCAACTTTCTGAAATTTTCTGGGAATTTTTTGCAATTAAAATCAAGGTTTTCAATTAATAAATGATTTTTAATTGTCAATAAATAATATTAAAATATCATGAAAATAATATTTTTGGGTGTAAAATGAAAAATTGGACTTAGGGTAATTTTTCTGGATTTTTCTGGGCCTCAGACCTATTTTTAAATGCCTAAAAACTATTTAATTAATTAATTAATTATCTATTTATTTATTTATTTATTTTTATTATTTTTATTTTTTATTTTTTGTGGGCCGCCCTGGCCCATTGGGCCGCGGCCCGGCCCAGCCGCTCCCTCAGCCCAGACCCGTCCTAACGGGTCGGGTCGGGCGCACCCGAACCCGACCCGCCGCAGCCCGACCCGCCAGTCCGGTCTCCCCCAGCCCCCACTTCCAACACAACAACAACGCTTTGCACAGCAACCGCAGCAACAGCACGAACAGCAGCCGCAGCCGCCGCTGCCGGCCGCCCTGAGCCACAGCCGACCGCCAGCAGCTCCGCCTCGCTCCGGCGAACAGTCCCCCGCCCTCGCCGGCCGCCCAGCAGCCGCCCTCCGCCGTCCACGGCCAAAATTCCGACGAAACCCTAACCCTAGCCCTAATTCCCAATTTCCGTGTCCGACACGAGTCGGACACGACTCGACCCTGAATTTTCAGGTCCCTTTCAGGTACGTGTAACTTTCGCCTCGTAGCTCTGTTTCCAATTTCGCAAATTGCGTTGTGAAGCCTGTATGACCCTCTCGGTGTCCGGACAAACTGTTCGGGACATCGCGTCCTGTGGTGATCGCACACCGCGATCCAAAAAAGGAAAAACCAGACCCTGTTTCACCCCGGAACTGAGTACGCCCCGCCAAACGGGACGACTTGGTCGCGTGCGGTCTTCACAGATACGTACGCATCGTCGATACGGACGTGTGAGTTTTCGTGGAAGCTGATTCGGGTGTGCGTGCACACCGGAATCAACGCGTATCCGCGGACATCGTCCCGTATCTGCCTTTTCTGTAATTCACCCTAACTTCGTGCACACACGTCGGATCGAGACGAAACTTGCGCCATCGGACTCGTAGCGATACGCTGGTCCTGTGGGTCAAGTTTGGTTCAATTCTGAGAACGTTGACGAAATCGCGTGTCGTGGGCCCCACAGGCCCCTCTCGACGGACGATTTTGTGTTCGGCTCATCGGAATTCAAATCTGGAAGTTCCGTTGGGTTCGTATCAGCGTTCCTGACCTGTTGACACTAAGTTTGGTGAATTTGGAGACCTTTGACCCGGACACGTTTTTCGGTGCAAAGCGGGCCCACCAGCGGACCCCGTTTTGACCCGAAACTGTCGTTTTTGCCCTTGTCTCCAAATTGGACCCAAGGACAGGCATTTCTAGCTATTTGACATTTTCTGAGCGTGTTGGTAATGTCTATTTCAGCTTTTGGACTCATCTCTGGACTTTTTCCCCAAGAACTAAATTAATCAGATCCAAACAACAGGCAAGTACCTGCACTTCAAGTTAATCTTTATATATTATGATAATTAATTTCCCTGCCTTACATGTACCCTTGATGATTACACCTAGTGTTAGAAATGCTGGATTTTATGTCTTGAATATTGGAAGTTCCTGTCTTGTTTTTCATGTCGGGTGGGAGAATACCTAGAAGGCATGTAGTTTACCCTTCCCCTTGTCCTGTTTAATAGCTGTTGGTACACGACTGTACCTCAGCCGGATCTCAATTTTTCCTGTTTAATAGCCGTTCATGACTGCCGGATTAGCCTTATAAACCCCTACATGCCAACTATGTATTCTAAAAACAAACACAAGTTCACACAGATAGTTCTGGTCATATTATATTTCTTGCTGGCTATTGTAGTTTCATTTCCTGTTTCATTTAGTTCTGTTTCTCATATTCCTGTTTACAGTTTAACTCTGAGATAATAATGTTCTGTTATGCTGTTTCTCAACATGATATCAAATATTTAATTGTCATAAATATTTAGTTTAATCTTGTTGTGCACTGTGTACTTTGCTCCTTTTCTGACTGGATCTGTTGATTTAGGCGATGATGAGGATCTTGCCCCTACTTATTATGGTCCCTATGAGGGGACTGATGATACCTATGAGGAGCCAGAACCCACCCAGGAGACCCCTGCTGCTGAGTAGCTAGTAGTAGCTATCTTTCATTTATATTCTCACCTTATTTATCGGGTTTGTCCCCGATTTCACTTTGAAATCCTGTATTAAAACATTTGAATCTGTTGACACATTTATTTTTAGTTGCAATCTTAAGTTTCATTTCTCATTATTATCTTGCCTATGTTGTTGTGAATGAGCTAGTTAGTAATTATGGATTGACCTAGACAGCGAACTACCGCCGACTCTGCGGCGTAGGCTGGACGTACCCACGCACTCGTGCCCGAATTTCCGGGTGCGGGTCGTGACAGTACCATACTGCACTTATTTTATGAGATAATTTGCTAACAAATATGAATAGAGGGCAATAATGAGATGGCAATAATGAGTAGTGGACAGATACTATATTGCATCTATTGATGCACAACCTGCCAATATGAGCCTTCAAAAACTTCAAACAATACTTTCTCTTGCTCCATCATCAGGATTTGGGTTAACTCTTGCTCCAAGTTGGAATCCTGAACAATGTGAGATATTGGTAAGTATTCTTCAATCCATCATTGTGTGTACTTTTGTATGTTCTACCTGAGTCATGAATCATAGTGTTTAGACTCTATTAATGTTGCCTCGCTTCCTCTGTAGTTGGATGTTGAAATTCTATCAAGTCCAATTTAGTAAGCCTTCATTTCTAGAGTTAAATTCTTTATATTTTTTCTTCATATTGACATTTTATATTGGTTTACTATTATGAAGGCCAACCAAGGAAAATCATACTTAATTACCTGTGTAGTTAAAAACTTAGAAGTAGTTGTCAGGTATTGGTGGACTTGAGGTATTGCTGGCTACAGGTCAAAGTTTACATAAGGGAAGATTCTTATGTATAATTCCTTAATGGAGGATTCTTGTGGTGCTAATAGAGGATTCTTATGTATAATTCCTCCTTGGGCTACTTTTCAATCTTGTGGTGCTAATAGAGGATTCTTATGTATAATTTCTCCTTGGACTACTTTTCAATATGCCAAATTTATCTCACAAATATTTTGTTCTTTCTTTTCATTAGATTGTCTAACTTTTGTTGTTTTGTTGTAATCGAGCTAGTGTCAAATTGATTTGCAGGTGTATAAACCTTGATGATCAATGATGGAATCATGAAGATGTTTTATTTGGCTTATACACTGTGTATTACATAAAATAAGTGCAGATTGTTGGAATATGTTATGTCCATCTGTTGTAAACTTTTTTCTGTTTGTAACATTGACTGGAGCAATATGTCAATCTCTCTATTGTAACAATGAGTCAATGACTGGAGCAATATGCCAATATCTCTGTTGTTGTAATATTTTGTAGCAGTTCAGCATTTTACTTACTGTAAAATAAGTGCAAATTGTTGGAATGTGTTATGTCCAATTGTCCATCTGTTGTAAACTTTTTTCTGTTTGTAACATTGACTGGAGCAATATGCCAATCTCTCTATTGTAACAATGAGTCAATGACTGGAGCAATATGTCAATATCTCTGTTGTTGTAATATTTTGTAGTAGTTCAGCATTTTACTTACTCGAACAATATTTAATTTTTCCTATATATATATATATATGTGTGTGTGTGTGTGTGTGTGTGTGTGTGTGTATAATATTTTGTGTCACGCCCCAGTCCCAAAAATGCCGAGGGACTGAGCACGTGAGCAATGGCCAGCAGCACGCACCGATGGACAACCCAATTTAATGGATCCATCAGGGCATGCTTAAGCTGTAGTCTAGCAATACTAAGTACAAGTCTCAGGTATTTCTAATCTCATCCACAGACAACACAGATTAATGCCGGAAAATAAATGCAATGGAATTAAATAAGCAATATGAAATAAGGTTATCTCGGGAACAAATCCGAGAATTAGTCTGTTACATTTAAGAGAAAAGACAGGAATTAAAATGCTGGAAAATGGAAATACTGTATAGCTGAAGCCGGTGCTCAAGAGAAGTCTTCGGCCACTATCTCGTCCTCTGTTCCTTGTTCTGCTCCAAGGAGTGCTCCAGTACCGTACACTTCAGGGTAGTTCTCTTCAGCGGTACCTGGGGACATCATCCATTCCAGGTCCTCAGGGGACATAGCAAGGTACAGAAATATCTCAAGCCATAATGAATATCAGTGCAGCAATGAAATAAACAGCAGGGTAACTATGTAAACCAGCTAAGTGATATGCAAGTGAGAGTTCTAGTCATACTCAGGCTGAGACTACTACAGGATCAGTGTCGGAGAAACCATAGCAGTATTTCTCGAGAGGGCCAGTACTTGTGCCAGAGCTCTGTATCAGAGACTAAGACACCTCCAGATAACCGTGTTTTCATTATATTATTTTCAGCCTTGATATGATAATACTCTCCCCACCCCATGTAATCTCACGTCACAGTTCCAGAATATCAGGTACAAGCCACGCAAGATTTAACTAATGCAATGAGTCAGGATAGAATCTACGCATGAATCTGTAAATGTCATGAATATGTAACCTATACGGAATCACCAGGTATATCTCAGGCAATTCCGTCACAAGAAGTGTGTCAGGTGTCCTGGGTTGAGCAGTTAATCAAGTTTACATAAAAATCTACAGCAATCAGGTAAAATACTAAACCAGAAATATCTGAGAAATTGGCAAGCTTTACTTGCCCACTGATGTATAACCAAGTCCAGGAAATATGTAGCAAGCTGCAAGTTTTGGCGAGGTACACTTGCCTGTGGTTCTGGCTATGTTCGCAGTTCTGACTTCGACGGGAATTGCAGGCGGTACTCCGGTTGCTGAAACAAACATCACCATCAGATCCAGAAAATATTAATCAGCTAGAAACGCCTGTCCTTGGGTCCAATTTGGAGACAAGGGCAGAAACGGCAGTTTCGGGCCAAAACGGGGTCCACCCGGTGGGCCCGCTTTGCACCGAAAAACGCGTCAGGGTCAACGGTCTCCAAATTCACCAAACTCAGTGTCAACAGGTCAGGAACGCTGACACGAACCCAACGGAACTTCCAGAATTGGATTCCGATGAGCCGAACACAAAATCGCCCGTCGAGCGGGGCCTGTGGGGCCCACGACACGCGATTTCGTCAACGTTCTCAGAATCGGACCAAACTTGACCCACAGGACCAGCGTATCGCTACGAGTCCGATGGCGCAAGTTTCGTCTCGATCCGACGTGTGTGCACGAAGTTAGGTCGAATTGCAGAAAAGGCAGATACGGGGCGATGTCCGCGGATACGCGTTGATTCCGGTGTGCACGCACACCCGAATCAGCTTCCGCGAAAACCCACACGTCCGTATCGACGAGGCGCACGTATCTGTGAAGACCGCGCGCGACCAAGTCGTCCCGTTTGGCAGGGCGTACTCAGTTCCGGGGTGAAACAGGGTCTGGTTTTACCTGTTTTTGGATCGCGGTGTGCGATCACCACAGGACGCGATGTCCCGAACAGTTTGTCCGGACACCGAGAGGGTCATACAGGCTTCGCAACGCAATTTGCGGAATCAAAAACGGGGCTACGAATCAAAAGTTACACGTACCTGAAGGGGACCCGGAAACCGGGGTCGAACCGTGTCCGACACGTGTCGGACACGCGGATTCGAAAACCTAGGGTTAGGGTTTACTGTTCACTGGCCGGCGGAGGGCGGCGGCTCTGCGGCGGATCTGCGGCGGGGAGGCCGGGGCTCTGCGGCGGCGCGCTGGGCGAGTCACGGCGGACCGGCGGAGCGGCGGCACGGCGTCGGGCGGGGCAGCTGCGGCTTGCTGCGGCTGCCGCTGTCTTCGTCGACGGGAGGTGGAGGCTGGGGGACGCGGGGCTGGGCACGGCGGCGGCTGCACGGCGAGGCGGGAGACGACGAGGCGGGGGCTGGCTGCGGCGGGGCAGCGCGGTGAGGTGGTCGACGGCGGCGGCGACGAGGGGGTACGGCGGAGAGTGGTGGCTGAGGGGAGATCGGGGAGGAGGCGGAAGGGATTTATAGGGTTGCAGGGCGGTTGGGGAGGCCGAGGCGGGCGGGGGCGTGGCCGAGGATGGCGGGGGCGTGGCGGGCAGCGCGGCGGAGAGCGCGGCGGAGGCGGCGCGCGAAGCGGGCTGCTGCGGGTCGTGGGGAGGCGGGGGTCAGCCGGGTCGGGTCGGGTTCGGGTATGGCCGACCCGCCCGACCCGCTAGGCCGGGGCGGGCTGGGCCTCGAGTTGGGTTGGGCCGGTGGGCCGGGCCCAGTGGGCCAGGGAAATAAATAAATAAAAAAATAAATAATAATAATAATATTTAAAAACCAGTAATTAATTAAATAATTAAATAAATAGTTTTTAGGCATTTAAAAATAGGTCCGGGGTCCGATAAATTCCAGAAAAATTGCCCTAAGTCCAGTTTTTCATTTACATCCAAAAATAATATTTTCATAATATTTTAATACCATTTAATATCAATTAAAAATTATTTAAGAATTAAAACCCTGTTTTTAAATTACAGAAAATTCCCAGAAAATTCCAGAAAATTGTGAAAAATCCAGTTTTAAAAATTTTGAAAAATCAGGGGGTTTACAATCTACCCCCCTTAAGAGGATTGCGTCCTCGCAATCAAAGAATAACCGGTCAACAGAGATGACGCGGTCGCAAGCATCGTTTGAAAATACATCACAAGATACTTCAGGGAAATACCGTTTCCCTAAAATTGAAAGTTTACACTTTCCAGGAAAATCTAGTTAAAACTATAACTTTTATGAAAACCAGGTTGTTATTAACAAGTTGCAATTCACTAGGTTGGGGCTGAGGTCACGAACCAAGAGGCACGAACTACAACAAGACTAAAAACGGGATAACTATAAATCACTTACTCGCATCAGCGTCCTGCACAGCAATCGCGTAAGCTTGCTCTCGTCCTTGAGGTAGATTCCTCGGTTGCTGCTGAGCTGGCTGGTAGGGTGCTGCTCGAGGCGCTGGCGGAGTTTGCTGGTTCGCCCTTGGTGCTCCTTCTCCATGTTGAGTGCAATCCCTTACTGAATGCTGACGGGATCCGCATGCCAAACATAATCCTAGTCTGCGTCGGCATTCCTTGGCGATATGGCCTGCTTTGCCACAGTAGTGACAAGTAAGGAGGACTACCGTTTGTGGTGTAGGTGCCTTCTGCTGTTGGTGCGGTCTCTTTGCAGATTCTTCTTGTGGTGTTCTGGAGGTTGATGATGGGGAAGACCTCTTCAGTCTGGCCTCTCTCTTGGTGACGCGCTCCACGCGTCGAGCCGCAGCAAGAACGTCCGAGTATGATGTTGGTGCGACGGACCCAATCAGTTTCTGCAGCTCAATGTTCAGTCCGTCGAAGAATTTCTCGGCCTTCTCTTCCTCAGTCGGGATCAGGGTGGGGGCGAAGCGACTCAGACGGATGAATTCTGCGTTGTATTCTTCCACCGTCATGGAGTACTGAGTGAGGCGATTGAATTTGTCCCGCAGTTCTGATCGAGCGATGGCAGGAATGTACATCTCTTGGAAGAGCCTGGAGAACTCCTCCCAAGTGACTCGGTCTGGTCCGAGTCGCGTCTCCTCGGATAGCCACCAGTGATGGGCGTTGTCCGTCAGTTGCATTCGGACGGCAGTCATCCAGCGTTCTCGGGGAAGCTCAGCTGCTTCAAGTTGATGCCGTATGTTGGTGAGCCACTCGTGAACTTCAGTGGGCTCTTCTTTGCCTGAGAATGTACGGGGCTTCAGCTGGCGAAAGTCGGTGATTGAGCCTGTAGTTGGCCGTCGAGCTGGTAGGTTGGCCTGCCCCAGTGCAGTTACGATGCTGTCCCTCAAGAAGTTAGCTTCGCGACGCTGAGCCTCGTGTTGGACTTGCTGCTGAGCTTGCATCATCGCGTAGATCATCTGAAATATTTGCTGCCCGTCGATCGGCTGTCCTGGTGGGAACACGGGCATTGGTGGGACGAACTGCGGTGGAGGCGGGATGTCATCGCGCCGGAATCGGGAGGTAGGTTGACCTGCCGGCTGGCCCTGTTGAGTTGTGGGAATTCCTCCGACTGGTGTCACTTCGTCGTCGTAGGTGACACCTGTAGCTGGTGGTGTTCTGACGGGAGTCTCGTTGCATTCTTGTGGGTCCATTTCCCTGTATCCAAAATACCCAATAAGAGGCGCACAGGAATCAAGGCAAGATGCAAGTTCAAATTAGTTTGAATGCGATACAGATATCAAAAACGATTCAAGCAAGTGGATGAGATCCTAAAAACTTATCCTATTTTATTGCAGGCCTGTTCGGTCCCTAAGTTGAAATCGAACACTTTAGTCGTTGACCTGCATGGGCCACCACAAAAACCATGTCACGCCCCAGTCCCAAAAATGCCGAGGGACTGAGCACGTGAGCAATGGCCAGCAGCACGCACCGATGGACAACCCAATTTAATGGATCCATCAGGGCATGCTTAAGCTGTAGTCTAGCAATACTAAGTACAAGTCTCAGGTATTTCTAATCTCATCCACAGACAACACAGATTAATGCCGAAAAATAAATGCAATGGAATTAAATAAGCAATATGAAATAAGGTTATCTCGGGAACAAATCCGAGAATTAGTCTGTTACATTTAAGAGAAAAGACAGGAATTAAAATGCTGGAAAATGGAAATACTGTATAGCTGAAGCCGGTGCTCAAGAGAAGTCTTCGGCCACTATCTCGTCCTCTGTTCCTTGTTCTGCTCCAAGGAGTGCTCCAGTACCGTACACTTCAGGGTAGTTCTCTTCAGCGGTACCTGGGGACATCATCCATTCCAGGTCCTCAGGGGACATAGCAAGGTACAGAAATATCTCAAGCCATAATGAATATCAGTGCAGCAATGAAATAAACAGCAGGGTAACTATGTAAACCAGCTAAGTGATATGCAAGTGAGAGTTCTAGTCATACTCAGGCTGAGACTACTACAGGATCAGTGTCGGAGAAACCATAGCAGTATTTCTCGAGAGGGCCAGTACTTGTGCCAGAGCTCTGTATCAGAGACTAAGACACCTCCAGATAACCGTGTTTTCATTATATTATTTTCAGCCTTGATATGATAATACTCTCCCCACCCCATGTAATCTCACGTCACAGTTCCAGAATATCAGGTACAAGCCACGCAAGATTTAACTAATGCAATGAGTCAGGATAGAATCTACGCATGAATCTGTAAATGTCATGAATATGTAACCTATACGGAATCACCAGGTATATCTCAGGCAATTCCGTCACATGAAGT
This sequence comes from Iris macrosiphon, assembly GCA_036927795.1. Taxonomy (NCBI): domain Eukaryota; kingdom Viridiplantae; phylum Streptophyta; class Magnoliopsida; order Asparagales; family Iridaceae; genus Iris; species Iris macrosiphon. The sequence goes on along the minus strand of JAYESA010000016.1, from coordinate 130,678,043 downwards.
GTGTCAGGTGTCCTGGGTTGAGCAGTTAATCAAGTTTACATAAAAATCTACAGCAATCAGGTAAAATACTAAACCAGAAATATCTGAGAAATTGGCAAGCTTTACTTGCCCACTGATGTATAACCAAGTCCAGGAAATATGTAGCAAGCTGCAAGTTTTGGCGAGGTACACTTGCCTGTGGTTCTGGCTATGTTCGCAGTTCTGACTTCGACGGGAATTGCAGGCGGTACTCCGGTTGCTGAAACAAACATCACCATCAGATCCAGAAAATATTAATCAGCTAGAAACGCCTGTCCTTGGGTCCAATTTGGAGACAAGGGCAGAAACGGCAGTTTCGGGCCAAAACGGGGTCCACCCGGTGGGCCCGCTTTGCACCGAAAAACGCGTCAGGGTCAACGGTCTCCAAATTCACCAAACTCAGTGTCAACAGGTCAGGAACGCTGACACGAACCCAACGGAACTTCCAGAATTGGATTCCGATGAGCCGAACACAAAATCGCCCGTCGAGCGGGGCCTGTGGGGCCCACGACACGCGATTTCGTCAACGTTCTCAGAATCGGACCAAACTTGACCCACAGGACCAGCGTATCGCTACGAGTCCGATGGCGCAAGTTTCGTCTCGATCCGACGTGTGTGCACGAAGTTAGGTCGAATTGCAGAAAAGGCGGATACGGGGCGATGTCCGCGGATACGCGTTGATTCCGGTGTGCACGCACACCCGAATCAGCTTCCGCGAAAACCCACACGTCCGTATCGACGAGGCGCACGTATCTGTGAAGACCGCGCGCGACCAAGTCGTCCCGTTTGGCGGGGCGTACTCAGTTCCGGGGTGAAACAGGGTCTGGTTTTACCTGTTTTTGGATCGCGGTGTGCGATCACCACAGGACGCGATGTCCCGAACAGTTTGTCCGGACACCGAGAGGGTCATACAGGCTTCGCAACGCAATTTGCGGAATCGAAAACGGGGCTACGAATCAAAAGTTACACGTACCTGAAGGGGACCCGGAAACCGGGGTCGAACCGTGTCCGACACGTGTCGGACACGCGGATTCGAAAACCTAGGGTTAGGGTTTACTGTTCACTGGCCGGCGGAGGGCGGCGGCTCTGCGGCGGATCTGCGGCGGGGAGGCCGGGGCTCTGCGGCGGCGCGCTGGGCGAGTCACGGCGGACCGGCGGAGCGGCGGCACGGCGTCGGGCGGGGCAGCTGCGGCTTGCTGCGGCTGCCGCTGTCTTCGTCGACGGGAGGTGGAGGCTGGGGGACGCGGGGCTGGGCACGGCGGCGGCTGCACGGCGAGGCGGGAGACGGCGAGGCGGGGGCTGGCTGCGGCGGGGCAGCGCGGTGAGGTGGTCGACGGCGGCGGCGACGAGGGGGTACGGCGGAGAGTGGTGGCTGAGGGGAGATCGGGGAGGAGGCGGAGGGGATTTATAGGGTTGCAGGGCGGTTGGGGAGGCCGAGGCGGGCGGGGGCGTGGCCGAGGATGGCGGGGGCGTGGCGGGCAGCGCGGCGGAGAGCGCGGCGGAGGCGGCGCGCGAAGCGGGCTGCTGCGGGTCGTGGGGAGGCGGGGGTCAGCCGGGTCGGGTCGGGTTCGGGTATGGCCGACCCGCCCGACCCGCTAGGCCGGGGCGGGCTGGGCCTCGAGTTGGGTTGGGCCGGTGGGCCGGGCCCAGTGGGCCAGGGAAATAAATAAATAAAAAAATAAATAATAATAATAATATTTAAAAACCAGTAATTAATTAAATAATTAAATAAATAGTTTTTAGGCATTTAAAAATAGGTCCGGGGTCCGATAAATTCCAGAAAAATTGCCCTAAGTCCAGTTTTTCATTTACATCCAAAAATAATATTTTCATAATATTTTAATACCATTTAATATCAATTAAAAATTATTTAAGAATTAAAACCCTGTTTTTAAATTACAGAAAATTCCCAGAAAATTCCAGAAAATTGTGAAAAATCCAGTTTTAAAAATTTTGAAAAATCAGGGGGTTTACATTTTGCTCCATCATGCAGAATTTGTGTCATCTTTTGCTCCGACTAAATTAAATTACTTAAAAAATACAAGTAAACCGAAAAATCGAATAAACCGAAAACCGAACCGATTTAATTCGGTTCGGTTTGTTTCGGTTATAATCCAATTCGGTTCGGTTTCGGTTTCGTTTATTCGTTTTTTGGTCTAATTCGATTTTGCTTATTCAGTTCGATTTTTGATCGAATGAATCGAATGCTCACCCTAGTGATTTGGAATAAGAATGATTAGGGGAGTTGCACAAAAATAAGGTAGATATAATGAACTTATATACAAGAAAATACTCGCTAGAACCTAGTAGCATAGTCATAGGAGGATCCAAATTTATTCAAGAGGCTCACTCACACTATGGTTACATTGACAACTCAAGAATAACTTGCATATACCCTCTCCCATCCACCCCAATCGAACCACCTAGTGACTATGAGTGACTTGAATTCTAAATTAAGGACAAATCATTTCTTACTTAGAGACTATCACAAAATAGTTATTTTTATTTATAAAATTACCACCATAACAACTTATTCAGTACAAACCCCCCATTACCTAGTATAAAAGCCCATTTTGTTTATATTTTTTCTTTTTTCTTTTCATATTTTGTTGCTTTCATCTTCCAAATTCTAAATATATTATTAGCATTTCATTTTCATGCATACTAAAATATGACTTATGATTCATTTGGAAATAATTTCTGAAGTTCCGAATTATTCTAAGGTTTTTGAAATTTGAAAATTCGTGCATAGTCGTAGCAGAGACGATAGTGTTCTTTCAAAAAATTTGACAATTCTGTATAAAATTAAATTAGGACTGTTAAATTAATTTTTAGGATAGTAACCGATTTGAAAGGATCGGCGACGGATATGTCCGTCAGCAATCTCAGCATATTTTGCAGAGTTTTATATAGGAGCAATTAGGTGCAAACCCACATGTAAGGGCTCAAGGTGTCACGCCAATAATACGGAAACCAATTCAAGGAGAAATTAAACTGCACACGTGATAGTGGACCCCATTGTCAACAAAGCCCGTAACAGCCCGTTATCAAAACGAAAGCATATCAAATCCACGGTCCGCATCTCACCCTCCCTCCTCCTATGTGGTCCCCGCGCTTCTTGAACACGACAACAACGGATCCGTCAACCTCCCGCGCGCCGACGACGTCGGATGACCTCAGCAGCGCCGTCACCGGCGCCGACTCCCCCATCAGCCGGATCCGGCCCGCCTCCGACCGGATGACGACCCCGAGCCGGCCCGGCCGGAGCACCCGCTCCGTCTCGAGGACCACTCGGGCCGGGACCCGGGCCCGGTCCAGGCCCGCGACGACGGCGAGATCGAAGGAGCCGTCGGCGAAGGGCAGGAAGCCGGTGGTACCCCGGGTCAGAGAGTCCGATGATCCTAGACCGACGAGTACGCAGACCGCCCGGCCCGCGCAAAAGCCGCGGTAGATGACGCATCCGGCGGCGCCGTTGGATTCGGCGGCGAGGTCGAGCAGGAGGAGGAAGGATGACAGCGCCAGCAGGGCGGAGGCGAGGATCGCCTCGTGTCTTCTTTCCATCGATGAGAGAGAGAGAGAGAGAGAGAGAGAGAGACTAGCGAGTGCAGAACTTCGAAGAAGTATGGTTGGCGCCGACGAGTGGAGGGAGCCTGTGCGCCATGGAAGAGGAGGACTAGAAGCACATATTTTGATTGCGACGCTGAGAAGGGATTGGAAATTTTGGAGCAGAGGCTACTGTGTTATAACGAGGGCTGAGGATTCGGTTTCGACCGAATAATAAATCAAAATTCTAAAAATTTAAAATCGAAATCGAACCGAACCGATTAGGCTATTCGGATTGATCGGTTGGACTACTGCTATTGTTTTATACACATATTGTCGTATTTAAACTTGTGTTCAAAGTTGGACTTCAAAACATATACATAGAATTGTTGTTTTCAAAATATACACTTTTTTAATCACAAAATATATATAGAATTAGAAAATTTACATAATTATATAAATTTTATTCAATTTTAGACCGAAATCGAAATTCAAAATCGAAACTGGATAAATTTTTTTAATAGTTTTAAAATCGAAATCGAACTATTTTTTTTTAAATGAACTAAATCTTTTATTCGACTCGATTCGATTAAATTTGACTTTTGGTCCAAAATTGAATTATGCTCGGCCTCTAGTCAGAACAGTCCTGGAAATTTTGGGAAGTTTGAGACTTGTTTGTGAAGATGATATTATGATTGAGTAGGGGGGTGAGGGTCCTACTTATTTAATTCATGAGAATAGTAGATAGTACTAATGTAATGTTAGGTGGAGTGGAGGGACATCCATCCATGATTGTCATGTAGTGGTTAGCTGATGCTTTGGACGAACAGCTGCAGCGTAGATGCTCCGAAATTGGGGTGCCATAAGAGCATTTTTATTTGCACCGACAATTACGGTCCCACAATTATTCTGCATGCCACGTGTTATTTTTTTTATTGATCTAAACTCCTATTGGTGGAGTCAAAGAAAGAAAATGTTTAGTTTACTACCGAATGCTTACAACCTACTTACAACCCTCTCTTCCTCCCGTTATATAAGCTACATCTGGTCCCACCTCTCCTCTAATAAATGACTGTCATAACAGACACCGGATCTCATATACCCCTCTCATCCAATGAACGGACGCCACGTGACGGTTGTAAGAAGGATGTAAGCATTTGGTTGTAGGCATAGCATTACTGGTCAAAGAAAGACCAAAGTGAATCGGTAATGCTACGCCTACAACCAAATGCTTACACCCTTTCTACAACCGCCACGTGGCAGGAGCTAATGTTCTATTTCTTTTGATTGCTCCTATTTTTCAAACTATCAAGAATCAGGTGGAGGAGGTGTAACTCTAGGAGATGGCTCAACGGCACAAATTATAGGAAGAGGAAGAATAGATATAAAGATGACATCAGAAAAAACTCTGACTCTTCATGATGTGTTGCATGTGCCGTCTATCAGAAGAAATTTAGTACTGGGTCTCTTCTTGTAGCTTCAGGGTACAAGATTGTTATAGATGCAAATAAAGTAGTATTTTCTAAGAATGACTCTTTTATTGAAAAATGATTTGTAAGAGATGGTCTTTTTATTTTGAGTACCGTGAATAAAATTTCAGATCCTTCTTTTGTTGTTTCCAATGTAGAATCTTCAAATGTGTGGCACAGTAGATTAGATCATGTGAATCTAGGTTCCCTAAGAAGGATGATGAACTTAGATCTTATTCCTAAGACTCCAATAGATGATAAACACAAGTATGAGATCTGTGTTCAAGCCAAACACACTAGGCTACCTTTCAAATCTGTAGAAAGAAACTCTGACCTTCTAGAGCTAGTTCATAGTGATGTGTGTGACTCAAATAGGATTTTGACCCGAGGCGGTAGGAAATACTTTGTTACCTTTATAGATGATTATTCAAAGTATTGTTATACCTATCTTCTCAAAACCAAAGATGAAGTTCTAGACAGATTTAAGGTCTATAAATATGAAGCTAAGAACTCATTAGAGAGAAAGATTAAGATTCTTAGATCAGATCGTGGTGGAGAGTATACATCAAATGATATGACCAATTTCTGTGAAGAACACGGAATAATCCATGAGGTAACTGCTCCATATTCACCACAGTCCAACGGAGTTGCTGAAAGAAAAAAATTGCACTCTGTTAGACATAGTAAATGCCATGCTCCTCAGCTCATGTGCTCCCGATAATTTGTGGGGAGAAGCATTATTATCTGCCTGTTACATCCTTAATATGATTCCTGGTAAGTCTAATAATAAGATTCCCTATAAATTATGGAAATGTAGAGCTTCTAGGATCCATTATCTCAAAGTTTGGGGATGTCTAGCTAAAGTAGGAATTCCTGAACCTAAAAAGAGAAAGATTAGTCCTAAGAATGTAGATGTTGTATTCATAGGATATGTCCTAGACAGCAACGTCAATAAATTTCTTGTTACTCACTCAGAAGTAAATGAAATCTCTAACAATACTATTATAGAAGCTAGAGATGTAGTCTACTTTGAGAATGTGTTTCCCTTTAAAGATAGAATTTCATCCACTCCCTCCAAATCTTCTCTTGCTCCGTCCACTAGTTCCTATGCTTAAATATCTGCTTCACAACCTGAACAAGATATAGAACCTAGAAGGAGTAAAAGAGAAATAATTGAAAAGAATTTAGGAGAAGGATTCTTTACCTTTTTGGTAGAGGGTGATCCCTCAACTTATGAAGAAGCTATATCTTCTCCTGATGCCCTTTTCTGGAAAGAAGCCATTAACAATGAGTATAACTCCATAATGGAGAATAGTACTTGGTTTCTAGCAGACTTACTGTAATGCCCCGCTCTAAACGGTTACTTATGGAACACTTTTACTTTGACTCGGTTGAGAATCGAGTTTCGGGGAAACCTTACCGCCAAATCAACACGGACGAAATGCAATGAAATCTTCCAATTGATGGAACTACTTCTATTGAAATAAGTCCAAGAGTTTTCGTTGGTTGCTTTGCTTCTTGGTTTTTTGTTGCTTTGTGTCTTGTCTTGCTTTCGATGACTTAGTTTTCATGACTCACTTTTCTCGCTTGCGCGTTCTTTTCGAATCTTAAGGGAAAGAGATCGAAGGATGCTAATCAAGTAATTGTTATAATTTCAGAACGCATAACCAAGGAGTGATTGTTGCATAAGGCTTCCTCATCCTCTCGTTCGATTCAATCGGTGAGTGGCTTAGGCCCTTCGATGAATCCTTCAGTCCACACATCTTAATAAAAATGATCTCTAGTCTACAAGTTACTTGTTCCTATTCAATGTTGCCTCACTTAATAAATAAGCTAAAAATAGATGAACTGCATGCTTGATTTTATACATATAGAACTGTTGCAAATGCTTGTTCAAATAGATGTATATATGTTCCTTACTCATATGCTGCATAGAGATGTTTATAGAACCTCGCATAGGTTACCAAAGAATAGAGTAAAGATAGATGGAGATATTCTTTTATAGTCTGAACCTGCTGCATAGTAAGAGTTTATATGATAGAGTTGTATTCTATGCATCGGTCTTAAGACAACTTGTGCACAATGAGAGATTCCACGAACGGTTTTTGGGGCACTGGGGATCGTTCGCCCTGGGGGGATTAGAGGAACACCCTGAGGCAAAGAAGTCCTCGCGATCAGGGGGGTGTTCACATCTATAGAGAATGGATTTTTCCATGGACCATCATGTAGTTAGGTCGGATGATAAGTCATCTCTTATATGCACACTTGACACTTGATGCCAACACAGATGCATGAGTTTATTCATATATGCAAATTATTGCTAACTTGTGTGTCTGCTGCAGGGATAGCCGCTCGGTCATGGGTAAGATTTATCATATGCATATGCTATCTATCGTCTATGTTTCCTTGCATAAATTGTTAAAAAGAAATTAGACAACCAGAAAGATCACCAAGTAATGCTAGCTTCACATGCTTACTTAGTATGAATTTCTAGGTGAGTTTGGCCATGGTCGCTCACCAGTACATATTGTAGTACTGACCCATGTTTGTGGAAAAATCTCCAGGTTCTGGTAGCGAGAGCTTGGCGAGCATTTTGAATCGGTGTTAGCGCATCCTTCCAGAGGGGCCGTGCTCGTGCTGCTTCCTTAGCTTTCCTCTCATATGGGCAAAATCCTCTTCTGATAGATGTTTTGATTTTGGTCCTACTAAAAGGATATAATATATGGGCGTTGTGGCTAATTTTGGGATTGTAAAAAGAGTTGTAAGTCTTCTATGGCATATTTTGTAACCCAGCCAAGCAAGTACTTTGTAATCCAAATCTTCAAGTATTCAATAAAGAAAGTATTTTGTGTTCCTATCAAATGTGTTCAACTTTGGTTCTCTGCATTTACATTCCGTGCCTATATATATATTTTTTCGTCTGACTTGTGTCTTGTGTAGGTACTTTGCCTGGTGCAAGCACAACTTTGGTTTGCACGGCATCGTGCCCAAGCGATGACGATCGGTTTCGTAGGGACCAAGCAAGGACGATCGGCCCTTACAAGACCGGGATGTGACACTTACCTTTAGGTAGCAAATCCATAGGTTGTAAGTGGATCTTCAAAAAGAAACTTAGAGCTGATGGTGCCATAGAGAAATACAAGGCTAGATTAGTAGCCAAAGATTTTACCTAGAAAAATGGACTAGATTATTTTGATACATACTCTCTTGTAGCTAGGATCACCTCTATTAGAACCCTTCTAGCCTTAGCATCCATTCATAATATGCTAATCCATCAAATAGATTTAAAGACAACATTTCTAAGTGGGGACCTAGAGAAAAAAAATCTACATGGAGCAACCTGAAGGTTTCATTACTAAAGGCCAAGAAAAGAAAGTTTGCATATTAGTTAAATCTCTTTATGGCCTAAAGCAAGCTCCCAAGAAATGGCACAACAAATTTGACATAGTCATCTCAGAATATGGTTTCGTGCCAAATGAGTATGACAAATGTATATACTCCAAAATTATAGATGAAAGTTGTGTCATCTTATGTTTGTATGTAGATAATATCCTTATTCTTGGATCATCACTGGAATTGATAATTAATACCAATGACTATTTATCCAGCCAGTTTGATATGAAAGATCTAGGTGAAGCCAACTTGATTCTAGGAATACAAGTGTCCAAATACAAAATGGGTTATACTCTATCCTTAGCACACTCGATTGAGAAAATGCTAAGAAAATTTGAGTATTTTGATAAGAAACATGCCCTTACTTCTTATGATAGTAGTGTTGTTCTCAAGAAGAATGAGAATTCTCCCATGGAACAACACAAATATTCACAGATGATAGGTTCTCTCATGTATATATCAAACATGACCAGACCTGATGTAACACCCTTTTTTTTAAATAAAATTTCTGGAATTTTCGGTAATTTTTAATTAATTATTAAAAATGTCCTTCATGGATTAATTTTTTTATGGATTAAAATAATTATTAAAATATTACAAAAATTATATTATTGGGTGTATTATTAATTATTGGATGTTGTGTAATTTTTTTTGGAATTTATTGGGCTCAAAAACTAATTTTAAAATAGCTAAAACCAAAGTTTTAATTAAATCGGGTTGAACCGGGCTCAAACCGGACTGAACCAGATTGAACCCGGTCCAACCGAACCGAACCGGGCCGGCCTAAACCCAGCTAAACCCCAACCGCCCTAGCGGGTCGGATCCGAGCCCGACCCGTTAACCCGCTATCCGCCTACCCGCTAACCCCCCCACACAGTAACCCTCACACCCACGAACCCTTCAGCCCCCGCGGTTTCCGGCACGATCGCCCCCGACTCTGCCGCCGCCGACTCCGCGGCCAACCGCCCACGTATTCCCCCCCCGCTCGGCCCTCGACCCCGCTCCGCCTCCCTATAAAACCCCATCCCTAAACCCCACTGCCACCGCCAACTCCACCACCGCCATCTCTCCACCGCTGACCCGAGCCGCCTCCGCCGGTTCTGCACTCCGTCGGATGACTCCGCCACGACCAGAGACTCCGGCGACGAACTCGACGACAAGCCCCGGCGACCCCCAGCAGCACAGCGCCGACCTCCGCCGTGCCCTAGCCGCCGCCGCCGCAGAAACCCTAGCCTCCGGCTGGCCGAACGTCACGTCACCTTGCGGAAACGCGTATTCGGAGCCCTGTTCAGTTGACCGTTTCTCTCTCCTTGCTGCCTCGTTTTTCGTTCCATCTGTTGTGACGCGTAGAATGCGTGACCCTCTCGATACTCTTACATTTTTTTCGGGGTATCGCGTCCTGTGGCGATCGCAAACTGTGACCCAAAATCAGGAAAATAATTACCATGTTTTCTTCCTGAACTGGATGTGCCCCGCTAAACGGGACGACTTGGTCATGTCCGAACTTTATCGAAAGGTGTGCACCGTCGATACAGACGTGTGAAATTTTATGAAAGTTTATTTGGATGTGCATGCACACCGGAATCAACGCGTATCCGTCGACAACGTCCCGTATCGGTCCTGTTCTGAAACTCGTTGTAACTTTGTGTGTGCTCGTCGTTTCGAAACGAAACTTGCATCATCGGACTCGTAGCATTTTTTTGGTCCTGTGACCCAAGTTTGGTTCGATTCTGAGAACGTTGACAAAATTCCGTATCGTGGGCCCCACAACTCTACTTGACGGACGATTTTGTGATCGGCTCATCGGAATCCAGTTCTGGATATTCCGTTGGGTTCGTATCGTCGTTCTAGACTTGCAGACACTAAGTTTGACGAATTTGGAAAACTTTGTCTATGGCACATTTACGGTGCGATGTGGGCCACATGTGACCTCACTTTGACCAGAAACGGTTAATTTTGTCCATGTGTTCAAATTGGACTTATGGACAGGCAATTCTAGCTATTTGATATCTTCTGAACATGATGGTAGTGTTTATTTCAGCAACCGAAGGAATACCTGCAGATCCCGTTGATACCAGAGCAGCAGTTGGAATCCCAGGCAAGTGTACCTTGCCAATCTTGCAGTATTTGCTACATAATGTTCTCTCAATTTAATTATATGATATAAATGTTCAACCCAGGACCGTGTGACATTACTTAACGTCCGAACAAGATTCGGGTGTCAACGCCATACGCGGAGTTGTGTAACGTCACCTAGCGATGGATATCGAAACCCTATACACTCTCGTGCTTGCATCATCAAGTACGTCATACCATAGGACACCTGATACTGTTCATGAGACAAAATCTTTCAGAGATATTCATGGTAATTCTGTATAGGCTACAGGATTTGTGACATACACTTTATGTTCATAGCTATCATATGACTTGCAGCATTTGATATGATCTTGCATGACATGGACATGAGACAATCGTGGACATGAGACGTGTGATTACATTGGGTGGGGAGAGACACACATATTACAGGCTGATTTTATATATGGTGCCGTAGGCCCACTACATAGTAAACTACATAGTATAACTGCTACAGGCTCCCCGACACAGATCTTGTGTCACGCTCCAGTCCCAAAATACGTAGGACTAGGATACGTAACCATGCCAGCCGCCCGTATATATGGCAACTCCAATATATGGAAACCATATATACGTGCGTACGCTGTATAATGAACAATAGTTCACCAGTGGTATAACTAATCAAAAGTCACAGGGTAATATCTAAATCTCATCCACAGAAATCAAATAAACATGAATAACCAATAACCATGTAACTAGAACTCAAAATAAAGTACCTAAAGAATGACAGTCGGATGGAAACAAATCCACTGCCGAAATAGAATATAAAAGGAACCAGATACACACCATATAAGAACAACATCTGACCATCACGAGGCTTGAAGAGAAGACCTCCTCGGAATAAACATAATATGTCCGGATCTGTGCTCCTGCGAATACTCAAGAAAATATACACCTGGCAGGGGACCAGGTCCTTAGAGGGACATAGCAAGATACATAAAAATGACATGCCATAATGTAAATACTGAATAAATAAATGGGGTGTGCTAACCATCTAAGTGAATGCAATTGAAGACCTTGTAGTACGCATGGGAAAGTGTAGGCTAGACATATGCTGACGTAATTCACCAATCGTCATAACTGGCTAGTATATGTGTCATATGCCCCCAGACTCATGGGCACTCTGCAATCGTCCATCTCCGAGGAGCATGGAACGAAGGATATAACATCACGGAGGGGGTGTCCCATACGCCTACTAGATGTCTTCCCCGCCCAATATAGATGTACAAGTCGTAAAAACGACGTGGACACCTCCTACTATGATGCAAGTCTCAATAAAATAACCAACTAAGCTAAATACCGTTACACGTGTTGCTCACACTGATGGCCAGTCGTGCATGAGGCACTCGTCCCTACATGAACTCACTCTGTGACGTGTAATGATACGTGTCAAGGCCTGGAAAGTTATATCAATAACTTCACAACTTTAGGTGGGTCTACTAGACACTAAGTCAGATACTACTCCTAACGTCAACGCCTTCGTTGACTGCACCCGAGTCTGCTCGGACGCGCACATTTATATAATAAATAAACATGTAACTAATAATAACTGAATTTAAACAGTACAACAATGCAAGGTATACTTGCCTGGCAAGAGAGCTGTAAATGTAATATCCAGATGTCAAATACCAAGTGTCGGGAACTATGGCCTCATAAGGAAAGTCTCCGGATGCTGAAATAAATATCACTAACAGTCTCAAAAAATATCAAATAGCTAAAAATGCCTGTCCTTAAGTCCAATTTGGACACAGGGGCAAAAATGACAGTTTTCGGTCAAAGCGGGGTCCACAAGTGGGCCCACTTTGCACCGAAAAATGTGTCAGGGTCAAAGGTCTCCAAATTTGCCAAACTTAGTGTCTACAAGTCCAGAACGATGATACGAACCCAACGGAACTTCCAGAAGTAGATTCCAATGAGCCGATCACAAAATCGCCCGTCAAGTGGAGCCTGTGGGGCCCACGATACGCGATTTTGTCAACGTTCTCAGAATCGAACCAAACTTGGATCACAGGACCAGCGTATCGCTACGAGTCCGATGGCGCAAGTTTCGTCTCGATCCGACGTGTGTACACAAAGTTGCAGCGTGTTCCAGAACTGACGGATACGGGGCGGTGTCGGCGGATACGCGTTGATTCCGGTGTGCACGCACATCCAAATCAACTTCTCCGAATTCCTACACGTCCGTATCAACGTCGCGCACGTTTTGGTAAAGACCGCGTGCGACCAAGTCGTCCTGTTTGGCAGGGCGTACCCAGTTCCGGGGTAAATCGGGTCGTTGTTTTTCCTGTATTTGGATCGCGGTTCGCGATCGCCGCAGGACGCGATGCTCCGAGCGGGTTGCACGGGCACCGAGATGGTTACATAGTCTATACGACGCAACTGACGGAATTGAAATCATTACGAGTAGAGAGATATGAGTAACTGAACAGGGCTCCAGAAACTTGCGTTTTTCGTGTCCGACACGTGTCCGACACGTGTTAGGGTCAGGGACAGCTGTGTCCGTGTCCTCCCTAGGGCATCTGAACGCTGCCGGAGTCGACTGGCCTCGACGGCGAGCTGCTCGGCTGAGTCGGCCGAAGCCGGAGCGGCTAGGAGGGGCTGACCGGAGTCGACTGGGAGGAGAGGAGAGGTGGTGGTGGCGTTGGTGCTGGTGGTGGAGGATGGTGGTGGCGGCGGACTGTGATGGGGGTGGCGGTGGTGGTGGAGAAGAAGTGGAGGAGGAGAAGGAGGACGGAGGTCGGGGGTCGGCTCGCCGGCGGGTTCGGCTCCGGCCTGGGGGGGATGAGGAGAGGAAGAGGGAGAGAGGAGAGAGGGAGCGGCGGGGAGGAGGAAAGGAGGAGGAGATGGCCAGCGGGGGGGCTCCGGCGAGGCGGAGCGGCTCCGGCGGCGGGGGTCGGCTGCCGCTCCAGCGAGGGGGGGGGGGTCGGGTGCGGCCTGGGGGGGGGATTTGGGTTTTGATTTTTATTTTATTTTATTTTTATTTATAAAGAAATATAATAGATATTTTAATAAAATATCTTAAGATATTTTTGGGATATTTGTAGGATATTTCCGAGATATTTTCGGGATTCTTTTCGGGTGGGTCCCGTCTCCAAATGGACGACGCAGGTTTACCGGCCAGTGAGGGGGTGACACCTCGTACTGCAATTTGCAGAAAAGTCCCTGTAATTTTATAAATTGCGTAAAGTCCTAATTTTGGAAAATTGCACAATTACGAAATTGTCTGGAAAATATCCGATTCCTGAAAATGCTAAAATTTACAGAATTGAAGGAAATTGCTATATGAGGGCCCTGGGGGAATGGGGGTGAGTCTGGGCAGGGACTGGCCTGGTTTTCTTGGGTGATACGACCATCATATTTATTAATTAATAAATACTGCGCACGGTGTTCACTAATTATTTAGAGGCAGGTAGGGTCATAATTTTTCTACGGTGTCAATATACTAAATGTAGTATACTCAGTATAGAATATTAACGTATTTTTGTTTGGGCAAAACAGGTGCAGGTTGACCTCAAATCTCTAGGGGTACAGAGATGGGTAAAGAGCAGAAAATAAAATAGGAAATAAATACGGGCTTTTGTAACGATATTTGTGCGTCTCAAACGAGGCTCATTTTAGCACATCTGTGAGTTGCACAAAGTTCAGAAAAATAGTCTAGTATGTCTAGGACAGGTATGTGAACTTTGTTCGGGGATAACAGTCAAGCTAAAGCTCCAAATAATTCGGTGATGGACAGGTGCACAAGTCAATAGGATATGTAGGAAAAATAAATTAAAATATTGCAACAAATCCTAAATTGCTAAAAATAATCCTAAATATGAAATCTGGTCGAGGGGGTTTACAATCTACCCAACTTATAAAAATTTCGTTCTCAAAATTAAAACTAAGCCACGGTAGAAGTCAAAGACGGCAATAGATATAATTTAACAAAGTAATTTATATCTTGGCTTACGAATAGGTTTGAAAAATGTTTACGCAGGTCGTTCACACTCTTCCAAGTAGATTCTCCTGACGCGCCATGCTTCCATGCCACGCGGACCAAGGGAATAGACTGATTCCTCAATATATTTTCTCGATGATCAAGGATTCCCACGGGTTGCTCCTGATACGACAAGCTCGGCCTAATGGTGATCTCCGAATGGTTGGGAACATGACTGCTGTCTGTCACATATCGCCTGAGTTGCGATACGTAGAATACGTCATGTGCTCTCTCAAGGGAAGGTGGTAGCGCAAGTTGATATGCCACTACTATTCTTTCTAGCACGTCAATGGTCCAACATACCTTGGACTCAACTTGATGTGTCGTCCGAATCGAATGGTGCCTCTAGTAGGTGATATCCTCAAGATGACATGATCGTCCTCTTTGAATTCCAAGGGACGATGATGACGGTCTGCCCACTACTTCTGTCTGTCTTGCACTGCTCGCAAGTGTCCTTGTATTACTTAACTGTCTTAACGGTGTTGACCACCAACTCTGGTCACGCGAATCCTTGTCTGGTAAAAATGCTGACCGGTAGGTCGTGCAATCTTACGATTTGTCTCATATATAAGTAATGTCTCCATATCTTCAGAGTAATCATGACGGTTGCAAGTTCTAAATCCTTCTCATGTACTCATAATTGTCTAGATGCATATACCATTACCTTGCCATCCTGTATTAATACGCATCCCAAACTTTTTCCTGATGCGTCTATAGATCACAACCGTCTGATCCGGATGGAATAGTCAATACGGGTATTGTGGTCAGTCGCTTCTTCAACTCTTTGAAAGCGGCTTGACACTCGTTGGTCCATAGGAATTCTTAATCCTAATAAGTCAACCTAGTCATAGGTGCTGCTATCCTCTCAGGAGTCAGTCAATTATTCATCCGGGTAAAATCCATTTAGACTCCTGATAGCCAAATAATATTTTCTTCATCGTAATACTTGAGTTCTGAACTTGACCTAAGTTACGAGGCAAAAATAAAAATCTTATGCTGCCATAGAGATGCATGTACCAGGAACGTAAGTAGGTAGTGAAGGTCATTCTTAGGGTAGCGCGGGTTTAAATTGCAATCTAATCTTAATAATAGGGTTTGGTAATTACCCAAGAAATAAACAGAAATGGCTACAAAAACAATACACTTTCGTATTTATACTAAGCACGAGGTTTTGCCTTTCCGAAATAAGGGAAGACGGAAAACAATAATCAAGAGTTCAAGGGGAAGGTAATAGATTAGAAGTGTGGGGATCAAGGCGTTTTAAAGAATTCAAAGGGGAATTATCAAGGCAGTTGTGGATTAAAATGCTATTCTGGTAATTTCTATTCACATGCTCGTATCAGTACAGTTACGTAACTGATACAATATGCTCAGACATATCTAGAGGGTAAGTACATTCGTCTACTAATCACTATATATTTCAATCCACGTAAGGTAGTTATGCGAAGGGCGAACCAAGTGCACTATGGTTGATCAGACCGTAATACACTGATTCTGAAATGTATTAGTGTAGTACTCCAATAATACATATCTCAAGAGCAAGCTTGATAAAGAATAAGCTTGCAAAACTAGGCTATAATAGCGGCATAAGTCAAAGTAGTACGGTAAATATAAGTACGCTAGATTATGGTGTGAGAAATTTCAAACAATTCAAAATCACAAACACTCTGCAGTTATTATTCTAATTTCTTATCTAAGTTGCTAGTTGACCCAAAAGAGGTATAGCCTTCTAAGCTCTATAATTATTTAAACACTATATGTTGTCTGCCTAAAACAGAGATTTCAAGAAAATCCGCGTAAAGTAGGGATATAAGAGCTGTCCGCGTAAAAAGTATGTGCGTAACAGTCTGCGTAAAAGTCTGGGTGAAAGTCTGAGCGTAAAAGTTTTGCGCTAAAATCTACGCATAAAATTAGCGGGTCGTAAAGTCTGTATAAAATTCTGCCTGCGTAAAGTCTAGCATTCGTTGCAGCGTAAAGTTGTACGAGAAACTCATGAGTTTGTCAGTTGAATTAGTGAATCCTGACATCTGACAAAAGTACTGTACAACGATCGAGTGGTCGATTTATGATGATAAATTTGCATGGGGACCCAGGTTGTCGTTTAGTGACTGATTGGATACAAGTCACTTTTACGCTTGAGGTGAGACAAAATCAGATGTCCTGTCAGAAAGCTGTTTCCTTTTTGCACAGGGCTCGAGGCGTATCTCTGCATTTAATGCACAAGATTTGGTCATGCCTGGGAAAAGCTAAGGTTGTAACAATACGCTCACATTCTATTCTTAGGTTACGCCTAATCAGGTTGCTCTACAATGGTTATCTATTATTCATGAAATATCAGGTTTACGCAGGGCAGTTACCTGCGTGGCCTTCATGACGCAGGATAAGGAATACTAAGGGAAAGTGGATAGCAGTTATTATAACTATAGCGTAAAGGAGATAATCTTCTGCATAATTGGTTTTTATACTAACTAGGCAGTAGTTTGGTTTCTACGCAACCAAGAGTCAATTGGCTTTTACGCCAACAAGGGTAAAGAGTTTCTGGCGTAACACTGGGTTTATCTAAACATAGGATGAGGTTTCAGTCCCAGTGTTCAACCTTGGATTTCTATTGGTTTCTCAAGATTAGGGTCAACACTATGGTCAATTCTCTAACTAATCCTAGTAGTGTTTATACCACTCTCAAGTCATATATAAAAATATGTCAAGGGATACTGGTAAATTAATCTATAGGTAGTGATGCTAGGGTTCACTAGGTAGTATGGAAGACTAGGGTTCATCAAGTAGTCTGAATTTAATGATATGTCAATGCCCTAATTGTGTTCTAAGCAGGAATATTACTCTAATTATCATCCTATCAATAGGGATTCCTATATTATAGTAGGGGCTATACTTAAGGAATTATCTCCTGCGAGTACTCAAGAACATATACACCTGGCAGGGGACCAGGTCCTCAGAGGGACATAGCAAGATACATAAAAATAACATGCCATAATGTAAATACTGAATAAATAAATGGGCTGTGCTAACCATCTAAGTGAATGCAATTTAAAGACCTTGTAGTACGCATGGGAAAGTGTAGGCTAGACATATGCTGACGTAATTTACCAATCGTCATGACTAGCTAGTATATGTGTCATATGCCCCCAGACGCATGGGCACTCTGCAATCGTCCATCTCCGAGGAGCATGGAACGAAGGATATAACAACAAGGAGGGGGTGTCCCATACGTCTACTAGTATCTTTTCCGACCAATATAGATGTACAAGTCGTGAAAACGACGTGGACATCTCCTACTATGATGCAAGTCTCAATAAAATAACCAACTAAGCTAAATACCGTTACACGTGTTGCTCACACTGATGGCCAGTCGCGCATGAGGCACGCGTCCCTACATGAACTCACTCTGTGACGTGTAATGATACGTGTCAAGGCCTGGGAAGTTATATCAATAACTTCACAACTTTAGGTGAGTCTACTAGACACTAGGTCAGACACAAGTTCTAACGTCAACGCCTTCGTTGACTGCACCCGAGTCTGCTCGGACACGCACATTTATATAATAAATAACATGTAACTAACAAAACTGAATTTAAACAGTACAACAAGGCAAGGTATACTTGCCTGGCAAGAGAGCTGCAAAATATAACGTCCAGATGTCAAGTGCCAAAAGTCAGAAACTATGGCCTCAGAATAAATATAAATTTTACATGTAGTATTTTAGGACAGCGTATGATATTTTTGTGCAATCTTAGGATTTGTCTCATATATAAGTTAGGTAAAGCTTCTGCAGGTTGGCCAACTCTAAAGGTAGGAATTTGTGCTGACTTGGTGAGTCGATCCATAGGAGTTCTTAATCCTTACAAGTAACTTAAAATAAAAACCCAAACCCTTAAACCTTCCTACCAAAGCAAAAACCAAAACCATTCTAAGTTTTAAAACAGCAGCAGTAGGAAACTAGGAAAGGAAAGAAAAGAAACTAAAGAAAAGGAAACTTAGTAAGGAAGGAAAGAAAAGAAAGGAAAGAAAGAAAGAAAGAAAGAAAGGAAGGAAAGAAAGCAACAGCAGCAGTAAAGAAGTAAGAAAGGAGTAATAAAGGAAGGAAAAGAAGAGAATAAGAAAACAACAGCCGCAGCAGTTTGGAACCCCCCCTTTTTCCATGACTCTCTCTCTCTCTCTCTCTCTCCTTTTATATGTAACCTATGCACTCAAAACCTAATCCGAATCTCCCTCTTCCTCTCCTCATCCTCCCCGACCGGAGCCGAACTCGCTGGCGAGCCGACCCCTGACCTCCGTCCGCCTTCCTCCTCCTCCACTTCTTCTCCACCACCACCGCCACCCCCATCACAGTCCGCCGCCACCACCATCCTCCACCACCAGCACCAACGCCACCACCACCTCTCCTCTCCTCCCAGTCGACTTCGGTCAGCCCCTCCTAGCCGCTCCGGCTTCGGCCGACTCAGCCGAGCAGCTCGCCCCGTCGAGGCCAGTCGACTCCGACGACACCCAGCGTTCAGATGCCCTAGGGAGGACACGGACACAGCCGTCCTTGACCCTGACACGTGTCGGACACGTGTCGGACACGAGAAACGCAAGTTTCTGGAGCCCTATTCAGGTACTCATATCTCTCCACTCGTAATTCCGATTTCAATTCCGTCAGTTGCGTTGTGTAGACTATGTAACCATCTCGGTGTCCGTGCAACCCGCTCGGAGTATCGCGTCCTGTGACGATCGCGAACTGCGATCCAAATACAGGAAAAATAACGACCCGATTCACCCCGGAACTGGGTACGCCCCGCCAAACGGGACGACTTGGTCGCACGCGGTCTTTACCAAAACGTGCACGACATTGATACGGATGTGTAGAAATTTGGAGAAGTTGATTTGGATGTGCATGCACACCAGAATCAACGCGTATCCGCCGACACCGCCCCGTATCCGTTAGTTCTGGAACACGCTGTAACTTTGTGTACACACGTCGGATCAAAACAAAACTTGTGCCATCGGACTCATAGCAATACGTTGGTCCTGTGATCCAAGTTTGGTTCGATTCTGAGAACGTTGACAAAATCCTGTATCGTGGGCCCCATCGGCTCCACTTGACGGGCGATTTTGTGATCGGCACATCGGAATCCAGTTCTGGACATTCCATTGGGTTCGTATCGACGTTCTGGACTTGTTGACACTAAGTTTGGCAAATTTGGAGACCTTTGACCCTGACACGCTTTTCGGTGCAAAGTGGGCCCATATGTGGACCCCGCTTTGACCGGAAACTGTCATTTTTGCCCCTGTGTCCAAATTGGACTTAAGGACAGGCGTTTCTAGCTATTTGATATTTTCTGAGACTATTAGTGATATTTATTTCAGCATCCGGAGACATTTATTCTAAGGCCATAGTTTCTGACTTTTGGCACTTGACATCTGGACGTTATATTTTGTAGCTCTCTTGCCAGGCAAATATACCTTGCCTTGTAGTACTGTTTAAATTTACTTTTATTAGTTACATGTTATTTATTATATAAATGTGTGCGTCCGAGCAGACTCGGGTGCAGTCAACGAAGGCGTTGACGTTAGGACTTGTGTCTGACCTAGTGTCTAGTAGACTCACCTAAAGTTGTGAAGTTATTGATATAACTTCCCAGGCCTTGACACGTATCATTACACGTCACAGAGTGAGTTCATGTAGGGACGCGTGCCTCATGCACGACTGGCCATCAGTGTGAGCAACACGTGTAACGGTATTTAGCTTAGTTGGTTATTTTATTGAGACTTGCATCATAGTAGGAGATGTCCACGTCGTTTTCACGACTTGTACATCTATATTGGGCGGAAAAGATACTAGTAGACGTATGGGACACCCCCTCCTTGTTGTTATATCCTTCGTTCCATGCTCCTCGGCGATGGACGATTGCAGAGTGCCCATGCGTTTGGGGGCATATGACACATATACTAGCTAGTCATGACGATTGGTGAATTACGTCAGCATATGTCTAGCCTACACTTTCCCATGCGTACTACAAGGTCTTTAAATTGCATTCACTTAGATGGTTAGCACAGCCCATTTATTTATTCAGTATTTACATTATGGCATGTTATTTTTATGTATCTTGCTATGTCCCTCTGAGGACCTGGTCCCCTGCCAGGTGTATATGTTCTTGAGTACTCGCAGGAGCGCAGATCCGTACAGGCTACTTATTTTCCGAGGATGTCTTATCTTCGAGCCTCGTGATTGTCAGATGTCTTCTCTTCGAGTCTCGAACCTGCATGGGCCACCACTAAAAACATGTCATGCCCCAGTCCCAAAATACGTAGGACTAGGATACGTAACCATGCCAGCCGCCCGTATATATGGCAACTCCAATATATGAAAACCATATATACGTGCGTACGCTGTATAATGAACAATAGTTCACCAGTGGTATAACTAATCAAAAGTCACAGGGTAATATCTAAATCTCATCCACAGAAATCAAATAAACATGAATAACCAATAACCATGTAACTAAAACTCAAAATAAAGTACCTAAAGAATGACAGTCGGATGGAAATAAATCCACTGCCGAAATAGAATATAAAAGGAACCAGATACACATCATATAAGAACAACATCTGACCATCACGAGGCTCGAAGAGAAGACCTCCTCGGAATAAACGTAACATGTCCGGATCTGTGCTCCTGCGAATACTCAAGAAAATATACACCTGGCAGGGGACCAGGTCCTCAGAGGGACATAGCAAGATACATAAAAATGATATGCCATAATGTAAATACTGAATAAATAAATGGGGTGTGCTAACCATCTAAGTGAATGCAATTGAAGACCTTGTAGTACGCATGGGAAAGTGTAGGCTAGACATATGCTGACGTAATTCACCAATCGTCATAACTGGCTAGTATATGTGTCATATGCCCCCAGACTCATGGGCACTCTGCAATCGTCCATCTCCGAGGAGCATGGAACGAAGAATATAACATCATGGAGGGGGTGTCCCACACGCCTACTAGATGTCTTCCCCGCCCAATATAGATGTACAAGTCGGGGAAAACGACGTGGACACCTCCTACTATGGTGCAAGTCTCAATAAAATAACCAACTAAGCTAAATACCGTTACACGTGTTGCTCACACTGATGGCCAGTCGCGCATGAGGCACTCGTCCCTACATGAACTCACTCTGTGACGTGTAATGATACGTGTCAAGGCCTGGGAAGTTATATCAATAATTTTACAACTTTAGGTGGGTTTACTAGACACTAAGTCAGATACTACTCCTAACGTCAACGCCTTCGTTGACTGCACCCGAGTCTGCTCGGACGCGCACATTTATATAATAAATAAATATGTAACTAATAATAACTGAATTTAAACAGTACAACAAGGCAAGGTATACTTGCCTGGCAAGAGAGCTGTAAATGTAATATCCAGATGTCAAATACCAAGTGTCGGGAACTATGGCCTCAGAAGGAAAGTCTCCGGATGCTGAAATAAACATCACTAACAGTCTCAGAAAATATCAAATAGCTAAAAACGCCTGTCCTTAAGTCCAATTTGGACATAGGGGCAAAAATAACCGTTTCCGGTTAAAGCGGGGTCCACATGTGGGCCCACTTTGCACCAAAAAATGTGTCAGGGTCAAAGGTCTCTAAATTCGCCAAACTTAGTGTCCACAAGTCCAGAACGATGATACGAACCCAACGGAACTTCTAGAATTGGATTCCGATGAGCCGATCACAAAATCGTCCGTCAAGTGGAGCCTGTGGGGCCCACGATACGCGATTTTGTCAACATTCTCAGAATCGAACCAAACTTGGATCACAGGCCCAGCAACATCAGAGGGCACCACCACAAGGACGCGGACAAGCTTATGTGATGACAATGGAGGACGCGCAGACTCGTGGAGTAGCGAATGCGCGTAAGATTTAAGTTATTCATAGATATCTTTTCCTAGTGATGCCATAGCACGTGCCTGTTAATTCCTTTCCTTAACCTTAAACCTTAGTATTTTGAACTTGTTAGTAATTGATAACCTAGTTTAATTTCCTAAGATGTAGTTTTCTTGCTCTAACCAAATTTCTTTACTCTTGAATTACCTAACTTTTATTGTTTAGGAAAATACTTTAGGTGTTTAGCTTAACCCTCATCTTTCGATTTCCCCTTAATCATGATTCTTTGTTTGTATCGTGCTTCGAACATGTCTTGCAACCGCGTCATCTTCACTGTCAGTTATTTTCTTAATTACGAGGACTATAAAACCCCCTTCCTAGAAAATCGTATATAGCCTTTTTATTTATTAATTATTAATTAAATTATAGTAATTAGGTCTAAATAGGAGAAATAGATTTTTAATAATTTTTATTTTAGGTGTTCGGGCACTTAGATGACTTATGGGACCATCAGAAATTTTTCGGAATTTATTCCATGTAGGAGACCCCTTGAGCAGTTGCTAGCCTAACGGTGTGCATTACCCTAATCTATAAATTTTCTTATGAGTATATATATAATATATATGTATACACAAATGTATATATGTATATATATTTTTAGAAAGGAAAAGAAAAGAAAGTAAAAGAAGAATTAAATAAGAATATAATAATAATAATAATAATAATAATAATAACAAAGCAAACACTATTACATTCCTTAGCAAACTTTGCTTTCATCCCTTAGCAACTTGCTGTGACCGCCAATGCCCTCCTTAGCACTTGCTAACTTAGATGACCGGCCACCCTTCAGCAAATGTACAGGAACCCGACCCTTTTTATAACTTGTTCCCAGACTCCTTTTGCCGAACCCTTCCGCCTATTCCCTTCCTCTCTCTCTTTCTATATTAAATATATATGTATATATATTTCTCTCTCAAACCCTAACCTAAATCTCCAGACCTCCTCTTCCCATCTAGAGCCGTCACCGCAGCCAGAGAAGCCCCGCCAAGCCATCTAAACCATCCCGACGACGCCGACCTCGCGCACTGCAAATTCCCACACGAGGCACCTTCGCTCCGGAATTGTTTTCCGTCGACTCGCTCAACCAAACTCCGTTCCGTCTTCACCGATACGCTCACCCCTTAACCCTCTTCCATAGTTATATTATAGACAACCTCGGAAAATGTGTGCCCCTAGGTGAAAAATAGCGTCCAAAGTGGGCGCGAGCAGACCCAATTCTGAAATCGCAGAAAACTGCGGTGACCACCTATATTGCCGAGTTCGTATCTCCCACCACAGAGATCCGAATTCGGTGATTCTTTTTGATACCTGTAGAACACTTGACCTAGTTTATTTTTTGTTAAATAACCCTATGCTATTAGTTGCTGTGGACATAGTTAAATTCGTCACAAAACTGTGCGCACCCACTTTTTTCAGATTTCCAAAAGTTGGAAAACGGAGCACGTTCCGCCAAACGGGACCGCCCCGCCGTGTACCAAGTATACCGAATGGTGCATGCAGCGTAACCAGACACGTGAAAATTTGTGGGAACTGATTCGGACGCGTGTGCGCGCCGGAATCAAGCCGTATCCGCGGACACATCCCGTGTCGCAACTTTTATGGAACTCGCGCATATTTTGTGCACGCTTGTCAGATTATGACGAAACTTGCGCCACTGGACTCGTGGTAACGCGCTGGTCCTGTGACCCAATTTTCACGTAATTCTGAGATGGTTGACCAAATCGCCAATTGGCGGGCCCCATAGTTGACTTTTTGGACAAAATTGTGTTCGGCCCATCGGAATCCATATTTGGACATACCGTTGGGTTCGTATTGACATTTAGAGTTCTTTGACCTATAGTTTATCCCATTTAGAGACTGTTACCCTTGGCACACTTTTCGGTGCAAAGTGGGCCACACGTGGACCCCACTTTTGCCCGAAATTACCGTTTTGCCCCTGTGTCCAAATTGGACGAAAGGGATGTGCTTTTTAGCTATTTTGCTCATTCTGAAAATGTTGGTGATGTTTATTTCAGCATCCGGAGACGTTTGTTCAGAGTCCTTAGTTCCAGGTTCCGTGTCCTTGATATTTGGCGCGTACACTTTACAGATTTTTTGCCAGACAAGTATACCTTGCCATTATACTGTATTTACATTTCATATGAGGCATGCATGTTTATTTTCTGTTTATTTAGTTTATTTATTTTAACTGCTATATAAACTGCGCGTCCAAGGAAACTTGGGTGCAACGACGGTGTCGTCGTACTATGTTTTTATTTATGTATATGCATTGGACCTACTTTATGAGACTACCCCATTTTCATGAGGTATTTATGTTTTATTGGCCATGACACTATTCTTACACGAGTGTGAGTCACATGTAGGACACGGACTTGCGTACTCGGCTGGCCACTGGTACGTATAGGTCGTGCGACGGATAGGGATAACTGCCAATAGAAACTTTGCATGCTAGTAGACCTGGTGGTTATTAGAGGTTTATCGTGTCATGGACATGACATGCTTAGAGCATTGGGTGGGGAGAACAACAAGTACCGCATTTGAGCTCCTTTGCACTTTTATCTATTGTGCGCCCGGATTCTCCGCCGGAGATACGAGTGGTGATGACCACTATATATTATATTATTATCAGGCGGGCCTCCGGCGTTCGAAAGTCATCGTGCCTTTTTAGGCCCCTGGATCTCCAATAGAGAACCATGCCAAATCCCAGTTTTTCAGCCAGATAGCTCACTTGTGGGGAAATGTGTTCTTAACTGCATTCTTAGACGGTTAGGCGACCCCATGGATGTTTACTTTCAGTACTTTATTGGCATATGCTTTTTGTATCTTGTTACGTCCCTCTGAGGACCTGGTCCCTTCCAGATATAGGTGAGCAGGAGTACCCGCAGGAGTATGGACCTGGACCTGACGCTACCTATCAGTCTGAGGCGATCTTACCTTCTGATTACATATGATTCATTGCAGCTATTTAGAGATTTTAGTTGCTATTCTTTTCGAGACATTTATTCTTATATTAGAGTTTATTCTCTTCTCTCTTTAGTAGTTTATTATAGTCGATTTGCAGTGGATTTGTTTCCACCCGACTATTACACTTTGAGATTACTATTTGAGACTGCTTCTTTGATAATCAGTTATTGATTTCCATTATTCTATTATTTGTGTTGTGGATGAGATATAAAACTGCGTGTGACTTGTTGTGACATATATTACCACAGTGGATTGGATATTCATGTACAGCGTACGTGTGTATATGGTTTCCATATATTGGAGTTCGTATACATATGGCTGGCGTGTTACGTATTCCTAGTCCTACGTATTTTGGGACTGGGGCGTGACATATTTTTGTGGTGGCCCATGCAGGTCAAGAATATATTATCTCGGTTACGTAACTGTATCGAACAAGCCTGCGTATAGGAATAGAGTATAAGGATCTCATCCACGCTTGATTGAAATTCATCCTTCCTATTTAATACTTGCATCCTGTTTGATTCCTGTACTTTTTCTAATCGTTTCATACATCAACTGCAGAGAGATAGATATGCAAAATGGATGTACTGCCGCCAATGGCGACACAACTTCTGGAGTCAATGGTCAGACTCAAGGAGGGACCCCAACGATTCCTAGGCTTCCGGGACCAGATGGACAGACTCACACCCCAGTTCCATCTGATCTTCCCGCTTCACCTATTGGGAACCTTCCACCTGTCCCAGTACCGCAAGATGGCCAAGCGCAGATATTCCAATTCTTTCATATGATGATACAGGAACAGAGGCAGCAGGCAGCCGAGCAGAGGCAGCATGCAGCCGAGCAGAGGCAAGAATTTTTGGCAGCACTAGAGAGGATGGCTGCACATGCTACTGTACCAGCCCAAGCACTAGCTCCAGTACCTCAAGCTAGGGTTGGATCAGTAAAGGATTTTGTTCAGATGGGTGCAAGGCAGTACAAGGGCACTGAGAGCCCGGAGGAGACCACCAGCTGGATCACTCACACGTAGAAGCTACTGGAGGCATCGCAGTTACCCACGGACCTATGGATGACGGGTGTACAGACGCTTCTAGATGGTAATGCTCATCACTGGTGGGAATCCATGGAGCGCCAGTTGGGTACTTACCAGACTTGGGAGCAGTTTTTGGAGTGCTTTGAGGGAAAGTACTTCCCGGACACTGTCAGGGACACCTTGTATGATCAGTTTCTTCACTTAGAGTAAGAGAACCGAACCATGGACGAGTATGATGCCGAGTTTAGTCGACTCAGTAAATATGGCGCTGCTTTGATACCAAATGACTTGGCTAAGGCTAATAGATTTCATCGAGGACTGACCCAGGAGCTACAACATTATACAAGCTCGCAGTCCCGAGTCTCTTACGCTGAACTACTGACAGAGGCCAGGTTTCAGGAAACCATTAGCAGAGAAAATAGAGGTCAGCTGCGGACACAACAAGGATCAGCAAGGATACAGCAGGGACCGGCAAGGACACAGCAGGGAGGACCTATCAGACGTCCCTTGGCACAACAGCATCAGCAACACCGAGCAGCACCGTACCAGAATCTGGGAAAGCCCTATTACAGTTATTGTAGAAGGAAAGGACATATTTTGAGAGATTGTCGGACTCGCTTGGGTCAGTGTATGAGATGTGGCTCTGGACAGCACCTGGCGAGAGACTGCCCAATGCAGCAGACACTTCCACCACCAGTTCAGAGATTAGCGCTTCCAGCACCAAAGCCAGCTCAGCAGATGACTGGACCGGGAGCACCTCGACCCCCAGCAACAGGAGGATTTCAGAGAGGACCACCGCTACCCACTCAGGAGGAGCAGTATATGAGGACTGGACATGGACAGCCACAGAGGAACGGGCGAGCTTTTGCATTGGAGGTAGATGACCTGGATCATGAGGTGGATGTCATAGCAGGTATTACCCTTGCTTTTACTTTTCCTGCTGTGACATTATTTGATACGGGAGCCACCCACTCATTCATATCATCTAGTTTTATTGCCAAACACAACATTGCTTCTACACCATTATCTAGTTGTGTTAGAATTCTAACCGGAGGAGGAGTTGTACCTGTTAGTCGAGTTTGTAGATCGGGCCCTATAGTGTTACGTGGCAGAGAGATGAACGCCACTCTTAGTCCTTCCTATGCCATCTTTTGATATTGTGCTTGGAATGGACTGGCTAAGCAAGTACCATGCTTTCTTCGACTGCTTTGGAGGAAGCATTCTTTTTAAGGTACCAGGCCAGCCTGAACTTGAGTTTGTCCGAGGATCCACAGAAATCCTTGATGGTATGCAGCTCACAATGGACGATGTTGTATATCACCCTATTATTTCAGAATTTCTAGACGTCTTTCCAGAGGATTTGCCAGGACTACCCCCAGACAGAGACGTAGAGTTTTCAATTGAACTAGCACCCAGAGCAGCACCTATAGCATCACATGTTTACAGACTGGCGAAGAAGGAGATGGACGAGCTGAAGGCACAGTTAAAGGAGCTAGAGGAGAAAGGTTTCATCCGACCGAGTGCATCACCCTGGGGAGCACCAGTGTTGTTTGTACCCAAGAAGGATGGGTTAGTGCGTATGTGCATTGACTACAGAGCCTTGAATGTAGTGACAGTGAAGAACAAATATCCATTGCCACGCATTGATGACCTGTTTGATCAACTCAGTGGAGCTAAGGTATTCTCGAAGATAGATTTGAGATCGGGATATCACCAAGTGAAGGTACGGAAGGAGGACATTCCGAAGAACGCATTCAGGACAAGATATGGACACTACGAGTTTTTGGTCATGCCATTTGGATTGACCAATGCTCCAGCGATCTTCATGGACTTGCTGAATCGAGTCTTCCACCAGTACTTGGACCAGTTCGTGGTCGTCTTCATAGATGATATACTTGTCTATTCGAAGAGCCACGAGGAGCACGAGGAGCACCTGCGGATTGTTCTAGAGACTTTGAGGAGAGAGCAGTTATATGCTAAACTCAGCAAATGTGAGTTCTTTTTGGACAGAGTTTTATTTCTTGGACATGTTGTTACAGGAGATGGTATTTCTGTTGATCCAGAGAAGATCTCAACAGTTGAGACATGGCATGTTCCTAAATCAGCAGCAGAGGTGAGGAGTTTCCTTGGACTTGCGGGATATTACCGACGGTTCGTGGAAAACTTCTCAAGAATAGCGGCACCTATGACTCGTTTGACTTGTAAGGATCAAGAATTTATATGGACTGACGAGTGTCAAGCAGCCTTCGAAGAGTTGAAGAAGCGACTGACTACAGCACCAGTATTGACGATTTCGTCAGGATCAGGAGGATATGTGATCTACAGTAACGCATCAGGAAAAGGCTTAGGATGCGTATTGATGCAGCATGGCAAGGTGATTGCATATGCATCTAGGCAGTTACGTGTACATGAGAAGAATTATCCGACTCATGACTTGGAACTTGCAGCCGTTGTATTTGCCCTGAAGCTATGGAGACATTACTTATATAGGGAACGAGTGGAGATCTATACAGACCACAAAAGTCTCAAGTACGTCTTCACACAGAAGGAGTTAAATATGAGGCAACGTCGATGGCTCGAGTTGATGAAAGATTTTGAGATAGAGCTACATTATCATCCAGGTAAGGCTAACGTGGTAGCAGACGCGTTAAGCCGGAAACCAACAGCTTACTTCTTGACAGCACAGAGGAAACTATTGGAGGACTTGCAAGAGCTTGACATTGAAGTGATATTACCCGGAGCAGATGGGACACTAGCCAACTTGCAAGTACAATCATCATTGGTAGAGAGGATTAAGGCTTCTTTGCCTACAGATGCCAGATTCAGGAGGCTGAAGGAAAGGACAGAGGCCGGAGAGCAGACCGGATTGCGCATTCACGAGGATGGGATATTACGATGTGGTGATCGTCTTTATGTTCCAAATGGAGAGATTCGACAGGAGCTGATGGCAGAGGCTCATAGTTCGATTTATTCTATTCATCCTGGAGGCACCAAGATGTATCGTGACTTACGACAACACTTTTGGTAGCATGGGATGAAGAGAGAGATAGCTCGCTTTGTAGCTAAATGTCTGGTATGTCAACAAGTGAAGGCGGAGCACCAGAGGACAGCAGGATTATTGTAACCACTTCCGATTCCAGAGTGGAAGTGGGAGCACATCACTATGGACTTCGTCACGAGTTTTCCCAAGAGTCCAAGTGGGAGAGATGTAGTGTGGGTAATAGTGGACCGACTCACCAAGTCAGCCCATCTTATACCTTTTAGAGTGGGTCAGTCTACAGAAGCTTTAGCTGACTTATATATGAGACAGATAGTGAGATTGCACGGCATACCAGTCAGCATTGTATCAGACAGAGATTCACGCTTCACATCGCACTTTTGGAGGAGCATGCAAGAGAGTCTTGGTACTCGTCTGAAGTTCAGTAAATCTTACCACCCGCAGACAGATGGACAGTCGGAGCGTACTATTTAGACCTTGGAGGACATGTTGAGGGCTTGCATGTTAGACTTTGGAGGATCATGGGAGGACCACCTACATCTTGTAGAGTTTTCTTACAACAATATCTATCAAGCGAGTATTCAGATGGCTCCGTTTGAAGCATTGTATGGAAGAAAATGTAGGTCTCCTGTGTGTTGGAGTGACGTGGAAGAACGTCAGATTTTGGGACCCGAGTTGGTGGTCAACACCGTAGAGACAGTCAAGAAGATTCAGGGACACTTGCGATCAGCGCAAGACAGGCAGAAGCAATGGACAGACCTTCATCGTCGTCCCTTGGAGTTCAAAGAGGGCGATCACGTATTCTTGAGGATATCACCGACCAGAGGCACCATCCGATTCGGAGGGCGCGGCAAGTTGAGTCCAAGGTATATTGGACCATTTGACGTGCTCGAGAGAGTTAGAGAGGTGGCATATCGACTTGTGCTACCACCTTCACTGGAGGGAGTACATGACGTATTCTATGTGTCGCAGCTGAGGCGATATGTGGCAGACAGCAGTCATGTTCTTGTTCATTCAGAGATCACCATTGGGCCGAGCTTGTCTTACCAAGAGCAACCCGTGGGAATCCTTGATCGTCGAGAGAAAGTGTTGAGGAACCAGTCTATTCCCTTGGTTCGCGTAGCATGGAGGCATGGCGCGCCAGGAGAATCAACTTGGGAGCACGAGGACGACATGCGCAAGCATTTTCCGAACCTATTCGCAGACCAAGATATGAATTTATATTGTTAATTTATATCTTATACCATCCTTGTATTCTATCGTGGCTTAATTTTAATTTCGAGGACAAAATTTTTACAAGTTGGGTAGAATGTAAAATTCCCTTCCTAAAAAATCGTATATAGCCTTTTTATTTATTAATTATTAATTAAATTGTAGTAATTAGGTCTAAATAGGAGAAATAGATTTTTAATATTTTTTATTTTAGGTGTTCGGACACTTAGATGACTTATGGGACCATCAGGAATTTTTCGGAATTTATTCCATGTAGGAGACCCCTTGAGCAGTTGCTAGCCTAACGGTGTGCATTACCCAAATCTATAAATTTTCTTATGAGTATATATATAATATATATGTATACACAAATGTA
Source organism: Iris macrosiphon (assembly GCA_036927795.1). Taxonomy (NCBI): domain Eukaryota; kingdom Viridiplantae; phylum Streptophyta; class Magnoliopsida; order Asparagales; family Iridaceae; genus Iris; species Iris macrosiphon. Next base: position 130,646,987 of record JAYESA010000016.1, on the reverse strand, counting down.
TATATGTATATATATATTTAGAAAGGAAAAGAAAAGAAAGTAAAAGAAGAATTAAATAAGAATATAATAATAATAATAATAATAATAATAACAAAGCAAACACTATTACATTCCTTAGCAAACTTTGCTTTCATCCCTTAGCAACTTTCTGTGACCGCCAATGCCCTCCTTAGCACTTGCTAACTTAGATGACCGGCCACCCTTCAGCAAATGTACAGGAACCCGACCCCTTTTATAACTTGTTCCCAGACTCCTTTGGCCGAACCCTTCCGCCTATTCCCTTCCTCTTTCTTCCTATATTAAATATATATATATATATATTTCTCTCTCAAATCCTAACCTAAATCTCCAGACCTCCTCTTCCCATCTAGAGCCGTCACCGCAGCCAGAGAAGCCCCGCCAAGCCATCCAAACCATCCCGACGACGCCGACCTCGCGCACTACAAATTCTCACACGAGGCACCTTCGCTCCGAAATTGTTTCCCGTCGACTCGCTCAACCAAACTCTGTTCCGTCTTCACCGGTACGCTCACCCCTTAACCCTCCTCTATAGTTATATTATAGCCAACCTCGAAAAACGTGTGCCCCTAGGTGAAAAACAGCGTCCAAAGTGGGCACGAGCAGACCCAATTCTGAAATCGCAAAAAACTGCGGTGACCACCTATATTGCCGAGTTCGTATCTCCCACCACAGAGATCCGAATTCGGTGATTCTTTTTGATACCTGTAGAACACTTGACCTAGTTTATTTTTTATTAAATAACCCTATGCTATTAGTTGCTGTGGACATAGTTAAATTCGTCACAAAACTGTGCGCACCCACTTTTTCCAGATTTCCAAAAGTTGGAAAACGGAGCACGCCCCGCCAAACGGGACCGCCTCGCCGTGTACCAAGTGTACCGAATGGTGCACGCAGCATAACCGCACACGTGAAAATTCGTGGGGACTGATTCGGACGCGTGTGCGCGCCGAAATTAGGCCGTATCCGCGGACACACCCCGTGTCGTAACTTTTGTGAAACTCGTGCGTATTTTGTGCACGCTTGTCAGATTGCGACGAAACTTGTGCCACTGGACTCGTGGTAACACGCTGGTTCTGTGACCCAATTTTCACGTAATTCTGAGATGGTTGACCAAATTGCCAATTGGCGGGCCCTACAGTTGACTTTTTGGACAAAATTGTGTTCGGCCCATCGGAATCCACATTTGGACATACCGTTGGGTTCGTATTGACATCTATAGTTGTTTGACCTATAGTTTATCCCATTTAGAGACTGTTACCCTTGGCACGCTTTTCGGTACAAAGTGGGCCACACTCGGGCCCCACTTTTGCTCGAAATTATCGTTTTGCCCCTGTGTCCAAATTGGACGAAAGGGATATACTTTTTAGCTATTTTGCTCATTCTGGAAATGTTGGTGATATTTATTTCAGCATCCAGAGACGTTTGTTCGGAGTCCTTAATTCCAGGTTCCGTGTCCTTGACATTTGGGCGCGTACACTTTACAGATTTTTTACCAGGCAAGTATACCTTGCCATTGTACTGTATTTGCATTCCATATGAGACATGCATGCTTATTTTCTGTTTATTTAGTTCATTTATTTTAACTGCTATATAAACTGCGCGTCCAAGAAAACTTGGGTGCAACGACGGTGTCGTCGTACTATATTTTTATTTATGTATATGCATTGGACCTACTTTATGAGACTACCCCATTTTCATGAGGCATTTATGTTTTATTTTCCATGACACTATTCTTACACGAGTGTGAGTCACATGTAGGACACGGACTTGCATACTCGGCTTGCCACTGGTACGTATAGGTCGTGCGACGGATAGGGATAACTGCCAATAGAAACTTTGCATGCTAGTAGACCTGGTGGTTATTAGAGGTTTATCGTGTCATGGACATGACATGCTTAGAGCATTGGGTGGGGAGAACAACAAGTACCGCATTTTAGCTCCTTTGCACTTTTATCTATTGTGCGCCCGGATTCTCCGCCGGAGATACGGGTGGTGATGACCACTATATATTATATTATTATCAGGTGGGCCTCCGGCGTTCGAAAGTCGTCGTGCCTTTTTAGGCCCCTGGATCTCCAATAGAGAACCATGCCAAATTCCAGTTTTTCAGCCAGATAGCTCACTTGTGGGGAAAGGTGTTCTTAACTGCATTCACTTAGACGGTTAGGCGATCCCATGGATGTTTACTTTTAGTACTTTATTGGCATGTGCTTTTTGTATCTTGTTATGTTCCTCTGAGGACCTGGTCCCTTCCAGATATAGGTGAGCAGGAGTACCCGCAGGAGTATGGACCTGGACCTGACGCTACCTATCAGTCTGAGGCGATCTTACCTTCTGATTACATATGATTCATTACAGCTGTTTAGAGATTTTAGTTGCTATTCTTTTTGAGACATTTATTCTTATATTAGAGTTTATTCTCTTCTCTCTTTAGTAGTTTATTATAGTCGATTTGCAGTGGATTTGTTTCCACCCGACTATCACACTTTGAGATTACTATTTGAGACTGCTTCTTTGATATTCAGTTATTGATTTCCATTATTCTATTATTTGTGTTGTAGATGAGATATAGAACTGCGTGTGACTTGTTGTGACATATATTACCACAGTGGATTGGATATTCATGTACAGCGTACGTGTGTATATGGTTTCCATATATTGGAGTTCGTATACATACGGCTGACGTGTTACGTATTCCTAGTCCTACGTATTTTGGGACTGGGGCGTGACAAGGACGTAATTCTTTTAAGGTGGGTAGATTTTAACACCCTGTTTTAAAAAAAAATGAATTTTCTGGAATTTTTGGTAATCTTTAATTAATTATTAAAAATATCCTTCAGGAATTAATATTTTTATGGATTAAAATAATTATAAAAATATTACACAAATTATATTTTTGGTGTATTATTAATTATTGGATGTTGTGTAATTTTTTTTGGAATTTATTGGGCTCAAAAACTAATTTTAAAATAGCTAAAACCAAGATTTTAATTAAATCGGGTTGAACCGGGCTCAAACCGGACTGAACCGGATTGAACCCGGTCCAACCGAACCGGCCTAAACCCAGCTAAAACCCAACTGCCCTAGCGGGTCGAATTCGGTCCCGACCCGCTAACCCGCTATCCGCCTACCCGCTAACCCCCCCACACAGTAACCCTCACACCCACGAACCCCTCAGCCCCCGCGGTTTCCGGCACGACCGCCCCGCCCCCGACTCTGCCGCCGCCGACTCCACGGCCAACCGCCCACGTCTTCCCCCCCCTCTCGGCCCTCAACCCTGCTCCGCCTCCCTATAAAACCCCAGCCCTAAACCTCGCTGTCACCGCCAACTCCACCACCGCCATCTCTCCACCGCTGCCCCGAGCCGCCTCCGCCGGTTCTGCACTCCGTCGGACGACTCCGCCAGGACCAGAGACTCCGGCGGCGAACTCGACGACAAGCCCCGACGACCCCCAGCAGCACAGCGTCGACCTCCGTCGTGTCCTACCCACCGCCGCTGCAGAAACCCTAGCCTCCGGCCGGCCGAGCGTCACGTCACCTCGCAAAAATGCGTATTCAGAGCCCTGTTCAGGTGACTGTTTATCTCTCTTCGCTGCCATATTTTTTGTGTTGTCTGCTGTGACGCGTAGACTGTGTGACCCTCTCGATACCCGTGTATTTTGTTCGGGGTATCGCGTCCTGTGGCGATCGCAAACTGCGACCCAAAATCAGAAAAATAATTACCCTATTTTCTCCTGGAACTGGTGCGTCCCACTAAACGGGACGACTTGGTCATGTGCGGACTTCACCGAAAGGTGCGCACCGTCGATACGGGCGTGTAGGATTTCGCGGAAGTTGATTTGGATGTGCGTGCACACCGGAATCAACGCGTATCCGTCGACAACGCCCCGTATCGGTCCTATTCTGAAACTCGTTGTAACTTCGTGTGTGCCCGTTGTTTCGAAATGAAACTTATGCCATCGGACTCGTAGCATTTTTCTGGTCCTGTGACACAAGTTTGGTTTGATTCTGAGAACGTTGACAAAATCCCGTATCATGGGCCCCACAACTCCACTTGACAGGCGATTTTGTGATCGGCTCATCGGAATCCAGTTCTGGAGATTCCGTTGGGTTCGTATCGTCGTTCTGGACTTGTAGACACTAATTTTGACGAATTTGGAGAATTTTATCTCTGTCACATTTTTTGGTACGAAGTGGACCACATGTGGACCCCACTTTGACCAGAAATGGTCAATTTTGCCCCTGTATCCAAATTGGACTTATAGACAGGCAATTCTAACTATTTGATATCTTTTGAACATGATGGTAGTATTTATTTCAGCAACCGGAGGAATATCTGCAGATCCCGTTGATACCAGAGCAGCAGTTGGAATCCCAGGCAAGTGTACCTTGCCAATCTTGCAGTATTTGCTACATAATGTTCTCTCAATTTAATTATATGATATAAATTTTCAACCCAGGACCGAGTGACATTACTTAACGTCCGAACAAGATTCGGGTGTCAATGTCGTACGCGAAGTTGTGTAACGTCACCTAGCGATGGATATCGAAACCCTATACACTCTCGTGCTTGCATCATCAAGTACGTCATACCATAGGACACCTGACACTGTTCATGAGACAGAATCTTCCAGAGATATTCATGGTGATTCTGTATAGGCTACAGGATTTGTGACATACACTTTATGTTCATAGCTATCATATGACTTGCTGCATTAGGTATGATCTTGCGTGACATGGACATGAGACAATCGTGGACATGAGACGTGTGATTATATTGGGTGGGGAGAGATACACAGGTTACAGGCTAATTTTATATTTGGTGCCATAGGCCCACTACATAGTAAACTACATAGTATAACTGCTACAGGCTCCCCGACACAGATCTTGTAGTAGTCTCAGCCCAAGTCTAGTGATGCTCTCAACTTGCATATCACATAGCTGGTTACTTAGTTTACCCTATTGTTTTGTTTCATTTATTATTGCACTGCATTTATTCTGGCTTGAGTTATTCTTGTACCTTGCTATGTCCCCTGAGGACCTGGATCCGGATTATGTCCCCAGGTTTAGCAGAGGAGATCTACCCCGAGGTATACGGGACAGGAGCATACATTGGAGCCGTACCAGAACCCGAGGACGAGGTCGTGCCAGAGGATTTCTCCCGATTATTGGCTTTATATACTCAGTTATTTCTGTTTCTAGTTACTTTATTTCCTGTCTATTGAATTGATGTATCAAACTTATTCTCGGGTTGTTTCCCGAGACACTTTTTATTGAGACTTGTTAGATTATATTTTATTTTGATTTATTCTGGCATTTGATCTGTGATTATCTTCTGTGGATGAGATTAGAACTAGACTGTGACTTGTATTGTAGACCTATTTATTGTTGTTTACAGCTTAAGTACACCCTAATGGGTCCATTAAATTGGGTTTGCCCATTGGTGTGTGCTGCTGGCCATTGCCACGTGGCTAGTCCCTCGGTATTTTGGGACTGGACGTGACACCTGATATTGTATTTGCTATTGGGAGACTAAGTAGATATACTAGTAACCCAAATCAGTTACATTGGACAGCATTAGAAAGAGTATTTAGATATCTTAGGGGTAATTTAGATTATATGCTGCACTATATTAGACATCCTGATATCATAGAAGGTTATTCAGATACAAACTGGGTAACTGACTCACATGATATAAAATCCACTATTGGATATATTTTTACTCTAGGAGGAGCTGCAATATTCTGGGCTCATGTAAACAAACTATCATAGCTAGGAGTACAATGGACTCTGAATTGATAGCATTAGACATTACTTGTACTGAAGCCGAATGGCTAAGAAATCTTATTATATATATACCTGTTTCTCTTTGTCCTGTTCCAGCAATTTCTATAAACTGTGATAACTAATCTGTTATAGAATTACTAAAGCATGATTCTGTGAATGCTAAGATGAACATGCACCTGCAGCTGCGCTTCAAGTCAATAAAAGGCCTACTAGGTAAATATGTGATTCTTGACTACATAAATCAGAAAAGAACCTTGCAGACCACTTGACGAAGGGTCTGTCTAGGACTTTGATCCTAGAATCATCGAGGGGGATGGGGTTAAGCCCATAAATAAGTCACCAGCAGTGGCAACCCAACCGAGTCTGACTGGAGATCCCAAGAAGCCGGTTCAATGGGTAGAAACAAGCTGGACTTGGGTGACTTTTATTGAACACTGACCCGAGATTAAAATCTCATTAAAAATAATATCCAAGTGGTTGTACATGTCTATAATGATTCCCCATCCCTATGGTGACAATGTTCCTGAGTGATATGGTTATGATGAGTTTTAATACTCTTAATAGGTCCAAGCTGATATGCGGGCTTGATACCTATCACCAACCCCTAAGGACTTACCTATATGAGAGGTCGTGAAGGCCACGACTATGGGACATGGCGATCCCAGACAACTCTCATGAATATGAAATAAGTGCACATGGCCAACCAAAAGCGCCATCCGTTAGACCCAAGAACCTCTAGCGTACTATGTGTGCTATTTTCTAAATCTGGTACAAGAAGTCTGATTCAAGGCATAGTCCATCAAGCACTTCTTCAGACAAAGACAATAGTCACTAAGTGAGATTCAAGGTTGTAGTCAATCTCATCTATGCATAGTATATACCTGCCCAGAAATTCTTTACTCTTAATTTCTTTGTCACATCTATTTCGAAACTTGACCTTTTTTTTTGGGGGGGGGGGAGGGGGGATTGTTGGCTGTGTGTGTATATGTGTTCAGACACATGTGAGCAAAAGCTCAATTTCCTCCTTTGCTTTAGTTCCACATCGGTTGGACCACTCCACCTTTGTATGTATATAATAGTTCTTACTCCTTGCTTCCTTGTGGTCTTGTGTGGGGAGCTCTATGGGCCACATGTGCGCACCGACGCCCGGTCCGGCTCGGCTCAGTTCGACGCACGTAACGGGTATGGGTACGTGCCCACACCTGCGGGCGCCAAATGCCGATTCGATTTCCTCTTCGGGATCGGGTTGAGACCCTAAATATCTTTTTGTTTCTCCTTGTTTTAAACTCATTGAAAATTTGAACGTTGGACACTATGTCCAGGTTCATTGTGCACATGTGACAGCTTATGTAACAGTTCATATGGCAACAATTTTTCCACGTTTCTTTTCTTTTGTTATTGCTCCTTAATGGCGTATTTATGAGCCATTTAATATCCCGTCCATTGGCTGTGTCTAGGGACTGCCTATATATTGCGGTCTCCTCCTCCTTCATTTTTGACAAAAGTTTATTCTCAACGTGAAACCTTTCTCTTGTTCTTTTCTTCGAATACATTCTCTCCTCTAAATCCTTGTTCTGTGCAGAGCTAAGTTCGGTCTCTCTCTCCGAGTTGTGTGCGACGAAGAGAACCCGGTAGTCAGGTAGTTTTGCTACTAGGAGCTTCCGAGAAATATCTGTACATAGACCTCGGATTAACTCTTAGGGAAGTGCTTCGTGCACGACCTCCCCGAAGGTCGGTAACATTAACTTTTTATTTTTATTGTTTACAGATTTTTAAACGAAAATAGGAGTTGAATAAATTTCTAACAATAGCAAGGGGGGAGAGAGGATTGTAAGAAGCTTGTAAACATTCGGTAGTAAACATAGCATTTCTGAAAGCGAATAGGGAGAGAAGGCACGTGGTAAAAAAATGTTTTTTCGTGCCATAAACACCGATTTTGTAAAATATTTCTCCACTCCCTCCACAGAATACCACCATTTCTCCTCTCCAGTAGGATTTATCACACACACATTCTCTCTCTCTCTCCCAAAATTAGGGTTAGAGTTTTCACTCCTTCGCCATGAACACTCTACTCCGGAGATCCTCTTCCGTAGACCCTTTGCCGAACTCTAGCCGCAATCTCCTTCTCCTTCAACTCTTTCCGACACACCACTTTATTCGTTTGTTCTCTGTGAATGGTTGGTGTACTTTGAATCAGTGTTTTAAAGACGGGATAGGAGATCGATCCGGATAAGACACTGGGTCGAATCAAATTGATTCAACCTCTGGATTAATCTAAGTGGTCCAAGTTCAATCTCTTATGGACACTAATTTTACAAACAATATTTATTTTACAACAAGTTTTTGAGTCAATACTGACCCGACCAAAAAAATTACTGGTTCACGGGTCAACTAGTTGAACTGACTAGCCTGGTCTACTTTTTAAAACACTGCTTTGAATAACTGAAAAACAATGTGTGAAGACCCTGTTTTTATAGAGTTATTACGATAATTAGTAATTTATTTTTTTAATTTTATGTGAACTCCCTTGTCCAAATTATTTTTAGAAAATTATTAATATTTATTTATAGTAAAATTAACAACTAAAAATAAATATATAAATAGAACTTATCTCGAATACATAAATTAAATAGAAATTAAATATAAAATAAATAAACAATAGAATATGATATGGACATAAGTAAATAGAGATAACTATCTATTGTTAACTGTTCTCTTCCCTCACAATCTTAGTTTGGCTCATCCATATAATCTCCTCTTCCGTTTTTATTTATGAGCTAAATATTATTTTCACTCGGATAGATCCAAAGTCCATCCTTATCCCGATTGCAAATTTCAAACTTCTCTCCTCTTTCTTATCTATTCTCCTTTGTACTATGGGCAATTCTATATCTATAACCAAATGCTTACAATTTTTTTATAACCGCTACGTAACGACCACGTGACGAGTGTCTATTAGAGAAAGAAAAAAAAAAAAAAAGAAAAAGAAAAAAAGAAAGAAAGAAAGAAAGTAAGTAGAATCTGATGACTGTCCGGTTACAGAGTGCTGTAAAATGGTTTGTAAGTATTTGATAGTAAACTTAGCATTATTGCTATATAAACCGAGAGTAGGGCCTCCTCTCCTCTCATCATCTCCCTCGGGAACTACTCTTCCGCGTATTGGACCACGCCTCCTACGTCACCTAGCATAGTAGTAGATGTCTAGATAAAGTAATAAACATATTTGTATCATCCACTACTCATTCACGTGGCCAGAGAATAAATTTGCAAATTTTCATTTGGACCCTTTGTTTTATGGTAATTGCATAAACCATACTAACATTAAACTAACAAAAGATGGGAACATACCTGCTAACGTAACTTAACTAGAATTTAGCATGTGCACATAAAGGGAGCATGTGCTCAGTTATTCCGAACTAAAGATGAGCATTCGGTTTATTCGATTTAAGTCGAACCGAATTATCAAAAATCGAATTAATCAAATTTAAAAAATAAGAAATCGGACACGAACCGTATCCAGCAAAAATCGAACTTAAATCGAAGCTTTTCTGTGGGTCTGTTTTGTTAATGGGCCACAATCTTATAGACTCGAAGAAAAAATGACTTTTGTGTTTTGCTAAACAACACTTGATATTTAGTCAGAAGCTCAAGAGACATTTCCTTTCATTGGCTATACTAGGGTCCCTTTTATAACTTCCCCTTAGCCAATTATTTAGTTTGCAAACGATGTTGACTAAATGAGCTAATGTCACATTCCTCTTCTTCTTTCTCTCCTCTCCCAAACTTGCTGTTACCACAGTCCTTACAAGTCACAACTGTTCCTTCTACTTCGACGCTGCAGTACAGCCTCCAGTGCCTCCTCAACGCGAGGCCCGAGTGGTGGGCCTATGCCATATTCTGGCGCGCGTCCCCCGACCGCAGCCACCTCTCCTTCGGCGAGGGACACTTCCCCGACAACCACGACAGCTACAAACGCCTACGGTCCTTTGCGACAGCAGGGGAGATTGACAGTACTGCGATCCCCGCACGCGCCTACGGCTTGCTTGCGCCTTTGTGGTTGACTGACGCCCACGCACTGCAGGCTTGCGGCTCCGACAGGTCGCGCGAGGCGCAACTGCACGGGATCGAGACGCTCGTCTGCTTCCAGGCCGTTGGGGGGTCCTGGAGCATTCCGACCCTGAAGAGAATATTTACGTAATTGCGCAAGTCATATTCGATTTTCGGTTTTAGACTGAAGCAGAATTACAAAACTGAAACCAAAACCGAATAAGAAAATTTAGTATTTTCAAAACCAAAATCGAATCTCTTATTCGGTTCGGTTCAGTTCAATTTTTGGTCCAAAACTGAATAATCCTCACCCCTATTCCTAACCAAGTTTGATGGAAATTTGCATATACATTATTTTCTTATCTTTACATAATATACATTAGGATAACTAAGTGTATATATTGTTAGAGATAAACCTAATATTTCATTAATTAGTTCTGAAAAGTATCGTATTCCTAATTAGATTACAATATTGGAAAGACTATTAATTCAAAATTAAGCCTAAATTAATCTAAAATATAAATATTAAAGAAATATAATACAAAATAATATGAATTAAAAATACTAGAAAATAACCTTAAAATTTTGTTGATTGATAGGCTTACCGTCTCTTCTGAGTTCTTGCCCTCAGCGCAACTTTGGAACCACAGGCAAGATACTTTACCAACTCTTATACAGTATTTGCGTGCTTTCTTTTCCAGTTATTATTTTCTTGTCATATATACTTTCTTGTTGCTTTTTGTCATATTTGATTTGTCACATACTGCTCTAGTTTTTATTTTCTCGTTTTATGTGCACATATATTATTTGCCTTCCATATATGTTGGTCGTCTTTACTTTCTAGTCACATATTTGATATATGTTCCACCTTGTGCGTATGACTTGACGTAAAACTGTGTCCATACTACTTGGACTCGATTTGACTTGACTTCGTTGTTTAGGATACCGTTATTAGGTGTGCCTATAGTTTGAGCACTCTCGATTGTGAGTACCCATTGTGCTGCGATAGAGACATGTTCACTTGACCACCCTTATTCGTGAGCTCCCATTGGGCTGCGGAAGTGCCATACTATAGACTGAGTCCCCATTGGCCTACTTTCTATTGGACCGTTAGCTCCCATTGAGTTGCGGTTACCTCGATTTACTTTTAGTCACGTTTGATAGCATCATTGGCGTGCCATTGTCTTAAGATGTATACTTCCTTGTGTCTTAGTTATTTCTTTCATATTTATTTCCTTGTCATTACTCCTGCATGTTGATACTGTACTTTTTGGTTCATACTTTTTTGTATATCTTGTTACGTCCCACTGAGGACTTGGATTTGTTCTCCAGATTAAGTAGACGAAGAGTACCAGCAGATTTACTGACCGACACCAGACGAGGGTACAACAACAGTTGCTGGACCTGTATATGCTTAGTTTACTTTCTAGCATGGATTTAGTTATATTTTCTTGTCTTTATTTTTCCTTCTACAAGCAGTGGATTTTTTTTCCACCGGACATCTTTTAAATTCTTGATGAACTTGAACCTTTCATATTTACATTCATCATTGTCTATTTGATTTAGTTGATATTTATTTGTCGTGGAAGAGATTAGTTATACCTTTGACTTGTGATATTTATATACCACTTGGGAGCCAGACTTTATACATAGCTTAAGTATATATTCATAGGTTCCATATATTGGAGTAGCCTACGTATACCTACTGCTGGCATGACTGCGTATCCTAGTCCTACATATTTTGGGACTAGGACGTGACATAATGTGATGTTTTGATGTTCCTTTAATTGCATTTTGTTGGAGTTGGTATTTGAACTCTCTAGAGAATAGTTTCACATCCATTTGGCAATCCTAAGTGTATATTTCAATAAAAGATAATTTGTGTACATGGGGAGTCCATGTGGTTAGTATGGTAGGGGTATTTTCCAAGAGGGCAAGGATCAAGACCTACAAGGTATATTTATATTTTTGTTACTTATTTCTTGGATCATTTTTGGATACTGCACAGATTTTCGTGCAGAAGCCTCTGGCGTGAAAATTGTTGCGCACGCAAAAATGTTCTACTACTACTTGACTGTGCAGATTTTCGCACAGAAGACTCTTGTAGAAGCATGGAAAATCTAGATCCATACGTCCAATAAAAATGCTCCCCAAGATCGACTATGCGGCCTAGAAAATAAGCTACTATGCGCTGACCGCTTCATAACTAGTATTTCTGTGTGCAATCAGTGTCATGCGCCACTAAGTAACTAGTGTTCCCATGCGCCAGCAGTGCCATGCGCCACTACTCCCTCAAGCATCCAGGCGCCCCAATACTGGCCATATAAAGGCCTGACATAGATTATGTCTGACACAGAATCCTGACAGAAAGGACTTTTTGAATGCCTCGAAAGACTTGAGCAAGCTAACCGACAGAACCTCACGTCAACATGAACTTTACTCCTGACAAACGTGCAACGCCACGTGTACGAGGCCATATGCGTCCCCGACCACATGCGTTCCAGACTCCATGCATTCCATGCGTCTCTGGCCCCATGCCTTTCAGACTCCATGAGTTCCATACGTATCTGGCCCCATGCGTTCCAAACTATGTGTTCCATGCATCCTATGCTTCCCAGACTCCATTCGTCCAACATGGCCGGGTTTCTTGAGATAAATTTTTATGTTGCGACTGAAGTAATTCTCTCCAACTAAATGCGGGCCACGTGTCAAGCTGACCAAGTCACGCCAATAAAAGACAAGAACCGCCCAGATCTCCAGCAATAGCAAATCGTAACAAACGTCCACATGGCTGCTTGTCCTGGACTCAACTACATCCTATTAAGGATGTACACGTGAGAGCCTGCCCATAACATGTACCTACAGTTGCAACCGTATTCTCAAAATCTTTATTCCCAACTTCTGCAGATCCTCCAATAGGTGTTACTGGGTAGTCAAGAGAAATGCCATGGGCCTCCTGCTCAACGCGTCAGCTACCACGTTGGCCTTCCCCGGGTGGTAATGTAGCTCAATCTCAAAATCTGTCATCACCTGTAGCCAACGTCTTTGCCTTAGAATCAGGTCCTTCTGAGTATAAACGTACTTTGTCACGCCCCAATCTCCCACAAGCTCAATAGTCCCCGCTGAACTTGAAATTACCACGTTCCAGCTCTCCCGCGGGACAATCGTTCTAATTGGGACGTGATGCCGTACGAGCCTGGAGTTGCGCTCGTACAAGGCGATGTTGTCAAACACCAAATGTTATCATTGAATCAACCAAGTTACAGCGGAAGTCAAGTATTGTGTACTAAGCACACATCAGAGTAATACGCAGCGAAGCTCACGATAGGGTCCAAATAAAATGCCCCGAGGCAATGCCACAAAGGCGATGCCACGAAGACGATGAAATGCTCTTGCTCTTTTCTCTAGCCCACAAAGGTACTTACAGTTCATACATCTTGTCCCGTATATCCAAGCAGCGCCACTACGCCTGTATACCTGAAATAATGCCCACAAACGTGGGTCAGTACACAACCGTATTGGTGAGCGGGGTAACCCACTCGTCTAAGCCGACACTAAGTAAAAATAGTGAATGCAACAGTTATATGGTGATCTTTCTAGTTGAATCCTAGATTCGTTTCATGGCATATGGATGACATGTTAAGGAAAGCTGTAAAGCAGTTTAAGCATGCAAGCATTCAACTTAAACCAAACGACAAGCAGTTTTATATATCCGACCCGTCTAACTCAATGCCATCGCTTGCACGATAACATATCGAACCAACAGTCTCGCCTCAATATCCATCTTCAACCAAAGTTTATATTCCCATCTCAAGTGCACACTCTTGCCGAGGCAAGGCGGCCGCGCCTACACGAAAGCCAAACCAACAAAAGAAAAGCAAGCCAACTCTTATCTATATGAAGTCACTGGCAAAGCCATAAAGGACAAAATCCAAGCATTAACGGTGCGCCCTATCAGCCCGGGTAGCAAGCCCCGCTGGAGGTCCCACAATGCATCGTGACTAGCACGAATTAATATTTTCCTCCGGATCGATACGGTCCCAGTGCCCCGGGAAGCCGTTTCGAGGAAATGTCAAACCTTGTGTACACAGGTTGTCCGTGACATGCAGAAAGTAGGTATGACGAGAGGATCGAACATTCTTGCCCCACCAAGCGATCCTAGACTCGTTTCAACCGAATATCCAACCAAAGCATCCATAACCATTCTTTCAACATATCCCCAAGGATTCCAAATCTCGACCTCAATATATATATCCCAAGGCACCAAAATACCCATATGCACAATCTCTCAAGTTGTGCCCAAGTTATGCCCATACTTCACATTGCCGCTTCCCAACACAGTGTTTCACATTGGGTGCAACACCCCACACTCCGAATAATCCCGTGGCACAATGCCCCAACAGTGGCACAATACCCTCGCCTATGCAGTTGTTCGGTTTTGAACCACAACTGCTCGCTTTGCAAGACAAAGCGACCCAGTGATACTCGTGCACGGATGCACGCTCGTTCGCCCGAATTCCCGATATTCTCGATTGCCTCATTGTATCATTCCAACTTGTATAATTCCAACTGTCCAAGTATAATCCCAATTATCCAACCGACTGCCTCAAATGAATAATCCAACTATCGTACCAACTATCCAACGCGTAAATTATTTCAAGCCACAATCCTACCAAGCCAACGACGTACACTCTATGCACGCCTCAGTGTAGTGATTCCCAATGTTTCAGCCCAAGTGTTCAAACCTTTTACGTGTTTCCATATTATTAGGCATGAAGGAGTAGAGGAGAAGGGAAAGAGCCCACTCACAATGATTGATCCCGTTAGGCATCCTGTCCTGCCGATACGGCCAATCCCTTGAACCTGTGGTCTGATGCAAGTGCGATCTACTCAACTGGTATGACCGTGCGAGCAGGCCGTGCTCTCTAAATCATCCGACGATCGGATTAAGGAAGACGATATTATCGCTTCCATCCAGCTATTCAGTACTGTTCTGAACGAACACCTGATTTCCATCGAACCCGCTAGCCATCTGCACATTAAAACTAACTCGATTAATCCTCCTTCCCAAAATCCAACATTTCAAATGTAACCAGCATTTGACTTATTCAATCCGACTCAGCGTAACGCTCCGAGCGGTTGTGGGGCATTACATAATATACCACTTAGAATCAGGTTCGTCCACGAACCGTGCTGGTACTCATTTCTATCACATGCCATAATCCAATTCCATGGATCTGCTCTATGCAACTCTCATATTCATGATTCTGACTCCGTATCTCGTTCTCCTGAACGCTCGTACAATTTTTACGAATTCCCACATCCTCCTTGCAGCTCAATACGAATTCTTTGTATCGCTTAGTTTTTGATTCGTACACATATTTAAGGCGTCCCTAAAATACATGCATTTCAGCCGAGCTTTGCGATAGAAAATTTGAATAAGTTACAAGGGTATCTTTATGTTCGAGGCGTCCATTTGCTTTGCTCCCAATTGAATCAAATTATGATTTCCATTCCAACATATTCGATTGAGCACTATCCTCAAATATGATAATTTCCTACCGACTCAATCAGTTTGTGTTCCAACTCAATCCATCCAACTATTTCTGAAATCCGTAGTAGCAACATCTCCAAATATTATCTCGTGCACCGAACGATCATCTCAACTGATCTACCCCAGCTATGCGACTTACCCAAATATCAACTTTGCTTAGATCAGCTTAGTCCAACATATTTTCTTGCCATCTCAAAATCTCACAGGGTGAACATCTATATTGAGGTTCGTGTGATCCACGAAGATCTCGCCGCCACGCCAAAGGATAGTGTCGCCACGATTTTAACGTGGACACACTCGCCACAATTCTTAGGTTGCGCATGGAATAGTTCTTCGTGCTGCTTCCACTGCCTCGAAGCATAGAATATCACCTTTGCCTTCCGAACGAGCACGCTTCCCAGACTAAGTTTCGAGACATCTTGTAAATCTGAGGTAAATCTGTCCCTTCCAGTATTCGCAAAGATTTGATCTGAACGAGCCGCTGCTTTAACTTCACGAGCTAGTTTCACAGTCGTCAATTCATATGAATGCTATTCCCTTCCAGGGCACGATGAGTCAGAGGCGATGCCATCGATAAAAATCTGCGACTCTGAATCTCATCAGTTGACTAGGCTACTTCTACCATCGCTTCGATCTTCCGGCTGTATCTTCAGCTGAAGACTATCCCAAGGGTCTCTCAAATCCAACACTCAGTTAATAAGCCAAATCTCATTGCTCACATCTGCCCTCGACGCATTCCCAAATACGCCGCCTCAAGGGTCATTCTATGGGTCTACCATATCCATATCTGATCCGACGGGCAAGGTCGCTTAGGGTCAGCTGTCTCGAAGCTACGCTCGATAATTGTAATCATCACGATGGACAGTTACTATAAACTATGCTACATCTCATCTGTAAATCCGAATCAAAATCCAACCATCCATCCGAGCGAACTCCCGAATTCGAGCAATGTGCTCGTTGAAACCGTCTACCATCAATCCGTCGTTCTGCCCTGAATCCATCAAATTTTCGAATTACATGTTCGATTCTCGCACTACAAATTGCAATGATTCTCAAAATCCAAGACTTGCTCCAATTCTTATCCATTTGCTGCGTTCCATAATGCACGTCCAACTTACTCGAGCAGTACAGTAATTTGTTCCGACGTTGCTCCCATATTTAGCTATCTTTAAAAGTCTGTCCGCCAAAATCTTTTGCCTTCTGTTGTTGCCACAATTCGTCCACGTCTTCCGGAGAATCCGTCTACCATTGTTGCACCATTTTGCCCAAAATTCTATTTTCGCTAAACCTGAGTCGACTTCTCGAGCAGCAATATCCAAAATCTTTCAAGTTTATGTGAATCTATCGCTTTGCCCTACAAGCCAAGTTCGTGTTTCATTGCTCAACCAACAGCTCAAATGCGTTGCTCAAAAATCGTAGTTCGTGCTCGCTATCCTTCCGATAATCCCATCACTTTGCTCAAGCGTAACCCAAATATTCGTTTCGATTCCATCCAACTCTTAAGCCAACGATACTTCTATTAGCACGATTCCGTTCTTGAGTTCTCAAGTCTAATGTATCGAAAGATACCCGAGTCAAATTCTATTGCACTATATACCACTTGGAAATATAGTTGCCCTCGTGCGTAATCTACGTCAACTAGCGTCTATCCCAAACCGACTATTCTGAGGTGATTCTGTCGAATCATAACTCAATATTCGCTTGCTCCATTTTCATTCTTTCCAACTCAGTCGATTTGCACCAACCGACTTGTATTCGTTATCCGAGTCCGTTCAGGCAATTTCCATTGATGTCCAACCAAAATATTCCAATGCCTTGCTTAAAACGTGGTATCCCATATACCACTCCAAATCAAGTCGCTACTCGCATTACCATTTCCTTGCAGAATCCAAAATCCGTTCAAACCATCCCTTATGTGTGATCATGCCTTTTCCAATTCGAGTCTGACACAAAACTCAGGCAATGCTTGAATTATCCAACTATTCCTATTAATCTCGCTATGCCACTCGTGCCATATCCTATTCTCGATACTTCCAACTATTCTCAAACCGTCTGATACTTTTGCAACACAAGCAATCGTCTGAACGATTGTATTCCAAGTAGTCCAACCCAATATCCAATATTTCCACACATTTGTTGTACGAGCAACTCGTACAAGGATCCATTCTCATCGAAAGTTTCTACTCAAAACATGCCGCATAACCAAATCTTGTTAGCCAACCAACTGATCCATTGAGGCAATCAGAATCTCCCCAAACGATAGGCCAAGCCAACCCAACGAAAACCCACAACTTGCTGCACAATGCAACAACGCCAACCAACTTGCTGCACGAATGCAACAACGCCTAACGAGGCTAAGCGATCCTACAAAAACCAACCAAGGCAACCCAACAAAGAATAATATGCAGCCACAACTAGCATTAAATAGACTTATTGCATGAAACATCCGATGCGGCACTGAGTAGAGTCAAGAGCTAAACGACACGCGGAAACTATTTAGAGTTTGTGATGAAGCGAAGGACCAAGTCCAAAGAAATGAACCGGGCGCTCTGATACCAATTTGTCACGCCCCAATCTCCCGCAAGCTCAATAGTCCCCGCTGAATGTGAAATCACCACGTTCCAGCTCTTCCGTGGGACAATCGTTCTAATCGGGACGTGATGCCGTACGAGCCTGGAGTTGCGCTCGTACAAGGCGATGTTGTCAAACACCAAATATTATTATTGAATCAACCAAGTTGCAGCGAAAGTCAAGTATTGTGTACCAAGCACACATCAGAGTAATACGCAGCGAAGCTCACGATAGGGTCCAAATAAAATGTCCCGAGGCAATGCCACAAAGGCGATGCCACGAAGACGATGAAATGCTCTTGCTCTTTTCTCTAGCCCACAAAGGTACTTACAGTTCATACATCTTGTCCCGTATATCCAAGCAGCGCCACTACGCCTGTGTACCTGAAATAATGCCCACAAACGTGGGTCAGTACACAACCGTACTGGTGAGCGGGGTAACCCACTCGTCTAAGCCGACACTAAGTAAAAATAGTGAATACAACAGTTATATGGTGATCTTTCTAGTTGAATCCTAGATTCGTTTCATGGCATATGGATGACATGTTAAGGAAAGCTGTAAAGCAGTTTAAGCATGCAAGCATTCAACTCAAACCAAACGACAAGCAGTTTTATATATCTGACCCGTCTAACTCAATACCATCGCTTGCACGATAACATATCGAACCAACAGTCTCGCCTCAATATCCATCTTCAACCAAGGTTTATATTCCCATCTCAAGTGCACACTCTTGCCGAGGCAAGGCGGCCGTGCCTACACGAAAGCCAAACCAACAAAAGAAAAGCAAGCCAACTCTTATCTATATGAAGTCACTGGCAAAGCCATAAAGGACAAAATCCAAGCATTAACGGTGCGCCCTATCAGCCCGGGTAGCAAGCCCCGCTGGAGGTCCCGCAATGCATCGTGACTAGCACGAATCAATATATCCCTCCGGATCGATACGGTCCCAGTGCCCCGGGAAGCCGTTTCGAGGAAATGTCAAACCTTGTGTATACAGGTTGTCCGTGACATGCAGAAAGTAGGTATGACGAGAGGATCGAAGATTCTCGTCCCACCAAGCGATCCTAGACTCGTTTCAACCGAATATCCAACCAAAGTATCCATAACCATTCTTTCAACATATTCCCAAGGATTTCAAATCTTGACCTCAATATATAATCTCTCAAGTTGTGCCCAAGTTATTCCCACACTTCACATTGCCGCTTCCCAACACAGTATTTCACATTGGGTGCAACACCCCACACTCCGAATAATCCCATGGCACAATGCCCCAACAGTAGCACAATACCCTCGCCTATGCAGTTGTTCGGTTTCGAACCACAACTGCTCGCTTTGCAAGACAAAGCGACCCAGTGATACTCGTGCACGGATGCACGCTCGTTCGCCCAAATTCTCGATATTCCCGATTGCCTCATTGTATCATTCCAACTTGTATAATTCCAACTGTCCAAGTATAATCCCAATTATCCAACCGACTACCTCAAATGAATAATCCAACTATCGTACCAACTATCCAACGCGTAAATTATTTCAAGCCACAATCCTACCAAGCCAACGACGTACACTCTATGCACGCCTCAATGTAGTGATTTCCAATGTTTCAGCCCAAGTGTTCAAGCCTTTTACGTATTTCCATATTATTAGGCATGAAGGAGTAGAGGAGAAGGAAAAGAGCCCACTTACAATGATTGATCCCGTCAGGCATCCTGTCCTGCCGATACGGCCAATCCCTTGAACCCGTGGTCTGATGCAAGCGCGATCTACTCAACTGGTATGACCGTACGAGCAGGCCGTGCTCTCCAAATCATCCGACCGATCGGATTAAGGAAGACGACATTATCGCTTCCATCCAGCTATTCAGTACTGTTCTGAACGAACACCTGATTTCCATCAAACCCGCTAGCCATCTGCACATTAAAACCAACTCGATTAATCCTTCTTCCCAAAATCCAACATTTCAAATGTAACCAGCATTTGACTTATTCAATCCGACTCAGCGTAACGCTCCGAGCGGTTGCGGGGCGTTACACTTCAGGCTCTCATGATCTTTGTATATCTCCACTCGTTCTCCATATAGGTAGTACCTCCAAAGCTTCAGATCAAAAATCACGATAAGTTCCAAGTCATGAGTGGGATAGTTCTTCTCGTGGGTCCTCAACTGCCTAGAAGCATATGCCACAACCTTCCCATGTTGCATCGAGACATATCCTAATCCCTTTTCGGATGCATCGCTGTAGATCATAAATCCTCCGAGTCCAGAAGGTATAGTCAATATAGGTGATGTAGTCAGATGCTTCATCAGTTCATCAAACACCGTCTGGCACTCCTATGTCCAAATGAACTCCTGCTCCTTGCGGGTCAAGTGGGTTATCGACTCTGCGATCCTCGTAAAGTTCTATACGAACCTCCGGTAATATCCGTCAAGTCCTAGGAATCTCCTCACCTCTGAGACGTTGGTAGGGGTCGGCCATGTCTCTGCTGCTGTGATCTTCGTCGGATCTACTAAAATACCATCTTCTGAGATAACGTATCAAAGGAAAGAGACACGGTTTAGAAGGAACTCATACTTGCTCAACTTGGCATAAAGCCTCTCGCACCTCAGTGTCTCCAATACTGTCCTCAGGTGCTCCTCTTGGCTCTTCGAATACACCAGTATATCGTCAATGAAGACTACCACGAACTGATCTAAGTACTGGTGGAAGACTCTGTTCATCAGGTTCATGAACATATCAGGCGTATTCGTCAATCCATAAGGCATCACCAAGAACTCGTAGTGGCCATAGCAAGTCCTGAATGTCGTCTTTGGATTATCTTCTCTCATCACCTTCACCTGATGGTATTTCGATCTCAAGTCCATCTTCGAGAACACACTGGCTCCTGTCAGCTGGTCGAATAAGTCATCAATCCACGGTAGAGGGTACTTGTTCTTGCTAGTCAAAGCATTAAGGGCTCTGTAATCAATGCACATACAAAATATTTTATCCTTCTTCGGTACAAACAACACTGGTGCTCCCAGGA
>JAYESA010000016.1:129896401-130025889 GCA_036927795.1 Iris macrosiphon | reverse complement strand
ATAAAATGAAATGAAGAAAACCATGACCCCAACACTAGATTACGAATTGTATGCATGTTATTCTTGGGAAAAGAACACAATAACTTAACATTAGCTGCCAAGCATTTCTTTCAAAAAGAATAATTAGCAAAAAGCTGGTAATAGCTATATGACATTTAAAAAAAGTCTTCTGCTAATAGATAACTAGCCAAATATCAATCAATGAACTAGTGAACATCTACAACTTCTCTTTCACTGTTCAGGCATCCATATTATAATCAATCAAGAACCCGTGAATTGAAGTTCTATTAACTTCTCTTGAACTGTTGATGTAGTAGTGCAATGTATTTGATCGCTCACTAGTAGTAGAGAGCCCTAAACTGCATTAAACTGGTAAACATAAGAGTTCTCTGTTCAATCGCACGTGTGGCTGAAGATTCATGTATTTCATCCATCAGTTAGAGTAGGATCATAGATGTTGCCTTTGTTCACTCTATTGAGCCATGCACCCTTACCATTCTTCCTTCTTTCTTTGGGTAAAGCCACCTCCAACTCGCGCAAAGTCTCCCAAACTTGGTCGAAGGAAGAGCTGTGGCGATGCAAATCAGTCACAAGGAGGGCATAACAATAGCGGAACATGTTCTCGGTTGACTCGACACAGCCTTGGTAGTAGTGGTGAGGCTGCCGGCAAACTACATAGTGCAACTGCAAGAGTGAAAGAAGCAACCAAATATGCGAAGGAAAGTCCTAATTAATTGCTCACTCGACGAGAAAGGAGCAATGGAACACTACTGGCTCTCCAGTTTCCTCACATATTTTTTCCTTCATCCATCTCTTACGTAACAGAACTGACCATTTACCATTCTTCCTGCAAAATTGTGTTTTGTTACAAGAGACTGTTTTTCTCCTTTGCAAGAACTTGTAACCAAGATGCGATTGATGTATAAAAATGTGTATAAGTTGGATAAGAACCAATCAACAGTTGTGTAAATCCTACGAGAGAGCGACCGTTTTTTATGTTGATATCTGGCTCCAATTGCATATATCTAAAAATTTGTATTTCTTTATTGTGCATCTGAATTTTCTATTTTCCTTTGATAGATAAATTTTTTTTAACTGCAGAATTTATTTGCTGATTGGACCGATTTCAAGGATTAGATATTGAGGCCAGTCCTCCCAGGAAAAGAATAACATTTACGGTTTTTTTTTTATTTGTGGAAACATTCTTTGATATATTTTCATCTTTCTGTCATCTCTGGTTGGTAGTACTAACAGTTGTTAGCTTACTGCAACTTTCCTGGCCTTCACAAAAGTGATGAAGTCCGTAGTTTTGAGTGTGGTTAACCAAGGTTAGGTTTTTTTAATACAAGTCACTTAAATCAATCTTATTTCGTCACGTCCCCTAAGTTTTTTCGGAAGAGTTCTAAATCCACTAATTTGTTAATTTTCCCGTACTTGCTGCGTTACATATATTAAGAGAACGAACCTTCTCAATCTCCCGTTCGTGATCAACAATTTAACACAGCAGAATTATCGCAATTAGGTATGCTTTGGTCAATTATATGGACTAATAGCATATAGTAGTTCACTGGTTTTGTGTCAGCAGTCATACAAGAGGTCTTGTATCAAGGTTCTACCTAGTTATGGCCGAGCACTGATTACTAAATTGCAATATATTCTTAACGAATACACAAACGATATCCCAAGCTCAAAACTGCAATAATGATCAACATATAAGGTGGTAGTAGTGCTAGAAGCATTCGAAACAACTTAAATATATTGAGCCAGCTTAAATATCCATAGAAGCCCATAACAAAAATCTTTACTAAAGACGCAACAACATTTGTTAGGGGACATGACAATTTTTTTATAAGGATGGTCATATTTCAATGAGTCCATTTTTGTTCACCCACCAAAACTAGTGGAGATGTTCACCCTTCCACTCAAGGGTTGGGCTGCCTACCGCAAAAAAAAGGAACTAAGGCATGCATCAAATTTGGATACACTTGAGATCTTAACAGAATGGATCAAACAAACATGAGCTTGACTTCGTACACAAAGCTTGGATAAATCCCTTGAGCTCTTCGAACAGAAACTTTCAAGAATTGACTCAAATCTATAAACACAAGAACCAGTGTAGTCTCTCTTGATAAAAATACATCAAACAAACATCTGCACCAGAATTATGTAGGATATTGCATGCTTCCTTCAAGGAGTGCATTGTACCTACACAATCACAGGAGAAAGATTGGAGGAATTCGTCCCCAGGTAAACTGGAATGAAGTTTACTTTCGTTCGTTGCACGGTCAGGGATGAGCCCCCGGAATCACAAGTTCCGGGGCATTTATAACGAGATCTTTGGACCTAGCTCTCGTTCCTTCACCAATTCCTTTAGCCGATTTGTTACCTTCCTCGCTACCTCCATGTATGCTTTAGCAGCCTCAGAGTGAGGTGCAGAGATAGTTATTGGATTACCTTCGTCTGAACCAGTCCTGATATCTTGTTCTAGAGGAATCTGAAACAGAAATGACGATAATCTAGTCAATATAATAAAGAAATGGGAAATGTTAGATAGCACATTGTGCCAGACTAATTATCGGTGTGCTTATATACAAATGCTATCAAAAAAGTGGAAAAACAAATTGATGGGGAAAACAGTGCAGCAAGGAAGATTGAAGAGTAAGAAAAGAAAAACACAATATGGGAATAAGATGAATATGAAAAGGACGGAGGATAACTGATCATTATAGAGGTATGTCCTAAGAAGCACGGACGCTCCAAAATTCATGCCATGTCCATGTCGCGTCGTGCCAGATACACGTATCGGACACACAAGGGTACTCCAAATTATAATAGAACACACCAAAATAGGTGCCAAATCTGTGTCGTCGTGCCTGAAACATGTCATGTCGAATCTGTGTCCGGACAACATAGGGTATCTCTCCTTCTGTATAACCTTCATTATATATTATCACAGGACATGTTGTTGGTTAGTCTGATGATCTTGAACCTCATTACCAAGTTGGCACCACATTTGCTAGTACTCAAACAATATAACCTGATCTAAATGATTAATCTCCTATATATAACTTAATCACAACTCTTTTTAACAGAGTTCTTCTAGTAATTTGGTGTTTCTTTCTAACTATGACCCATGCAATGCAAATGAAGGATTAGTGACAAGTTAATCCCTCTCTCCCACCCTCTTGCAGACAGAACATAAATAATATTTCGTATTTGCCGAACTTTTTTAATAGTTGAAGTGCTGAATACACCACCAACAGATCCACTAGCACCTTCATACCACTCGTGTTCTAAAATTCACTAAATGTGTTCTAAAATTCATTAAATGGATTCGGTGTGGCGGAGGGCCGCCTAGGCGGCCAATTTTTTTTTTTTTTTGAAATTTGAAATCCATAATACAAATTTGAAATCCAAACATGTTCTAAGTCCATAATACAATTCATAATTTTTTAAAATTTTACATATGAAATTTGAAATCCATATTACAAATTCAAAATTTCAATGTTCTAAATCTAAATCTAAATCCAAATCCAAATCCAAACAACATATCCACAATACAACTAAGCATAAAATTTTTAAAAAAAAACCCCTCAAAATTTGAACAGCCACATAGGACCGCACAGGCCCGAACACAGGAGAGGGGGGGGGGGGGGGGGGGGGGGGGGGGTTGACAGGGAGTTTTCTCGGTTCGGCAGGCGGCCGCCTAGACCGATTTTTAGAACACTGCATACCACTGACAAATCATTGTTAAGGACAAGAAATGCATGGTGTATGGATGCTTTTATATATCAAATTCTCATAGCTTCAGAGTTCTAATACTGGTATAGTTATACTATAGTTGCCCAATTTGGTTTAATGCGTGTTTCTTTAATCTTGCCAACTTACCATTAGATGCATGGTCTAGAAAGCATGAACACTACAAAACTGGTGCCATATCGGACATGCCTGACACACCATACTCAATGATGTGCCAGTATAGTCATGTCCATTTGTGTGTTGTCCTATTTATGTCCGTGCAACATATTATACACTACAACACACTATATATTATAACAGGGAGTCTAAACACAGTTTGTTAATGTTTTTAGATTAAAAGCAGTTTTAACCACCTAGGCTAAGAGCCTTTGTAGTTTCTGTCAACGAATCTAGAAGTCCTCTCTTTAACTAATGCAGGAAAGTTGAACAATAAGAAGACAAACTAACCACCCACGTCATAATATGATGCCAACAAAGTGTTGACAACTTGACATGATGTCAACCTATCAAAGCATATCAGTTCAGCATATCAATTATCAAGATCTCATTACTGTCACTCTTCAACTTAGCTCCATCAAGAATTGGAAGATTGATATTCTTGTTGGGTGGGTCTAACTGAGCATGAAATGGAGGCATCTTTTATTCGAGTAGAGAGCATGATAGTACCTCACCGAGGAATTCCATATCCATCTCTTCGGCTGTTTGGTGTGCTCCACCACGTCCAAAAATGTAAGATTTCTCACCACAGTGAGGACACTTAAAGCAGCTCATGTTCTCGATGATTCCCAATATCTGTCAAAACCAAATGTAGTGAGAAAATGTACATATGGAACATTCTGCAAAAAAATCTTAAAGCAAATTAAAGGTCAAATTAAGTGATACATCATTGAAAAATGGATAGAAGCATCTTAAATCTTAACATAATAAATATATACAACTTCTAACTTCTACTATGGCTTCAGCACAAAGATAACAAGACTTCTTTTCTCCTAAACGTTTGGTCAGGACATTTAAAATGCACTTCTGTTCTTTTTAGTAATGATACTCATCAGATCTCAACCTTTCTGTTTCAGGAACTTGTTTGGACATGTTTTGGTTTCCCAACATTTTCAAAGATTGTCCTTAATTCCTAGTTGGATGCCCAAATCTCACACATTTTGAGTAGCCACCCATGTTATATTGAATTCTTATACAAGTACATTTCATGATTAGATAATTGATTAGATGCGCAAGATTAAACTGGGAAATGTTGGTCAAATATGGATTAGAAAGCATGTCACTCAACTGTTTCTAAAACTTCGTTGATAAACCCAGGAAAAATAATTTGAATTTAATCAAAACTCCTTAGGCTTGTTTAAATTGGTTTTAGCTATGCCTAAATTCAGCCTAGAGGTAACTTCACTTTAATATTTGCCCTTCTATTACTATATCAAACCTAAACAAATATCCTTGTCAAACATTAACAATGCAAGAGCATGAATCTAGAACAAGAGAACACATGCATTTTCTTTCTTGTACATGAAACAATATCATATATGACCTTATACTATATAAAGATCAGGAGGTGATCACATGAGCTATGGCCAATGTATAAAACCCTTTCTTTGATGGAAAGTATTTATCACTCTAGCCTTCTACTATTTTCAAATTCTCTCTCTAAAACCATAATCCAAATTTTGAAAAGGAAAAATTCTTGGTGGCCATGAGAGGTCTAGCCTTCTACTATTTGCAAGAGCATGAATCGGACCAATCCTAAGGTATCCGCAGACAGGACTCATCCACTCTCAGACTTGTCGTGATTCAAACAAAACATAAACAAAGGGGAAGAGAGAGGCAGAGGGTTACGTAGAGAATAAAAGAATTTGAGAGTATGCCAGTGCCAATGAGACATCCTCATTTTTCTCCCTCATCTCAGCTTCTATCTCCTTCGTCGTCGGTTGGCCAGCGAGAACTTTAGACTACCCAAAGTATTGTGATACGATAGCTGCCATCACTTCCATCTCCTGTGAAAGACTACTAATTGCTTTCTCTACCACTAACTTCTTGCTCTCAACTCAACAATTTCTCGCCCCTTTAGCCCTCTATCGAGATCGCCTCCAGTTTCTCATTCACTCCCGAGCGATGTGGCTTGACCTATGGCAAATATAGCAAACCAAGGGAACTGGACGACATCGCTGAATGTAGCCCTTCTTCAAGCAGTTAAAACAACTCGACTCATTTTATTAGTTTATTGATTCCCTGCTCCGGCGTTGTTGTGGACAATTTTCCGCTAAGAAAAAACTAGTTGTACAACAATATAGAGGAGAGAGAAGAAAGTAGAAGTGGAGGAAAAGAAGCCGAGGGGAAAGAGCTCAGCCTGATCTATCAAAGTATCTTCCCTCTTGATCTGGTTGTCGGAGATCGGGTATTGCAATTTGAAAATGGGGAGTTGAGGGGTGCTTGCATGTTGAATACCAAGAGAATGAATTGTTTTTTGGGCTAATGGGCTTGAATTTAAATTCATGTCGAAAAATTTGACGGGCTTCTCAGCTTCCTTGTGTGATGATGGTAGACGATCTCATAAAGATGACGGCTTCAAAGTTGTTGTAGTTAAGCAATAGTATAGATATGAAGGAGGACAGATAATCAATATACTAAGAATCTATTCTCATGATTAAGGGACTAAAAATGGAAAGAAAAGTATGAAATATTAAATACACATGCAGATCAACATAAAAATGATTCAATGAAGATTTAACTCATTCTATGAATTTAAACACTAAGAAAACTGGTGTATCATGTTTAGAATTCAGTACTTAACCTACTCATAACCATAAAAGTGTGTAGTTAAGCCAAATTGCAGAAAGCAGTCTTGGAAATTTTCTTTTCCAGAAATATGAATCTAGAAATTATGTGCTCTACCAAGAGAAAATTCTGGATGAAAAGCCTTGATAAATGGCTTATGGGCACAGACTCTGCTAGGATATCAAAACAAGATTATAAAACTTCCAGTCCCGCACTTAAATATAGTAGAATGACTCTTGAATATGTTTAACCGGAATCAATGGGTACAGAATGATGGTCCATGTAAGTTTCAAATCCTTCTGCAAATACACAAAAATTATTGCAAACAGATTTTCATACCGGAACTTCAACTTTACGAAACATGTTGGCTCCCCTTCGAGCGTCAATCAAAGCAATATCTTGTGGAGTAGAAACAATCAAAGCACCTGTAAAATAGCCAAGAAGTTGTTTCACAACTAATAAGACATGGAGTAACAACTTTGACTACAAACCACAAACTACTCGTTTGCAAACATTTTATGTGATTGTCTGAAGAAGCTGTTTAATTACTTGCCACATAATGAAGAACATAAAGTGTTGCATGAATAAAGGCCAATACACATAGACACGCCGTGTAGAAGAAATGTAAGTTTAGAAGAAGTAATTCAGTTTCTTCTATATTATTGAATCAAAGAGAAAAACTAGAATATACAGGGAAATATGACAACACATCTGTTATTGAATCCTTTGATTCTAGTAATAGAAAAACAACCTTGATTCCGTTACAACAGTAACAAGTCTGTTACAACAGAATAGTAACAAAAAAAAAAATTTGAAACTAATTTTCTGTTTATTCTCCTAAATATCCAACACTCCCCCTAAAGATATTTATCATGCCCAACTTGTTGACGAGAAACTCATAGTTAGGTTTTAACAATCCCTTTGTGAGAATATCAGCTATTTGTTGTGAAGTTGGTACGAATGGCATATAAATGGCTCCTCCTTCAAGCTTCTCCTTTATAAATGTCTGTCAACTTCAACATACTTTGTTCTGTCATGTTGGACTGGATTATGTGCAATGCTAATTGACTTGTTGTCACATTACCATTTCATAGGCATGGTCACATCTATGTTTATCTCCTTTAAAACCTCTCTCGGCAATAGTAATTCACACATCCATGAGGCCATCGATCTGTATTTTACTTTTGTTCTATTTCGGATAACTACACTTTGTTTTACACTTTGTTTCTTGCTTCTCTGGATCACTAAGTTTTATCATACATAAGTACAATATCCAGATGTTGGTTTCATAACTGTAACTAAGCATGCCCAATCTGCATCCGTATATGTCTCAATATTTCGTTGTTCATTCTTTTTGAAGAATAGATATAGTACTTTTGAAATATCTCAAATTTTGGTATACAGCTCCAATGTGTTCTTCATTAGCAGAATACATGAACTGACTTACAAGACTTACTGCAAATGCGATATCAGATCGTGCGTAATACAAATATGTCATCTTTCCAATGAGCTTTTGGTACTTTGATGTGTCCATTGGATTATCTTTGAAATTCCTAAGTTTATGATTTGTATCATTTAGAATTCTGCAGGACCACATCCACTAATTTAGTTTCTTTAAGAAAATAATAGCATACTTCTTTTGTTACACTAATATTCCTTTCTTTGATCGAGGTACTTTCATTTCAAGAAAGTACCTTAATGAATCCAGGTCTTTGATTTCAAACTCCAAGACAAGACATTTTCAATCGTTCCATCTCAGCCACATCATCTTCCGCCAGCATAATATGAAAATAGCTATCTTTCCATTGGATGAAGTTTTGCAAACATAGTGTGATCGATCTGTCCATGTACATATCCATACAAGGATCTTTTTTCAGTCTGCAAACCTTCGACTTGAACCTTTTATAAAAGCCTGGTGGTGGATCCATGTAAACTTCTTCATCCAAGTCTCCATTAAGGAATGTATTCTTCACATCTAGCTGTTGTTAGGGGTGCAACTTGGGCGGGCTAAACCCGAGCCCGATAAAATAAACCCGTTAATAAGTTGGGTTAGGGTTGAAGATACTTGGGTTCGATTTCGGGCTCGGGTTAAATATTTGAACCCGATTGAAAATCGGGTTGGACTCGGGTTGATGTATCGGGTTACCGAAAAAAAACCCGAAACCCGACACACACACACACACACACACACACACACACACACATATATATATATATATATATATATATATATATATATATATACTCCAACACACAAGCTGAAACTCTTCAACTTCTCAGTGTCAGTCTGTCAGCTCATAATTAGAATAGTCAACAACAAAAAACTCAATAGTCTTTTCACTTCTCCACTTCAGCCTACATTGCATTTAATAAAATCTGTTGTTGTGGAGGTGGCTTCTTACTTATAAATGATGAATTTCTTTTGCAATAGTCCTTCACACCAACCAAGTCACTAACCAACTAAGAAAAGAAAACAAGTATGTTGAAGACTTCCCTGGAGTTGACAACCACCGGCTCCTGAGCTCCCTCCGCCTCTCCTCACACGATGGTCTCACACGGTAGTCGATGGAAATACTCCTCGTCTCCCGCCGCCTCTCCTCACACGGTGGTCGATGGAAGTAGCATCATAGTTGGTGTTATTTTGATCAAGAGTTTAGACTCAATTAATTCTTTTTGTCATTTTTTCTTTATTTTTCAGGAACTGTGTTATTTTGATCAAGAGTTCAGACTCAATTTTGTTCTTCATAATAGTGCAATGGAAGTCGTATCGATGGAAGTAGCATCATAGTTTCTTTCTTATTTTTTAGGTTTTGGAGGTGGTGATAGCAAAATTGGCAGTAGTATTTTGGATGTTGACTATTGAGTGGTGTTCGATGTTTTTTAGATGATGTACTTCAGTTAAAAAAAATTTGTTTTATGCCAAGTATATTTTTGTTGCCATTGATGATTAATATGGGATAATAATCTTGCTATTTTGAAATTCAACTATTTCTGCTTGAAAGGCAACTATTGTAGTATCTCATTTTAATTATGTTCCAGGTTGCCCGACAAATTTATCTTGTTCAATATTATTTCAATTATCATATTAGAGTCCGTTAAATTCGATGGACCCGACCCGACCCGACCCAAGTAACCTAGGTTCCTTTCTATTCTTCTGGGCTCGGTCTTGGGCTTCATATGTTGAACCCGAGGTCGGCTTGGGCTTGGGCTTGGACTAGGCTTACAATTCATTGGGTTCGGTTCGGGTTGAACTCAAATCCGACCCAACCCGTCCGAGTTGCACCCCTAGCTGTTGTAGAGGCTACTTAAGATTAGCTGCAATTAACAAGAGTAATCTGACTGTGTCTAGCCTTTCGCAACCAAGCAACTCCTGTATATTTTCAGTGACCCATCTAACTTGTACTTGGCCGTGAACATCCATTTGCATCCAACCGTCATTTTCTCCTTTGGCAAATCCACTACTTTCTTTTTTTTAAGAGCCATTATCTCCTCAGGAACAGCTTACTTCCAGTCCGAAACATGTCGAGCATATGTACATTCTTTGAAATTTCCACATAAGACAATTTTGAAGTAAAGGTAGAAAAAAATAGGAGACATTTTTGTAAGACAAAGTTTGACATGATGTTCTGACACCATTTCAATTAGAAATGGAAACATTACGGTAAGAAAAACTACAATGTTTGCAGTATCGAAATCAGTATCGAACCCTTCCTATAAGTATCGGTATAGACAGTAACGGCGGTATAGTCAGTATCGACTGTTTTGGATCAGAGTATCGAATTTTTTGGTATTGAAAAGCAAATAATTATTAATAAATCTAGAAAAAATATTTTAGACATTTGGGCACAATTATAAGTATTTTGGTATTGTTTCATAGTAGTTTTGAAATGAATGAAATAATAGACACCCTTGTTGATTGGTTTACTTGCGATAAATAAGCTTTTTTTATTTACAAGCTTTTACAACCTTACTTTGCTTTTCATCCTTGTTGGTTAGTCTATTTCGTTAATTTTTTTGCCGAATTGATTTGAAAAGAGACTCCCGATGTCGGTATCGGTCAGTATCGATATCGGTTGGTATCGAATCAGGACATGCCAAACTGTATCGGTATCAGTTGTATCATATTGGTATCAACTGATACTGCAAACTATGGAAAACTAGACTCATGTTGATTAGACACATAATTAGAATGACTAACTTAAATTCGATCTGTTTAGAAGTTACATGAAGAATCAGTAGAGTTCTGACTAGCATTTGGTTCATATTTTTGACAATGTTGAAGAGTCTGAGTCTCATGATCTCGAATTTGTTTCCTCCGTGAGTAGACAAGGAGTTCTTGGGTACCCGTTTTTGTCGTATTGTTTGAGCTAGTAAGATTATGAGATGGTTCCATAGAATTTGGACTCTGATTTTCATTAGTTAAAACACTAGGATCCACATTTATGAAAAAATTGGTCTATTCAAAAATTTGATATTGACATTCTCTAGTTAGACTACATCTAAGTACCATGCATCTTCCCTTTGTGTTTCCCCCCGAAGATGAGTTTCAAAAAACAGTTGGGACTCAAAGAATGGGTCATCCATAGTGACAAACATTTTTTTAGATATAGGATCAAAACATTTGTATCATTTCTGAGTTGGGACATATCCACCAAAAAATAGGATCTAACTTCCGTCGGTTTTGATCGTATGTGTGTAAAAAAAAACAGTGCAACCAAATAATTGTAAGTGTCGGTCATGGGACAATTTTGACAATGAGAAACTTTATTAAAGGGTATTTAATTGTATTTGAAATTTTAAGATCTTCGTAGGCATTCGATTTTATAAGGTATGTACCGTCAGAATTGCTTCATCCCATAGATACTTAGGAACTTTATTAGTGAACACCGGGACCCTAACAACTTTTAAACGGTGTTTGTTTTTCCACTCAGTCACTCCATTTTGTTGGGGTGTGTCATTGCAAAAACTTTGATGTACCATATCATTTTCTACAAAAAAATCGCCTAAGACCTTGTTAAAAAAATTATTGTCACTCAGATTTTCTTTTCTTTTCTTGAAATTGTGTTTACTTTTTCGACGTTAGACTTGTCCCTTAGCAAATATACCAATTTACTCTTGTGTGATCATCAATGAAAGTAACAAACCATTTTTATTTCCAAATTTGTTGAAATCCTAGAGGGTCCTCATGTATCAATGTGGATTGAAGTAACTACGTTTGATGCTTAGTATGGCTTTGGAGGGAAAAAGAACGATGATGTTTGGCAATTCACAAAACTCACAATGAAATGAAGATAGACTATTATTTGTAAATAAAATTTGAAACAAATGATTTAAACAGGAATATTTTAACAAATGTTCCCACTCAAATTATAGAAACTAGCATATACCTACTTTTTTTTAAATCTACCAAATATCCCTATATTTTGCAAAATCGGTTGAATCAATGGGGTATCCCTTAAATTTTTAATTGCTCCATACAAAGGACTTTGATCATATAACCCCACTTTTTTTTAAATCTACCAAATATCACCATTTTTTTCAAAATCAGTTGAAATAGTGGGTGTAGAATTGGAATAATGGGATGACCTTGATTGATGAGAAGATTACATATATATATGAGAGGTTAAACCCTCTCTATTACTCTACCCGATATGGGACCAAAGCCTATTACTAATATAATACTTAACACCCTCCCTCAAGCTGGAGCATATATGTCAATCATGTCCAGTTTGTTACACGGGAATTGAACCCGAGTACCCAGAAAAGACTTTGTGAAAATATCAGCTATCTGATTACCGGTCCTCACGTGACGAAACTTTATTATCCCCATTTTGTACTCATCACGGACGAAGTGAATGTCAATTTCGATATACTTCGTCCTTTTATGGAACACATGATGGGTAGCAATATGGATAGCAGACTGGTTATCACACCACATATATGCTGCTTTAGATCCTACTTCTTCTCCCAGTTCTTGTAACAGATGCTTCAGATATAGCACATCTATTGTGCCATGAGCAATAGCTCGATATTCTGCTTCGGAACTTGATCGTGCAATCACACTCTGCTTTTTGCTCTTCCATGCTGCTTTTTGCTCTTCCACGATACCAAGTTTCCGCCAATAAATACCGAGTAATCAAATGTAGATCGTCTATCCGTCAGGCTTGTACCGGTAAAGCATTCAACTTTTGTATGTTCATGATTCTCCATGCGAATTCCTTTTACAGAATTCTGGACTAGATAGCGCAGAATTCTGAAAACTGCCTGCCAATATGGAACTCGTGGAGAAGACATAAATCTACTGGCGACACTGACTGCAAAGAATATCTGGACGAGTCATAATTGCCAAGTAGTTGAGTTTTCCAACCACTCGACGATATAGATCTGGATTAGTCATCAGTACCCCCTCGTCGGGGAGTAACTTTTTTTTGGGTCCATTGGCGACGTTGCTCCCTTGGCTTTCATCATTCCTGCATCATTTAGTATGTCCAGCACATACTTCCTCTGAGACATGACAATGTTGCGTATGACTTCAACACCCAAGAAGTAGTTTAACGATCTCTTATTCTTGGTCTGAAACTGTTCTACCAGAAACTTCTTTAGTCCTGCAATGTCCTGACTGTCGTCTCCCGTGATCACAATGTTATCAAAATAGACACCAAGTAGTATCCTTCTAGCTGATGTCTGTCGGTAAAATACCGAGTGGTCATTCTTCGATTGACACATGTCAAACTGAATTGACATGTGTAAATTGACCAAACCATGCACGGGATGAGACCATAGAAGACCTTTCTCAGATGACACACTTTATCCTCCCTTACAACAAACCCGGGAGGTTGCACCACATACACTTCTTCGTTAAGATCCCCGTGGAGGAATGCATTCTTGATATCCAGCTAAAGTAACGGCCAGTCATAGCGAACAACTAAGGCCAAGAGAATTCGTACAGAGATCATCCTGACAACTGGGAGAATATCTCAAAATAATCCTCATCATAGGTCCGAGAATATCCTTTTGCCACCAGTCGAGCTTTTAGTCGATCAAGAGTGCCATCCGGTTTCACTTTGATCGTGAACAACCATTTGCAACCGACTGCCTGCTTACCAGGTGACAGATCTACTAAGTCCCAAGTTTGGTTCTCCCGAAGCGCTTTCATCTCCTCTTCCATAGCAGCACGCCAACCGGCATATTTGAGACCCTCATTAGCAGTATTAGGAATCTGAATCCCATCAATAGTAGCTATCAAGGACTGAGTGTGGCTCGCGAGCCCTTTGTAGTTTTTAGCATACAAGTGATGATCACGACAGGCACGACGAGGTCGAGCTGGTAGAACAGTCGGAGGTGAATCAGTCGAGCTAGAGGAGGATGACTTTGTGACCGTGGGAACTATCTGCGGCGCTCGGTCGGACGACGGCGGTGCTGACTGAACCGGTGTCTGCGGACCTTCGGATTGGAATACTTGCTCGGTAGGGGAGGGCACCCTTTGGGGGGCTGATGTGTTTGAATAAGAAACAACAAGAAATCCTCTTCTGGAAAAACTTGGGGTACTGGACCTGTAGTTTGTGGAAGTGGAGGAAACTCTGTTTCAACGAAGGAAACTATCCCGAGAGAAAAAATACATTTTCAAAACATGAAAAAAACACCGATGCCCTTTTGATCCTTAGGATACCCAAAAAAAATACATTGGATTGTCTTAGACTCTAATTTAGAAAGAGTTGGTCGGGTATGCCGAACATAACACAAGCAACCAAAAATTTTGAGACGCAGAGGAAACGACTCTCGTTCGGAATATAACCGAGAAAAAGGAGTAGCACCATTGAATACAGATGATGGCATGCGATTAATAAGATAACAAGCCGTAAGTACCGCATCCGACCATAATCTTTTGAGAGTAAGTGCCTGAAACATAAGAGCACGCGTTGTTTCCAAAGGATAACGATTCTTTCGTTCTGCCACACCATTTTGTTGTGGTGTATAAGGATAGAATGTTTGGTGGATGATGTCATTTCGAGATAGGTGCGAGTTGAACTCACGAGACATACTCACGACCATTGTCACATCGAAGACATTTAATCGGAACACCAAATTATGTTTTAATTTTCGCATAAAAATTGTACCAAATTTCAAATAGTTCAGAACAATTTTTCATCGGATAGACAAACATGACACATGAGTAGTCATCAACAAAGATAACAAAGTACTTGAAATCCATCATCGATTCAACCGGACTTGGTCCCCTTAAATCAGAATGCACAACTAGAAAGAAGCGGATGCAGTTTTATTTTGACTTACTGGATAAGGAACCCGGTGATATTTAGCCAAACGACACGATTCACAATAAAAAGAAGCGAGAATATTTAAAGATGGGTACAATTTCTGGAGAGCTTGTATAAATGGATGGCCTAACTGGCAGTGTAGCTCGAAGGGATCGAGATTCATGCCAGCACAAGCAACAGAAGAAGGTGCATCAAACAGGTACAAGCCTCCGGCCACATGCCTCCTACCGATAGTCTTTTCAGTCTTTAGGTCCTGAAAATCACAACTATCAGAAAAAAATGTTACCGAGCAATGCATATCGCGAGTAAGACGACTAATCGAAAGTAAACTGAATGAGTTTTCAAGTGTATGTAAGACAAAATTGAGTAACAGTCCTGAAAAAAGACGAACACTTCCTCTGTCATAGACTATCAGGGAACCACCATTGGCAACAATAATATCAAACATACGACC
Organism: Iris macrosiphon; assembly: GCA_036927795.1. NCBI lineage: Eukaryota > Viridiplantae > Streptophyta > Magnoliopsida > Asparagales > Iridaceae > Iris > Iris macrosiphon. The sequence goes on along the minus strand of JAYESA010000016.1, from coordinate 130,010,616 downwards.
CATCAATACATAATCGCGTATCATACCTGCGTCGCATGTCATGTGGACAGATACACCAGAGTCAATTATCCATTGCTTCGACTTTACCACATACGCCGCTGAGTACCCGGCTGAGAACATATAAGTCGAGGCTTCACCACGACGTTGAGTTTGGAAGTCAATAAACTCTGTGTATACCTCTGCATTCATATGCACGGAACGCCCTTCTTCATCAGGAGCATCAGATGTAACATTTGCGGCAGGAGCTGTAGGACACTGCTATTGGAAATGACCTTGCAGACCATATTTGAAGCATGTGCGCGGTCTCCCTCCATTACGACCGCCATTGCCTCGTCCACCATCTCGGCCAGCATTCCAGCCACCACGACGTCCTCCACGACCACAACAGAATCCAACACGAACTGCACCAAGAGCAGTTCGATCAGCAGGAGCATCATTCGGAGTGGTCTCAACGACCTTCGCTGCCCGTAGGACACGATAGTGAGCTTCCATCAGAGACGGGACATCAGATCCAGCAATGATATGAGAGCGAGCTGAGTCATTAGGGCGGAGAGATGCCAAATATGCCATGACATGAAGTTGCTCACGTCGGGCCCTGGCTTCATTGATATCCGTTGTGAGAGGTAAAACACGGTCGATCTCATCAGTCATATCCTTAAAGGTCCGGTAATGGTCCTTGTGAGATTTGTCTCACCGATTTGCTTGGTATACACCAACGACCGAGTCGTGGATACGGGACAAATTACGTTTTCCTTCAAACGATGCCGATAGGACCTTCTATAATTCCTTTACGGAATTCGTATTCTGAACCATATCTTCCACCGATGGTTCCATTGAATTCATCAACTGTGTAAACAGTCGACTATCATTTGTCTTCCAGTCGACTATCATTTGTCTTCCATTGCTCAAATATGGGATCAGTCTCTGTTGGGGGGTTGTCAGTCAGATGTTTAGACAACCACATTCTCCGAAGCGTCTTCTCAACCTTCTTTCGCCATGTCGAGTAGCCCTCTGGTTCATCCAACCGTCGTTCGACAAGTCAAATCAAAAAAATCGTCATGTCAGTGCCCGTTGGTCCCGCCATTGCGTTTCCGACACTAGTGTATGTATCACTGCTATTCGCATCAGTACCTGTCATCCTTTAGTATTCCGGATTCGACTGTGGGTATTATCTTTCCAACTTGATAATCACATCAACTCTGCCAATGCGCTAAAAACGTGGCCAGTACCGACACGCGCATAGGAAGCAGAGAGTAAATGTGGATCACACACGTCAGGACAGAGAGGCAACCCAGGTTAATCTCTATTATATCCCGATGTGAAGATCAAGGAAGAAAAGAAACAAAGATTCACGCAAGACAAACCACTTGTCCGCTCTTTATTAGATTCCGTAAACCGATGTTGAGATCTAGAGGTTCCAGCAAACAAACCAATATTTAACCTTTGAGAATCCCAACATGGTTTTTTTTTAAGTGGGAAAGACGGCTAGGGTTTGGAGTAGGCGGTTGGGTTAGGGTTTGGGCTAAAGTACATACTGGCGACTAGGGTTAGGGTTAGAATTTTGTGGAGTAGCGAGGGGGGGCGGCTGACAGAGGATAGGTGGGGGGATGGCAGCGGCGCAGGGGGCTGCTTTAGCGAGGGGGGCTGGAGCGGGCGGGGGGAGAGGGCAAGGAGGTGAGACCGGGGGCAGCTAGAGGCGGGGAGGGGGTGATGCTGGAGGCGGGGCCGGGTGCAGCGGGAGGCGGGGTCGAGGGCTGTTGGAGGCAGGGCCGAAGGCTACTGGAGGTGGGGCCCCGGCAGCGGGGGGGGGGGAGCGAAGGAGGCAGGGGGAGATGGGGGCTGATTAGGGTTAGGTTTTTTTTTGTGGAGGGATGGATGGGTAATGGCTCTTATACCATGTAGAATTGGAATAATTGGATGATCTTTATTGATGAGAAAACTATATATATATATATATATATATATATATATATATATATATATATATGAGAGGTTAACCCCTCTCTATTACTCTACCATCTATTACTCTACCAGATGTTTGACTAAAGCTCATTACTAATATAATACTTAATAGTGGGGGTATCCCTTAAATTTTTAATTGTTCCATACTTAATAGTGCGGGCATTTGATAGTTTTTTAAAAAAAAAGTTTGAGTATATGCTAGTTTCTATAATTTGAGTGGGATCATTTGCTAAAATATCCTATTTAAATAATAAAAACTTGGATGTCCTAATCTATAATGCCATAGCATAATATTATCATCAACATAAATAGAATTTAAACATGTAGTTTAAACTTGTTTTCGCACTTCGGCTACATCTTCAAAGATATATAGACCTCCATTTTCTTCAGCACTTAAATCACCCTCCCCGAGACCAGTTCCTGAAACTCACACCGAGAGTGATAGAAGTTAACGTGACATTAGAGATCATTAGCTAATTTGTTAATTAACAAAATATTACAAGATAGTTTAGGCACATAAATGACATTATGTAGGGTTAAGGAAGAAAGAAAATATAACAATAGACCTACTCCAGCGATTGTTGAGAGTTATCCATCGACAATCTTCAATTTTTTTTTGTTCCCTACACATGGTAAATGGAAAAAAGATTGGAGCATCATGTCATATGATCAGTTGCTCCAGAGTTAATAATCTAAGAAGTATTTTGAGAATTGACACTAAGAAGAGGAGTAACAAAGTTACATTTCTGATCCAAGAAGAAGTTTTCAGAGATTTGTGAAAATTGTAAAAGCTTGTACAAGTGCTCTCGTTGTTCATTTATGAATGGAGAAGCTTCTGAGTTGACTTGCTGCCCCTATCTTTAAGGGCAGCGTTCTAAATTTCGCTAGACGGAATCAGTGCGACGGAGGACAGCCTAGGCGGCCGCACAGATTTTTTTTTTTTTTGAATTGAAATTTCTTTTGATTTTTTTTTTGAATTCTTTTAAGTTTTGAAATTTTGAAATTTTAAATTTTTGAAATTTTAAATCTGAAAATTTTGAATTCCTTTTAAAAATCGCCTAGGCCGAATAGCCCCGCCTAAGTGTCGAACATGTCCGAATAGGACCAAACATGTGCCTAGGACTGCCGAACATGACATTTTCGATGCCGCCTAGGCCAAAATTCAAAACACTTTTTAGGGGAGACTTGGAAGGCCTTGTTTCATTCCTCGGCTTTTGCAGGTTTGCCATGAATATTCTAATATGTCTCCTTCATGTGCCACAACTTCTTGCATTGATCACACCAGGTTTCTTCCTCTCAACTTTGGATTTGAAGTTTATTGATACAAGGGCAGAGTCTCGACTTCAGCAACAGGCTTGGGTTATCGTGTTTTCAGCATTACTCTCCTCCTTGTGTCTTCCCTGCTGGTCTCGGAAAAAGTCTCTCGAAGAGATGGCATAGATTTCTTTCCAAGAATTTGAGCCCCGACTTCATGTAGTTCTCGATTGAGACCAGCCAAGAAGAGAGACAATTATTCTCTTCCTTTTTCATAACCTTCACACTGTTAGTGGGACAATTCGACTCATCATTGTAAATTTGATCAAACTCCTGCCAAAGTGAGCCCATTTTATTTTAGTAATCTCTGACTTCATTTCTCCTTGTTTAGATTGCCTATCAAACGAGTTTCATTCGAGCCAGACTAATGGTCAAGCTAAAAAAAGGTGTTTGAACTCGGTTCGATTAGAGACTCGAAATGAACGAGTTCGACTCGATTTAGCTCACGAGCTCGGACGAACACCCAAGCCCAAGCCAAGACCGAGCAAAAGCCCAAATTAAACTTGTTGTATAAATTATCACATTGTTACTCTCAAGTCTTAAAGAATTTTTTTTGTTTAATTGCTTATGCTTTTTACATCATAAATTTACCATCATATAAAGAACAAAAAATATATAATTTCTAAGACAAAATTTGTACACATCCATAAAAAAATATAACATATACTAGGGAAAGCTCGAGTTCGAGCTCGTTCGCGAACAAGACCGAATCGAACAACCTATGGTCGAACTCGGTTTGAACACCACTTCGAACAGAAAAAAATCGATCGAGCTCGGTACTAATGAGCTTCGAATCGAGCTTTGACCGAGCTGACCGTGAACCAGACACCGAGCCGTTTGAATCGTTTTACAACCCTACTTGTGGAAAGTCAATTAGTAAGAGGGATTCTAGGAAAGATTATCCGTTCCGTTGTTTGGCATGTCAGTCCATGTGTCGGAGCTTTCGGTGGTCTCCTCGAAAGAGTTGATTGTTCGTCTAGTTCCGATCATCACCGTTTTCACCATTTGGAAAAATTGGATCAAGAACCTGCCTCGATACCATATAAATTTAGAAAAAAAAAGTTTAGAAATAATTCAGTTTCTTCTATGTTATTGAATCAAAAAGAAAAACTAGAATATATAGGGAGACATGACAACATATCTGTCATTGAATCTCTTGATTCTAGTAACAAAAAACAACATTGATTTTGTTGTAACATATTCTATTACAACAGTAGCACATTCTCTTACAACATTAACAAATTATGTTACAAAAAAAAGTAACAAAAAACCAGAAAATATCTGAAACTAATTTTCTGTTTATTATCCTAACTATCCGACAGGCTGTAGCTTCTTGAATTATTGCAATGATCATTGAACAATAATAATTGTAGAAAATGATCTAGAAAACAGAAAGACTTAAAATCGTGACTATCAGACTCAGACTGGACAATCCATGCGGTGGGCTGATATATATATATATATATATATATATATATATATATATATATATATATATATATAGCCAATGACACCCTAGCCTAGTGGTAGTGGTGAGGCATGCGACCCAAGTGGTCAGGAGATCGATTCCTAGTGGGGGGGCGTTCGCCACAATTACCACTTCCAAATATATATATATATATATATATATATATATATATATATATATAAAGCTGTAAAAATGCCACTTTCTACTTTCTCAAAAATAAAATCACAGAGTCTAAGTAGACGAAAGGCATAAATTAAAGATATTTCCTGGTTATGGCTTTTGTTACAAGGAATTGTCAAGCCAAAAAGGATTGAATGAAAATAAATAACCATGTAAAAGAGTGTTTTACCAATTTAACATAACCCCGTCTGGGTTTCTAGGACATATTGGGTTGCAAGGGGTTTTCAAAACCTAGCTGTGTCGGTTTACTTACCAGTTCGATGGAATAACGATCCAATAGTGTAACCAAAGTAGCCATTGTGCTCACCGGTTTGGTTGGACAACCGGTTTTGACAATTATGCTTAAAATAGTACCATAAATAATAGGACATTCAAGAGAAGAAAGTAAAACTAATAAGAAACATAAAGACATGCCCAACAGTTAAGTTTAGAAATATAGAGGAGAAGAGGAAGTAGGGGAAGAGAGAATATGAGAAAGGAGATTGCAAGGGCCTTAAACCCTAGGTTGCATCTCATGTCTATTTATATTGATATGCAATACACCCACAATTACTATTATACCCTCATATGATAAATAACAAAATAAAATAACTCTAACACCCTCCCTCAAGCAGGAGCATAAAGATCAGACATGCCCAGCTTGCTACATAAATCAGAAAATGGACCGCGAGCAAGTGGTTTGGTGAGGATATCACCTAATTGATCCTCTGACCGAACATAAGGAGTGACAATCTGTTTCTTCAGCAACAAATCACGAACAAAATGACAATCCACCTCGATATGCTTCGTGCGCTCATGAAACACCGGATTACTTGCGATAAACATTGCCGACTGATTATCACAATACATCTCCATCGGAATAGGAATCATAATTCCCATTTCATGAAGAAGAGACTGCACCCACATCATCTCAGAAACTGTATGAGCCATCGCACGGTACTCGGCCTCTGCACTAGAACGAGCCACAACATTCTGCTTCTTACTACGCCACGTGACAAGATTGCCACCCACAAACGTACAATAGCCAGAAGTAGACCTATCATTGCGACTGCCTGCCCAATCAGCATCACTGAACCCAGTCACCGTAAGCAACTGGGAAGGTTTGTACAACAAACCCTTTCCAGGTGCACCATTCAAGTATCGAAGAATGCGAGAGATAGCCTCCCAATGTGGTTGCCGAGGGGCATGCATAAACTGACTAACTACTCCAACTGCATATGTGATGTCTGGTCGAGTAACAGTAAGATATATAAGTTTGCCAACCAAACGTCTATAATATCCAACATCCTCAAATAACTATCCCCTGTCAGCATCAAGCTTGTCATGATAATCCATAGGAGTCTCAACTGGCCGACACTCCAACATCCCAGTCTCGGAAAGTAAGTCTAGAACATACTTGCGTTGTGAGAGATACACCCCCTTCTTAGATCGAGCAACCTCGATTCCAAGAAAATATCGAAGAAGACCCAAATCCTTAGTATGAAACTGACGACTAAGGTAGGCCTTCAAGTCCGCAATTCCAGCATGATCACTCCCAGATATAATGATATCATCAACATAAACAATCAATACGATAATACCTGCTGAGGAAGAATGGCAAAACACTGAATGATCTGATGTGGTACGCCGAAAGCCATACTGAATGAGAACTGAACTGAACTTGTCAAACCAAGCACGAGGTGACTGTTTCAGTCCATATAATGCTTTCTTCAATCGACATACGAGTCTTTTATTTCCTGCTACAACATATCCCGGTGGTTGATCCATATAAACCTCCTCCTGTAAGTCACCATGCAAGAAAACATTCTTTATGTCCAGCTGATATATAGGCCATCGGTGATTAACCGCCACAGAAATAAGAATCCGAACTGAATTCAGCCGAGCCACTGGAGAGAAAGTCTCCATATAATCCACGCCATATGTCTGAGTATACCCTTTGGCAACCAACCGTGCCTTGAGGCGCTCAACAGAACCATCAGGATGATACTTAACAGTGTACACCCATCTACAACCCACTGTTTGTTTTCCAACAGGAAGTGATGTAAGCTCCCAAGTCTGATTTTGATGTAAAGCATACATCTCCTCACCATTGCACTTTTCCAACAAGAAGATGACATAGCCTGTTTGTAAGTTTTGGGAATAAAAGTAGAAGACAATGAAACAGCAAATGCATGAAAAGATGATGAAGTACGGTGTAATGAAACATAGTTAGAAATGGGATGCTTATTCTTTGTGGTACAAAGGCGTTGTCTTTTTCTGAGAGCAATAGGAAGATCATCTGGATCTGTGGTGATGGGAGCAGAAACCTCAGGCACGGAAGATGATTGGTTGAAGGCTGAATTTTGCAGAACCACTGGCCTGTCCTTGGATCTCTGATAAACCTGTAAATGGGGAATGGAGACAGAAATTGATTCAGGAATGACACGAAGTGGTATGGAAGATATCAAATCTGTTGTAAAAGGAATACAACGGTCTCCTGGAGGAAAGAAAGGGGTAGACTCAAAGAATGTAACATCCGCACTGACATAATATTTGCGTGACTGTGGACTGTAACAACGATAACCTTTTTGAGTACGGGGATAACCAAGAAAGACACACTTCAGAGATCTAGGAGCCAACTTATCTCGATTAGGTTCCAAGTTATGAATAAAAGCGACACAGCCAAACTCTCGAGGAGATAAGGAAAAGGGTGCGACATCTGTATGTAATATAGTAAATGGAACTTTGTTATTTAATACAGATGATGGCATGCGATTAATAAGATAACATGCAGTAGGAACGGCATCTGCCCAATACTGTTTGGGGACATGCATATTGAACATGAGAGTTCGAGCCACATCTAAAATGTGTCGATGTTTGCGTTCGGCTATACCATTTTGTTGAGAGGTGTGGACACAACTGGTTTGATGAATCATACCACGATCAACACAGAAACTGTTCACAGAAGATTGAGTATACTCCAAAGCATTATCAGAACGGAGAATTTTGATACGTTTATTAAACTGAACATAAACTTCATTATAAAAGACAGATAATACATTTGGAAACTCAGATCTTTCTTTCATTAAATAACACCAAGTCATTCTGGAATAATCATCAATAAAAATAACAAAATACTGAAATCCTTTCGGACTTTTGACTCTAGACGGACCCAAAATATCAGAATGAACAAGATCAAAAGACTCTAATTGACGACTCTCACTACGACGAGGAAAGGAACTACGGTGATGCTTGCCTAACTGACAAGCCTCACATTCAAGACTAGAAACATGACTCAAACTAGGAACAACTTGACGCAACTTAGCCAAAGACGGATGTCCCAAACGATAATGCCACTGCAACGGATAAGTAGAAACAGAAGTGAAGGCCTTTCCAGGTAGATCCAAGTAGTACAGTCCATCTTTTTCATGCCCCGAACCAATCTTCTTCGTCCTGAGGTCCTGAAAAATACACAAATTGAAAGAAAATGTCACAGAACATTGAAGAGATTTGGTTAACTGGCTCACAGATAACAAATTAAATGGAAAATTAGGCACATATAATGAATCAAATAATGATAGTGATTGAGTAGGGTGAATGACACATTTCCCAAGCACAGGACGAGTAGACCCATCAGCCAAGATAATATTATGTTTCATGGAACTACGATTATGAAAGATAGATGTTATACCATATATGTGAGAGCTTGCTCCTGAGTCGATGACCCAAGAGGTGGATGGTGACTGGGTTGCCACAAAAGCAGAATTACCTATATGTGCCATGATTGCAGTAGGTTGGGAGGTGGTACTAGCAAGCGCGTTCAACTTCTGGAGGATCTGTTGAAATGGAGATGAGGTATCGGACGTTGAAGTCTGATTGAAACCCGAAGTATCATCTCTGGGAGCAGAAGTGGTGTCCTGGGACTGCATATTTTCATCATGCACTTGATGTGCATATTCTGGTTTGCCCCATTTGTCCCAACAATAGTCTTCTACATGACCGAGCATTCCACAATAGTTACACTTTCGTGGTTGATCACGGCCACCACCACCACCGCGACCACCACCACGACCATTGTCTCTACCACCACGGCCTCCTCCTCGACCAAAACTACGACCACCATCTCTACCGCCACGTCCAATACCACGTCCACCACCACGGCCAACAACATTAGAAACTAGGGCAGAAGAGTCAGTACTCGGCACCACAGAACTCTGTCCCAGAAAGGAACGATTGAGACGGGAGAAAGTATCTGCCACCGTAGGTAACTGCTCTCCAGCAAGGATTTGAGCTTTATAAGGTTCGAGCGCAGGATCCAAGCCGGCTAGGATGAGTGAAACATGAAACTATTCCTTCTGTCTCCGAGCTTCCTTCAAATCAGTAGTAACAGGATGATATTGAAGCAGTTCCTCCCACAAAGCCTTCTTTGAAGCCAGATATTCATTCACAGGCCTCCCATTTTGCTTTGTATTGAACAATAACTCGTACAACTCATAGATACGGGCAACGTTTCGCTTCTGCGAATAAGATTCTTCCAGAGATGCCCAAATCTGTTTGCTTGATTCACACCACTGAACATTAGCAGCGATATGTGGTTCCATACTATGCCACAACCACGACATAACGTATGCATCTGCACTCATCCAATCTTCATACTCAGCGGACGTTTCAGGCAGGGGTTCTTCGGTCAAAAACTTCAACTTCTTCTTCGCCCTTAACACCACTTTGATAGACTTGGACCAGGCAAGATAGTTCGCACCATTGAGTTTCACCGCTGTAATCGACTTTCCCAATTCATCATTATGAATAACAGTAAAAGGAGAACCACCTCCGCTACCACCACCACTATTAACCTCGCTAGAAGATTCGGTCTCCGCCATACTTGCAGATGCAACAGAAATACGAGATCTTTGAAACCCTAGATCTCACAACGAACCTCAACCGACGACGAATAACCAACAGAGATCTGTAGAAACCCTAGATCTCATAAACGAACCACGAACGACCACGAACAACGAACGACGAACGGCGAATCATGAAAAGTAGACGAAAAACAGCCGAGTAAAGTTTAGAAATATATGCTCTGATACCAAGTTAAGTTTAAAAATAGAGAGGAGAAGAAGAAGTAGGGGAAGAGAGAATATGAGAAAAGAGATTGCAAGGGCCTTAAACCCTAGGTTGCATCTCATGTCTATTTATATTGATATGCAATACACCCACAATTACTATTATACCCTCATATGAGAAATAACAAAATAAAATAACTCTAACACCAACTAATAAGCTACGTAAAGATATGCCCAATAATTTTAATATGAAGCATCTGACAACTTAAGCTCACTTCTATCCAGTACCTCGACAGAACCTCACGTTAGAAAAAGGTAACTAAAGTTTGATGACAATGAAGAAAATTTTGATTACTAAATATGATAATATTAGATTAGTGCAACATAAAAATTAAAACTAAATGTAAAATAGCATTAAATTTGACACCATATACCAAGGTAGCAAAAAGACTGATTGTTTAGGACAGAATACTTCCCACACAAAGCACATGAAAGAGCCAAGTTGACCCCTTCCAACGACAAATAGAGAACCGCGTAGAAATATTCAAACTCCCACAATTTGACAAAATTACAAATTCCAGCCTAAAAAGATATAATCACCTCAGAAAAAGCTCCTTGTCCCGACAGCTCTCGTCGCCTACATCTTATCCGGCAAAAGAGTGTCACCCTCAAGCCTCAACATCCTTTATAAAATTGCCAAATTTAATCATCAACCAGGACTTGGGTTCTCCATTGTTTTCTTCACCGTCACCCCTACCATTACATGTTGGATGACTTCGTGGCTTCCAGATCTAATAAAGAAATGGAGCTCTATTGGAGGTTGAATATTGTGGGAGAGAGATGAGAAAGATTTATTTGGGTCAGAACCTGGCCTCTTCAAATTTTCTTGTGTTTGCCGCAATTTTTGTGGTTAACGTGAGAATTGTCATTGTAGCCTCCGAGTTCGATAAAGAAAATGGATAAATAATTGGTCGGTTTCGGAGGGAGAGAGAAGGTGAACATGATTCTTTGAATTAGAGAAGGATTATTAACTTGTTCCCCTTCTCAATCTTTTCCTTTCACAAGGGCCAGAAGCAATGGATAATTTTTTGATAGATAATAGATATTCAAAGAGGAAGAGACATTTACTTATCATTTTTTCCTTCACCATCCCTATGAAACTTGGAACAGGCAAGAAATATTTGAACTTGACAAAGGAAAGAAAGGACGTATGGAAATACGGGTGCTAACTAGACGAGCTTTGAGAGAGCACCCCCTTCCCGGGATCAGCTCTCTAAGGAATAGTAGAGCTTGAGTTAAAGTTGGAGGTGGAGCATAAGACGAGCCTAAATTGAGCTCAAGCTTGGCTCTCTATAATATTCACGAGATCGGCTCGCAATCCGCTCGTTTAAATTATAAAGCTTGATGAACTTGAATTATAGACGAGTTTAAGCCTAAATTGAACTTGTTTATGAGCTCAAAAGCTTTGTCCAAACAAAAAATATAGCCACTAAGCTTAATATCAAATCAAAAATATTTATATGAACTTCTCAAGCGGTAAGGACCTCGAAACTACAACTCAAATATAATGTGGATCAAACAATTGACTCCATCTGACCTAACCCAACCCATTACTTGGCGTGAAGAAATGTAGAAGAATATCCAGAAAGAGTCCTTGGAGATGTATCTTTCTAGCATGGGAAGCTTTATACAATATTTATGATACCACCACCATCAGCACCACCACTTTTACTCTTATGAAGGATTTCTTAATGATCTAAGAATATCTGGAGAATTAGTGAGTCGCCAACTAATACAGTATATAGTACAGTTTTATAGTCATTTTTAGCTCGAAGAGAACTTTCAATTGATTTTTTTTTTCTCTCTCAGCAGGTTGCAGTTCATCTCATAGTATAGTATACAGATCGATATAGATCGATATAAATTTCTACAGATGATGCTTCACAAATGAAACTCGGTCAGGAAACAAGAACAAAGAAAAATATAAATGAGCATCGGCTTGGGGAATATTCTTGACTATCATTTAGAAAGGCCAAGAATATCATAAATGCATGAATATATGTACATATGTTCTACACATTAGACTCCATTAGTTGGTCTGTAGAATTATCATAAATATGTCTAAGGATTATAATTTCAATTGCGTCATTGCATTTTATATCTGGAAGCATCTTGGAAGACACAATCAAGCACAAGCAATATTGTGGATCAACTAGTTTTCACTGAATACCAGATAACTGAAGCCTCTGAGAAACAGAGAGCTGTGCGTCTCCAGTACCAGGGGGCATATCTACAACAAGAACATCAAGATTTCCCCAGGTAACTCCCCTTGTCAATTTTTCAAGAGCACTCATTACCTGAAATTAAATCAAGAATTCAAGTCTTCATATAAAGCAGTCTCAAATGGAGTAATTATTATCGAAAATGTTTCATTCCGACTCATCTTATGATAAAATGAAGCAAGTGGAATAAATCTTATATCTTTCCATGTCATAATGAACTCAAATATCTATAATAATTGTCTCAAGTCAAGGACTAAGATTATATAACATTTGTTAATGAAAAATAGTACATTTTAGAATTATCTACACTATCTTAAGAAAGACAGTAATATTTTTTCCAAAGCAAACTAGAGCAGTTAGTTTAGTTAGAGTTGATAACTATCCATCAAATTAAGTCCCAAATTAGTTACACATCATTATTTTATCACTATTCATTATTTTACAAGGCGGGAAGCGCACTCAAGATGCTAGGGTTCTCTAGATCCTTGGCACAAAGCGCACAACGAGGCATGGGCTTCACAAAGCAACGCGCACATTTTTGGAACTTGTAAAATAATATAGTTTCAAATAAACAAACTCATATTTTATCTTATCAATTCATAACACCATTGAAATATTAAAAAGTGGAGTATATAAAATCATAAAGATATCAATTAACAGTTAACCATCATCAAAATTCAAAAGAAACTATTACAAGTTCATAATAATTAGCATTGGTCTTAAAGGGATCTCCTTCTGTTTCCTTGGATGGAACCTTCTCATTAGTCTTGAAGGGAACTTCTCTTTATCACTATCTTGCAAGTGTAGCCCTTTCCTCTACTTCCTCTTGTTCTCTAGCCCTATTCTCCTCTACTCCCTCTTGCTCCCTATACCCCAACTTGGTTGAGTTTTGTCATCCCCCCTCTCTCACTACCACTTATTCTCCTATCTATCACTAGCATGCCATCAAATAGCCAGGGCCCTTCAGTTAAAATCCTTTGCCACTTCTCTGCAGAGCCAAACTTGAATAAAAAGAATACATTCTCCCTAGAGAAGACTTCCATAAAGAACTTTGGCCTCCACGTTCTCATGTCAAATGCCTTGATGCGGCGATAAAATGATTTATCTCCCACAACATAAGCCATAATGTCGTATTGAGTAGCAGCAACATTGATTTATGCGGCCTCCACGTTCTCAGTTGACCATTCTTTTGGATGGGTTCACTGGTTATGCTCCCCAGAGCCCTTGTTTCTTCCTCCGAACAAGAGTTCAGTCTTCATCATTGTTGTCATGTACAGAATCTACAGATGTCTTCTTGACTGATTTCTTTGCCGTTCCTAGGCCAGAGTCATGTCCTGAGGAGCCTGGAAAATCTTTGTTGTTTAGGGTTTCCTTGGAAACCCTAACCAGGACGGGGCACGATCCCCAAGATCTTCATCTTCATCAAGATCAGTGAGTATGTTCTCCTGAAAGAGCTCCTTCCCCTTTCTTTGGCGCATATATATATATATATATATATATATATATATATATATTTCAAAGAAGGTAAATGTTATAGATAAAACGATGATTACAACTAAGATCCATCCCAAATTACAAAATATGTCATTTGGGGACTAGGATATCTATGTCAGCATCTATATTTCTTTGTACAGCAAAAATACAGAGGAAAAGATCCTCAAATATACGCCGATTTCGCTCCCTCCACACGTGCCAAACCACCGCCCCAAAAATTATTCTAAGACGGCGGTAACCTCTCACTCTGTTGCCCTTATGAGCTTTGATGTCGTTCAAAACCTCAGCAAGAGCTCTACAGAGGACTTAAGATCGGAAAAACTGGACTAGGCGGACCAGGACATATCTTTGCATATTGGTTGGTCCAAACTTAGCCCTCCGTGCGCTCCAAATATCCCAAGCAACGTCACAAGCGAAGAACAGATGGTCCCTGGACTCATCTGGTTTTTCGCATAAGCAGTACTTCATATCCTCGCAAGGGATGCCAAAGCTGGTCAGCCTATCTCGAGTAATGAGTCTATTTCTGATCATTTTGTATAAGCACAAGGACATCTTGACTGTCGTCCCTTTGGTCCAAACCAACTCCGCCCAGTCAACCTTCTCATGATAGGTCATAATCTGGTTCAGGGTCGTACTAAACCTGAAGGTCCCTCTCTCCATATCTTTCCAGACCCGGGTCTTCCATCGCTTGCCAATCAATCTCCACCGCACGAATGTCTTCCACATGAGTCGCCTCGATTAAATGACCCTGTAGCTTCCACTCACCTTCCTGAACAAGGCTACTCACCATTTCCGTAGAACCTATCATCTCATAAACATGCCATTCCTCCCTCTCGGTCAAGCCAGAGCGCTTGATCCAAGGGTCATGCCAAATGCCGGTTTGGACCCCTAAGCATATCACCCTAGTAAACTTACCTTTAGCCCTGCTTCTCGTCGTCAACAACGTTTTTAACGGTGACAGATAAGTTGTTGTTGCTATTCGTCGACCAAAAGTCCAATTTTGGAAAGTACCTTCCCTTGACCCAATTATCCCAAAAAGACTTTCCGTTGATGAATCTCCAAAACAGTTTGAGGTATGCAATTTCCCTGAGGAGGGCCAAAAATCTCAGCCCAACTCCACCCTCCTTTTTAGGCCGACACAACTCGTCCTAACTAATAACATGTATGTCTCATTTCCACAGGAAGTACGCATACATACTTTCGATCTTCTTTATCGTGCCCTTGGGAAGCACAATGGCATGTAGCCAGAAAAGAGTAATCGTGGCAATTACAACTTTAATAAGTTCGATCATCCCTCCAAAGGACAAGATATGAGCCTGTCATCCCTCTAGTCTCGATTGCGTGTAGTTGAGGAGACCCTCGCACTCTACATTAGCGGCATAGTTGAATGAAAGGGGAAGCCCAAGGTATTTCATAGGAAGAATTCCTTCCGCGATGCCCATCTTGGCCAGCCAAGCCTCCTTATTCCCACAAGTACGATTCAGGAACATATGACCTGTTTTTGTTCAGCTGCAACTCCGACCATTTTTTTATGGTATCGAAAATTCTCTTAAGCGTGTCAAAGGATTTGTCAGATTGCTCCACGAACACCAGCAGGTCATCAGCATAAATAAGGTGAGAAACCACAAATTCCACCTTCCGAAATATAGGGGTAATAAACCCGTCCAGGACCGTATCGTCCAATAGGCAAGTGAGGAACTCCATTACAATTGCAAAGAGATAAGGAGAAAGAGGATCCCCTTGTCTCATGTCTCAGCCATTGCAAAAAAAAAATCTCCGCCTGGCCACTAACCATAATCGAGAACGAGGCAGAGCAGACACTTCCTCACTATGTCCACCCACCATTTGTCATATCCAATACAGATCATGATGTGACAAAGGAAATCCCGATTCACCATGTCATAGGCCTTCCTAAGGTCCAGCTTCAGACACGTTTAGTTACCTCCTGCTTGTTGAAATCCCTCACAAGCTCATGTACCAGCAAACAGTTCTCCGAGATGGATTGTCCTTCGATGAAAGCCGCCCGGTTTGGAGAGAAGCTCATGCATGTCATCCCTCATTCGGTCACACATAAGGTGGATTGTAATCTTTTATAAGAAATTGCAGCACGCTATCGGCCGTAAGTCTCCCAGCGAAATTGCACCCTCTACCTTCGCAATCAATACCACAAATGTATGGATTAGCTCCTTGAGCAACTTGCCAGAGATGAACTCTCACCGCGTCCAGGACATCCACCTTTATCATGTTCCAGTGTTTCTTGAAAAATGCCGCCCTAAAACCATCCGGCTCTTGCGATTTGAGAGGATCCACCTTTTTAACAATAGTATCGATCTCCTCCATCAACACAGAGGCCCGCAATACATTATTTCCCTGCCTAGAGACCAACTTCGTAAACTCAATGTGTGGAAAAGCGGTCGGGTAAGAGTTCTGGTTGTCGAGGTCTCGATAGAACCGCACCGTCGCATCTCGGATACCATCAGCCCAAGTAATAAGAACTCTGTTAGGATCAAACAACCCGTGAATGGCGTTCCGATTCTATCTAGCCTTGATTGTAGCATGGAAGAATTTAGAGCACATATCCCCATTTCTAAGCCATTTGCATTTAGCTCTTTGTCTGATTTGGACCTCATCTAAAAATCTATCCTTGGAAAGCCGATCTTGGAGGGCAACCACCTCTTCCGTGAGGTGGGGGTCGAGCGGATCTAACTGAACCCTTTATTGGATGCATGCCAGCTTATCCTCCAACTCCTGAAGAGGGATAGTAGGTCTACGTTTATTCCAGGTCTTAAGGAGTCATTTAATAGCCTTCAACTTGTGAACAAGTCTGAATTGAGCATAATCATTATGTCCATACTCTTTTGCTTAACCACGTCCTCATAACCTTCCATATGAATCCAGGCGTTGTTGAATCTGAAAGGCTTTCCTTTGACAACTGGCAGATCTGCCAGTCTAATAACAATAGGAGAGTGATCGCTAGATCTTGGGGTTAAGCATTTCGTCCGACACGACTGGAACGCATCCAGCCATCTCCCGTTGCAAAGAGCACGATCAAGCTGGATGACAATCCGGTTGATAATCTCCCGGTTGTTCCAAGTCCAGATGTGCCCAGTCTTATCCATACACCTGAGCCCAGAGGATACGAGACAATGTTGAAATTCCGAGAGAATGGCTTGTTGCACCAGCTTGCCCCATATTTTCTCATGGGCAAATAAAGTAGCGTTGAAGTCTCCCACCACAACTAACAGCCATCTATCTCCAACAAGCGTGATAGTCATAGTAATATCCTTCCACAGCCCTAGACGCTTGTTCCTATCATTATGCCCGTACACCGCTCCCACCACAATCTGAAGCCTCCCTTTGTTGGTGAATTTAATGGTAAGGAGTTGGTCTGAGCGCTGAATCACATCTCCCTGAAAAACCCTGGTGTCCCACATCACCCAGATGTGGGCTATATCACTACAGTCAAGGTTGTGAATGGAAGACCAATGCGTCGGTGTCCGTCGGTGTCCGCCTGGCAATCAAAGTATTCGATCTAACTTTGGACTCCAAAATATTGATAATAGAACACCTGGACTTCTTTCCGTACTCCAAAATATCCCTCCACCTACCTATCGAATTCGCCCTTCTCACATTCCATGTAAATCTAGTCATAAATTACAGTAGTGGATTCCCATGTTGACACGTAAACTCTCTCTAAGGGGAGGAGAGAGATCATCTGATCATCATGCTTAGTACTAGGAGCGTTGTTACCTCCCATTTTAGATTATGCTTTAGCTTGCCATATAGGATTAGGGTAGGCTGGTTCCTGACTAGGTATCAACCCCTCCTGGCTCGCCGCCTCTTTATCTGGGACCCCTCCTGGCTCGCCGCCTCTTTATCTGGGTCATGAGAGGAGCGGGTCACGGGATGAACAATACAGAGCGCTCCTCCACTAGCTAATCTTTACCGAACTCTGCCGTGATCGGCTTCTTTGCTCACAGGCTTTGCCTTGAAAATGACTAAATTAGTATTGTCTGCCCCTGGCTCTTATCATGTCCATACACGACCACCGCATGTTGTTCCTCGCCGCATCCTCCCTCACTCCTTCTTCCTCATTCTCTGCTTCCATCCTCTTCTCCAACAAAGACGATTGGAGAGCCTCTTGTACAACAGGCTCATCCGTGTCCATATTCCTCTGTTCTACCGATATCGCCTCCGTCACTCCCGTAGAGGTAGGAATAACCGTGTAAGCTTCAAGAGCAGCTTTAGGAGCTGTTTCCTCTTGATTAGGGATCGGGGCTCATTTCGAGGCTCGATCAATAACCTCAGAAGTTGCTTCCCCATTGGGCACTGGGAGATGATGTGCCAAAAGCTATGACATGCATGATAGCAAGGCGGGACCCACTCGTACTCCACTTTCTGAAAAATAATGTCCTGTCGGAAGCTCAACATTTTGTTTGTTAGAAAGCGTATCTGCAGCATTGATCTCAACAAAGACCCGAGCATAGGTCAGACGATCCCTTTTAGTCGTGTAGTTGTCGGTACGTAAGGGGATTTCCACTCCGCTTGCAAATTTCATGATTGTCGGACCACTCCAAAGTTGGAGTGATAGTCATGGGAACCTAATCCATATAGGGACGGTGGCCAGTCTATCCCTTTCGAAGTTAGAAGACGGGTCCCATCTTCTCAACACTTACCAATCTTCCATCAAAGGTCCATGGACCATTTTGAATGACCCTCTCTAAGTCTTCCTCCATCCCGAACTTAATGAAGTAGAAAACATTCTCCCTAGAGAATATATCCATGCTTTCTTTTGGCTTTCACATTCTCATGGCAAAACCTTTGAGTTGACCAAAGTAAGGTCGGGCTCCCATGACGTAGAGAACAATTGTATTCTTCCAATAGACCTCTGTTTTGGAGATGTCCTCTTTGACAGTGGATATGAACTTTCTTCCTTGGATGATTTTAGGCGCCACAAAGTGCATCTCAATTGTCTCCCTTGCCAAATCAGGCCTGCACCGGTCCGCCCAGGTGGCAGGGGCATCTCCCGTGGTCAAGAAAGGGTTGGGATTCCTCACCGGCATATTATCAAACACTTGGAGGCATATCGTGCCACCGGAGTGGAGATCTTAGGAGGCATACGCGATTTCAAGGAGGAATTGGCCGAAGCCGGTTGGCAAGGGGGGCACCCTTTCCCGTCGAAGACCTGCCTCCAGCTGGAGGGCCTCTCCATGTCGTGGCCACCTTGGCCGACTGGTTCTTGCCCTTCCACTGACGGACTACAGTCGTCCACCCATCGTTGGAAAGAGCAAGTGGTTGGGCAAGCTGCTACTGAGGGGAGGTGAAGCAATTACGGCCGTCGCCGGCGGCCGGGCGCTGCCGCATAGCAGGTCCCGCAAGGGGAGAGCCCTCGAGGAGGGGGGGTACTGAGGAGAAGGGAAGGGGGAGGAGGGGGGAGGGCGGAGATGGTTGGCGAGGAGGAGGCGGCGGCGGGCGAGACGCGAGGAGAGTCTGCGCAGAACTCCGGTCGGGGAGGCTGAGCACTTCCTGGACGCGCACGTTTTCCATTCATATATATATATATATATATATATATATATATATATATATTCTTGGAAAAGCTAATTGTATTAATAATCAAAGAAACAAACGGATGATAGGACTCAACTACCAATCATCCCGACAACTCACAAGCAACTCAAACCAACTCACAAATAGTCCTAGCCATCTCTATTACATAAAATTGCTCTTTCCTTTGGTCGTCCAGGAGCTAACTTGAACCTTCAGGCTATTTCCCTCTCTATTCCTTTTGGCCCGTATTTTCGACCTACCAAGCTTTTCCTGTTGAAGAAGTTTCATCCATTTCTCATTTTCTCTCGTCAGTTGTCGGTATTCCTCTAGAAGGTCATCATCAGTCTCAATACTATCATCCTCCTCTGCCTCAGAAGCCACAATGGCCCTTTCAGTAAGGTTCCAATTTTTGGCAGCAAACCTCTTCGTAGGCTTTGAAAGGGCTATTGAGGAACTAACACGAGCTGCATCTCCCAAATGGACCGCATTGGATGGGATCCCATCTAAAGCAAACATAGCCCAACCTACCTCAGCAGGCTGGGGGCATGTCTCCTGCCCCACTACTAGTAGGGCACCCCCTACATCATCCTTACGCATGGCCCATGGGGAGCCTCCATCAGCAACAACAACTCAAATTAGGCTATCTACTAGGCCAATAGGGTTGTCTTATCCGGATCTCGAATCCTTAGACAAGTAATTTGGGACGACTTCTACAATTTTGTAGTGCCCTGCTCCTGGCGGCCTACTACGTGATGTTTTTGGCTAGTAAAATCCAGTCACAACTGGGCATTGAAGGAACTTTTGGGATCTACTCGATTGGGACAAATGAAAAGAACATTTCCAACTCATGGACTGGTTTCTGTTGGAATGAGTCTAAAATGCAGTGGATTCTGTTTTGGCGAACGAGCTCTATATAAGAGTTTCTTCCCATACATTTCCATTGTAGTTTTCGTTGCACATTTTCGCTACTTGATTTTGATAAATGTGTTTTCGTGGTGGTTTTTTATGATTGATTCTTTTTCCATTTTCATCAAATTTCTTGCATTTATTCTTGAGAATTCTGAGAGAAAGAAAGATAAAAGAGGTGTACTGATCCGATGTTGGTATATTTTGCAGGAGGACGCATACTGAGGGCTGATCGTGCAAGTGTTTCTCCTTCTCTCGACAGTTCTCTAATAGGTGGGTAATTTTGTCCCTTCTCTACTCCACATCCTAAGAAAATGAATTATCTTGCTTCCTTGCTACATCCATAGATCGGTGAGCCTTAGTTGACATAAAGATAGATGATGCCACGTGTTTGATGCTAATGTTGTAATGAATGAGACATAGAAAGATGAATTGTTAGTATAATTGACACAAGAATGCTATGATGTAAGTTTTACATGAAAAATGATGTTATACTATGAAATACGATAATGTTGGACTCATAGGTCACCAAGTGAAAGATAGAAATATTAGGACTGAAAGATTACCAAGTATTGCTTCGATGAATAAGATGTACAATGTTGGTTCTATTTACTTTCAGTACTTTACCATGCAAGTTATGCTTATAATTGAGTCGTATATGCATTTGCATGGTCATAGACTACTTGTGCAAAAGGTTTGGTAAGTTTTCTCGAACGGTACCCAAGACACTGATGACTGCTTCGACCTAGGAGAAATATTCGGACGTGCTAATAGGCACGAGATATTGCAGGATCATCATTGAGACTTGCAACCTGCTTTGAAAGGGCATGTCGTAATACCATGTAATAGTCCTTCATGGTACAGTAATCACCAATGATCCATATAGACATGATGCATGCTAATGCAGGAGCGGTAAACATTAACATGTATTCTTATGCATGGACAGTGAATCCACTATTCTAAAAGACGGTCGCCTAGGCGCTAGGTGGCTGGTGTCCGCATGATGCCCGCCTAGTCCCCCGACGCCCGACTATGCATATTATGGGATTTATGGAATTTTTATGCCATTTTCATTAGATTATTTGAATTTTTTTATATCTTTTGAACCGCCTACATCTAGGTGGCTACCTAGGCAACCGCCTAGGCGGGTTAGGAGCTAAGTGGCGGGTACCCGTCCGACTAGCGCCTAGTGCTTTCACAACCTTGAGTGAATCGGATGTGGGTAAGAATTTATATTTAAAGTGATATAACATGTTCTACTGCTTTCACTTTATCGTATGAATACGAATTGTTAATTTACCCTAGTCCCTAATAGAAAGATCATTTTAATAAATCTTTGCTCACATGACTAGCACTCTTGGTTTAGGTGAATAGACTAATTTTGCTCACCATAATATTTCCAAGTGTGCTGACCTCTCCTCCACATGTGTTGGAGAAAATGCAAGCATATGAGGTAGATAAAGGCTTCATTGTAGTTTTCAAGCTTCTTCATATTTTAAGTATTTGGAGTTCCGTTTGAAGCATTTTGATTTCAGTTGTACTAAAGAGACATAATGTATGGAATAGGATATTGTTTCATGACAGCCTATCAGTCATTTTTATTTTGCAAATTATGTAAGCCGGAAAGGCATTTCAAGTTGTATTAAGAAAATTCAATAAAATGAACTATTTCTTCCTATATTGTGCATTCAATGTGTATGTTGTTGTGTTGCTAAGCTTTACTTTCAAAAGAATATTATTCTTGCACGTTCTTGTCACGTCTGGTAGCGACTTATCGGTTTTACGGAATCGGGACGTCACAATTCCAGCAACACCTTGAACTGTAGTTGGATCTATGGGTATGCCGATATGACAAGCCGCACCTCAGTGCTCTCTCGAAGCACCTACATCAATTCATCATGGATGCCTTCGCCAGTCGGATCCACGCATAGACTACTGGTTGAGCAAAGACATGTCCCTCGGGGGTCGAATAGGAACTTCCTTAGGCAAGACATGAGCCGTCGTGACCTCTACTAGAACTTTAGCATACAACCGCCGACGCTGAGAAGTAGCCCCATCCATCTTGGGCGGGACACCAATGACACTAGCAATTTTATATGGTACATATTACTATTAGTTCCACAGTTGGAGGGACAACTTTGGGAACTGAACCCAGATAGGTACAACAGCCAGCAATTCCTCTCTAAAGATATCCTTCGATCCCACCTCTTGGTGATAACCAACCTGTCTTCGTACATCCAAGGATCGCCTTGGAGAACAGCTTCTAAATCCAATTCCAACCTAAACCGGACAAAGAAGAAACCGTTCTCATGAAAAAAGACCTCTACATAGCCAGAGGGACTCCATGCTCGTCACAGAATGCAACGACCCCTTAACCTGAAACTAGTTGGAGTCCTCGAGACGTTGCTATCGCCTGGACATTGCTCCTAATCGAGGACGAAAGACGGCGTTACTGGCCTACCCCCAACTAAACCCTAGGACTCGGCCTAGTGCGTCGGTATGTTATTATAGTCCATCCCGTATCTTGATCTCTGTGCTCTTGTTGTCCATCTGACGGACGGGCGCACCTAAAATTGGGAGGATGGAGAGACACATCGCCGCGCTTGGGATAGAGAGGTAGAACCCTATATCCAAACGGATCCCATGGGTCACTTGCGCCGCCGCCATTTTGTCTCTCCATTCAATAATAGTAATAGTAGTAATACTAGTAATAATACTAGTAATACTTGTAGTAGTAGTAGTAACAATAACAATAATGTATTGCATTTGTGTGCATATCATCCCATCTATAGTTGCATGTCAAAGGAAAAAAACTAGGGAAGTCATCTCCGTCTAATTCTTTGTTAAAGAAGGATATGGATTTTCTTAGTGTTCAAATAACCTACCCCAAAAATTTGGGATAAAGACTATGTTCTTGTTGTCTATATTTCATGGTCAATTTCAGTTTGATATGTAATATGCAAAAAATTCTTAAAGTGCTATACAAAGTATATTTGTTTTTTGTTTAGAGGGTCAAGTTTTGTCGGAAGGATAATCTAAATTTCTAAATTACTCGTCGTATGGGTGAAGCAATGAGAACCCCAGGATATGTGCATGTAAGAACCTTGCCCTTCCAATTCTCATCTACATGTAGGGTAGTGTAAAGTAACACTAAATCTGACCTTAAAGTGTGTAACTGCCAAAAGAACATAACAAATGGTAAAGGTTGGACAATATACTAAAATTTAAATTATCCATTTTGATGAATGGAAATAGTTCTTCCAACATAACCCTAACACTAGTCATTTTGAAATCTCATGAATCAACTATACACACTTAAGATTGACATCTTCGAAGAAGCATAAATGTTGTTATGTAATGCATAGCAAATAGAAGTAGTTTGCAATATGAATATCTGTCAATGTAATGTCAAAAAAGAAGTGCCAGAAGCAAACCATGGGACCTCTCCATACAATTGGAGCATCCTTATCAACGAGGAACCCAATGGACATACATCGCACCCCATAGTTTTCAAAAGGAACCATCTTTAGATCTGCGGACACACTAAAAGCAGTTAATAATTATTAATAAAGCAAAAGTAAAGGAAAGCCCTCCAAAGATGATCATAATTACAACCGAGGACTAACGCCTATATAAAAATTAGCACGGGCATAACTGATAGAATAAAAACAAGAGAGATAATCATGCATGCACTATTATAGGGACGATCCTATTACCAAAAAGGTCAACAGGATTTGAATTGGATTACATGAAGTCCTACCCAGACACATTAGAATTAAACTATGGTGGTGTATTTTGACTTATTTCCTATTTCTTCCTTTCCTTGTGGTGGTGATGAGTAGAGGGGGGAAACGGTTACACTGACATACACCATATCACCAAAATAGGGAGCTCATTGCCAAGAAAGTGCAAGTAATTGATAACTCACTACTTTGATTATTCAAACCTTTACATAACAATTTCACATTACCTGATTAAAAATATGATAATTGATGAATAATTTGATAAGTAATGGTTCTAGTTTAGAAATACAGTGACCACAATATGCAAGCAATGTGGAAAGTGAAACTTAATAGTCCAATTACATGGAAATCAACTTCCCAATCCTGCTCTTTATTCATGTGCGCCATTGAGATTGTACTGTTAAAACTTAAAAAGAGTGCAGGAAATAAGTTGTTTGCTACTATTTTCTCTCTTTATCATCTTTCCTTGGGCATTTACGTTGTATTCAGAGATCCACTGTTCTACTTGTGCACCAACTCTTGACTGGGGAAACTATGTATGTCAGGTATGCTCCAAAAATACATATTTGTGCCTCTTGATTAATTTGGATAACATATCTTCATGCGGTTGCAATTCAGAACAAAAAAATGTATGGTTTGAAGAACTTAGACTCTTGGATATTTGTTGGTAATATCTATACTAGATTTGATTTCAGACTGGAGAATAGGAAGTAATTCCAAACGTAAATCTAAGTCTTTTTAGGAGGATCACATGAGAGGTTACATTTTGCTGGTGGTGACTTGTAAAAATAAAATGGAAACCATGATTTTTATGTCAGTGTTAAATAATATATTCTAAAGCATTCCACTCTTTAAGAGATTGACAAGTGTATAGACACCCTTGGCACAGGTTCAAGAACATGTAAGTTAAAATCATGCAAATTTGTAACTGCTACTTCTCACCTTTTTTCCATTCAACAATACCTCTAAACATCCACTTCTGTTAAAAACTTAAAATCAAGTTTTACAAAAAAATACTCCTAGATTTAGAAGGTTCAGGAGGAGCTATACAAGAAAAAAGGGAATTATAAATTTATCAGATTAGGAAGAATATTGTGCCTACATGGAAGAATCTTAGGGATCAACAAGTGCACAGACACCCTTGACACAGGTCCAGTAACATTTAAGTTAAAAATCATGTAAATTCTTCTTTCCATGATGAAATCATGAAAATACATAACTACTTATTCTCACTTTCTATCATTTTACAATAGTGCATCTTAAATATCTATCATGAATTTGTACACTTCTCTTAGAAACTTAAAATCAAGTTTTACAAGAAAAACTCTAGATTTAAAAGAATTGGGAGGAGCCATACAAGAAAAAAGAGAATCAAGAATTTATCCAATTTAGGAAGAATAAGTATAGTTCCTACATGGAACAATCTTAGGGATCAATTTCGCTAGCAGATAATTCATTTAGAAAGCTATGTACATTTCACAAGGAACATAATAAGAAAATAATTATATGAGAACACAAAGTTGGCTTTGCGAGCAAGTGCCAAAAAAGAATAATGGTAACACAATCTTATATACCATGATAAACGTTTATATAATAGTTGCTACTAGTGCTTATGTATTTGTTCTATGAAGAACGAAGGTATGCTTACTAACTGTGTCTATTACTTGTAGAAGATAGTAATAAAGGTCTTTGTACAAAGAACTAACATTGATTAGCCGCACAAAAGGCAGGGCCCTATAACTTACAACTTTAACCATTAAGTGTTATGAAAGTGAATGTGTTGCATGTTAGAGTTTGTGTAAGGATTGATTTCATATGTTTGGCCCAAGTTTATTCGTAAACAATATTACAGAGGTGTCATCCTTTCCAATGTGGACTATAAGAGGCATGAAAGACAGAAGAGCTAAAAGAAACCAAAAGCTAAAAAAGAGTATGCTCAAGGTCCTTGTGATACACCTATTGATAAATCTATTATATGCAGACCCAGGCAAGGGTGTCAATTGACTCCATCCAAAGGCTTAGAGTTTTTCTATGAAGTTGGTGGCTTGCGTTGAAGTCATCACAGTCCTAAGCAGAGGATTGAAGTGCGCAAACATTTTTTTTTAAGAAAAGGAAGGGATCTAGTTTTGCAATTTACTAACCATTACCAATGTGTAGTTGCATCTCAAATTTCACCATGCAACCCAAGCCAAAATAAGCAGTTGACTATTTTGTGTATATAACCGAACATCAAAAGTATCAAAAGTTTCAGCACGTACAGTTATACTGTCTCAATATTCCTTCTTAATCCAAAAGTTTCAGCAGGTACAGTTATAATGTCTCCATATTCCTTCTTAATCCAAATAAGTTCCTCAAAGGAAATAGGCGCCAATAAATACTACAAATTTCACAATGTACCGACGTACACATTTAATTTTCACTTTAGACATGTATGTTATACTTTTATGTGTTGTCATGAAGTTTGTTCTAGATTTCTCCGCATTTTAAGAGTCCCAGACCTATAATAAAGTCACCTGACCTGATTAATGCAAATATGCACATTTGAACAAGCACATGGTAATAGAAATCCATAAACTTCAACTGAGATAATGAAACCCTTTAATTATCCAAGTGTAGATAAGTTATTACAACGGAAAAAATAGGAAAACACCTTCACTCACTTCTGGCTTTCCATGGAGCTTCATCATGGTAGGAATTGATGGTCCATATATATCAGCATCTAGTAGGCCAACCTTCAATTGACAGGTCTTTGCAAGCGCAATAGCCAAATTAACTACAAAAGAAAAATTATTAAGATATAGAGATGGGCCTTCACATTTTAATTTATGTTTCACTGGAATGCTACAAAATACATCAAACTTCCCTAGGAGGGGATAGAAAGTTCAATTTTGAATTAATGGTCAGTTACCTATAACATGCCATGTCAAAGAACAAATGGAAATAAATTTTTCATATTACTCTTGACATTATTAATCAAATAAGTTCTATTACGCTTGCTTCTGGGAAAGAGAAGAGTTCGGCAGGAATATTGCAATTGATTCCAGATAGAATTCATCAATTTCAGCAATATTTTACTTTGAACTATGTTATATTAAGAATCGTCCGAGGTATGTAAACCATCAAACTCTACCATCGAGAAATTTTATTTAAAAAATGCCAACCAATAATCAAACTAGTTAATATAATGCAAACTACCACTTGTGTGTACTAGTTTGGCGTATGCAATGAAATGTTGGTTTATTTTTCTATTTTATTTATACTAGAGCAATTTTGAGCAATAAAAATGAAAAACTAAAATAAATTAACCAAATGTAAATATGAATATTTTCTTACTGGTCCATTAGAAGGGTTACTGGAGGAAATTATATTTTCTAGATAAAAGAAATCAACCAAATATTCCCACATTTGAAGTTCTGTAACCTAGATATTGCATTTACTGCTATGAGAGCTTAACTTTTACTTATTGGCTACTTGATTGAAAAAAAAGTTATTTTCTAAAATGTTGTTCACCAACAAAACATCACCAAAATATTCATATTTGCATCAAGGTTCGCAAAATCGGTTTCGGACACTTCTTATGAGTATCGATATTGCTAGTTTCGGCATTTTAGGAGTTTTCAGACACGAATTTAGAGTTCTCGGATTCGGAAAGCCAAAAGATAATAAGAATTAAAAATAAAGTAACATATCTGATACATTTAGACATAATCTTGTGTATTATAATTTGTTGTTTTCCGCTAGTATTGAATGGAATAATATCCAAGATTGTTGAATTGTTCAACCACAAATTGTTTTTTTTTTTACTTGCTTTTGGACAAAATACTCCCACAATATACACTTCTGAATGGAATAATATTACGATGTATTAATTTTATGAATTTATAGTATACAACTTTGACAAACGGTAATAGGTATAATATGTGGATAAGGAGTTTTATTGACATATTGTAGCATGTTGATCTTGAGCACGATTAAATCGTTATGTGAATTTTTATTTTATATTTTTGCCACACTTTTTCCTTTTTCTTTTAATAATTTTGTTCATTGACCATGAAAGAGAGCCCTAATTTCGGTTTCGGCCAGTATCAGCACAGGTTGGCATCGGATCGGACATGTCAAAACCGATATGTTATGGCCAATAGTGCGAACCTTGGTGGCAAGATTTCACATAAAAATACCATTTAAGCATTGCACACACCAAACTGAACCAACAAACACATCATTGTTCATATTACAAGAGAAGAATAGGAAGAGAGAATTTGACGGTTTTATTAGATATGAGTAGTACATTATTTATGGCCATTTAGGCTAGCCAAACATAGGAGAGAGGCCATGATGATAGGAATGAATAGTAACTACCTAACTAGCATGTAACAATCTAACAAACTAACCATCATGTAACAAACTAACAACCTAGCCATACTCTTTATCACTCCCCCTCTAGCTTGAGCATGTATGTCATGCATACCGGCTTGGTACAAATAAATTTTACTTCATATTTCCCAAAGGTTTTGTAAAGAGATATGCTAGTTGGTTGGTTGACGAAACAAACTTGGTTTCAATAAGATATTCTTCGACAACCTTGTGTGGAACAGCTGGCAGTCCATTTCGATGTGTTTCGTCGTTTCATGAAAAATATAATTATTTGTAATATGGAGTGCATCCTGGTTATCATAATATAACCCCACTCGTACATGTAATGAATGTCCAAGTTTGTTGAGTAACTATCGTATCCAAGCCAGCTCGCACATCGAGTTTGTCATTGGACGATATTCTAATTATGCACTTGCCTTGAGATGATACTTTACATCTTGCTCTTCCCTAGAGAAAAGGCTACCACCAACAAATACAGAAAAGCCAGTAGCGACCTTCAATCATTTCGTGACCCTGACTGGATGCTGACCCTGCCCAATCAGTATCTGAGAATCTTGCTATTCAAGATTGCCCACAATCCGTGTATATTAGTCCTCGCCCTGGAGCACCTTTCTAAGTATTGCAAGATTCTAAGGATTGCATCCCAAGCTAACTGGATAAGCAAAAAATGGGTGTGTCAGTGTCAAATAATTAAGTTTACCAACTAGTCTTTTGTATCATCATGGATCTTATAATAGCTCCCCATGATCACGAAGCATATTCACCTTAGGATCAATTGGAGCCTCTACGGGTTTGGCATCTTTTCTTTTGTAAACATATCAAAGACATATTTTCTTTGGGACAAGGAGATCCTTGTTTTCCGATGAAAGTTGATGAAGGAAAACTTGTATTTGATGTGTAGACAAATTATAATTTTACAGCAAAAGCTATACAAATAAGTAATCACTACAACTATTACAGAGTTCTCGGAAACTGCGGCGATGGAAGTCTTGTAAGCACGCAACCACTTTATTCCGTTGACTATCTGAATCCAAGGCAAGGGAATCTTCTCGACGATAAGTAATCACTACAACTATTACAGAGTTCTAGGAAACTGCGGCGATGGAAGTCTTGTAAGCACGGAACCACTTTATTCCGTTGACTATCTGAATCCAAGGCAAGGGAATCTTCTCGACGACAGTAAGTTCTTCTCGAATGCTTCAGAACTCCAAAATGTCGAAAGCTTGTTGCCGAGTTGAACAACAAACACTCTCTTTGCAGTGACTTCTGCGGAGAAGCTCGTAGCCCACGTGGCTTGAGAGACAGGGGTTGCTCGGGAATGATCTCCTGCTTCAATATTGAATGGTTGTCACCCAAAGAATAGCCTTGAGGGTCTCTCCTTCTCGCATACAGAGAGTGCAATTCTCATAAATGGAAGATATGTTTTTAGATAATAGGGACGCTTCTAGAAGTACTACCTTCTGTGGAACTAACTCACAAGCTCTGCGGGGCTAAGCGGATTGACCGCTAGTACTGGGGAGAACATCCCATGTTCCCCTCCTTCCTCGTGAAAAAACAGGCCACAATGGCCTATTCATAGGGTGGTTAGAAACCCACCACCAACATGCGTGCTACACTTAGCATCCTACTAGGAACATGGATCTTTGACAATCGCTCAGTCGATTAGCAGTAGTGGTACGAAAGGAGTATTTGTCACGTCCCGGTTCCGCAGAACCGAACGTCCTCGCTGGAAGTGATGTCGCGCAAGCCTAAGTTGCGCTCGCGCAAGGCAAGCACCAAAACGGCCAAATAAAATGCTAAATTTCAGAGTCTCACATATAGTCCCCAAGTAGAAAAGTTGAATAACGCAAGTATATAGAAAAAAAAATCTCTTTATTGATATTGAATAGAGGTTACAATGGCGCTAGGTCAAATATTACAATCGTTCAAGCTTTCTCTTATTACAATGAATCGTGTCATACGGCTTACAACTCAAAAATGAATACAATGGAGGAGGATGTTCCAATACATTGTCCCATATATGTGAGCTTCAGGTTCGGCCGCCGCGCACATCCAAGAGCTCCAACGCCTCGGCGCGTCCAAGCGAACTCCGCACCAAACGAGTTACTCCCGTACCCTGCAAGCAATCTGGTGGGTTATCAGTACATTGAATGCACTGGTGGGGAGGCCTCTCGTCCAATCAACAAAACCGACACGTTCATTATGTTATGTGCACCAACTGATTATGTTGTCTTTCTAGTCTTGTCTTAGGATCAATTTCATGGCATATCATATAAAGTACTCGTGTCACAGACAAATATAAGTGTCACGAAATAAATAAACATAGTTTTCCTTACCCTCACTTACCATTCTCCCTTTCTTGTCCAATGATACAACAATGTTAACCAAGCACGTGAAATAAAATGACTAGCATCTATGTAAACTCGATGTATTCTGAATGTCTCTGCAGAAGATGTGTTAAACTCAATATGTGTTGCATGCAGTGCATCCATTCTTTGGACAATTAACGACCTACACGCGGATTGTCGTGCATCTGTTACTTGTCTAAAATCCAATGACTCGTACACGGATTGCTGCTAGCAAGCCGACTTAATCTTATATGAAGAGGTCACTACAACACAAGTCATCCTAGACATCAGCCTGGTTTAGACGGCGATTTTTGCAGCACGAGTAGCGAGCTCCGCTACAATCCACCATGAATCCCCTAGTGCTAGTCTTCGGCTAGCACGGCCCTGAGTTCCGCCCAGAGTCGAATCGGTCCCAGTGCTCCTGCGACGTTTCGCAGGAACCATATCCCTTGTGCACAAGTTGTCAACGACCATGCAAGTCTCTCTTCTTTCTCTCTTCTTCTGTACTGCTCAAACAATTCTCTGAATCTCAAACTATATTGGGCTCCCGGAGCCATTCCTTCTTTCTATATTTTACTATCTTTATGCAGCTCCCGGTACGAAAATTGCATTGACGACCTAACTGTCCCTGAAACTTTTTATGTTTTTACTTCTAACTCGGAACGACTAGTTGATAGTCTTCCTGTCTCAACTGAGTAAATCATATCCCATGGAGTACTCCAAAACAGTGGCATAGTCTATGTGACAAGCATTGCAACAGCGTGAAAGTTAAGTACTATAAGGAGCATGTAAAACAGTCTACTTGAATTTAAAGTAGTTCTACTAGCACAAGTCTAAATGTACGGCGCAAGGATCTAACTCTAGTTCCAAGTTTCCGTTCTATATTCTATGCAACTGATAAATAGTGGAATTATTCCCTTAGCCATGTGGGTTCATCTCTTTTATTAGCATGCATCAATGATTTGCCTAGCGACTAGCATGGATCGTTCATATTTTTAAGTGTGAAGGCCAAGCAAAGACAGGTTCGTCGGAGCTACTCACCTTAACGAGGGTTTGCCTCGGTCGAGCGGGACTCCAGTCGAACCGCTTAATGAGCCATCTCCGAACGTCGTTGCACCAACGCTTCATCTTGTTGAGCTGAGCAGAGCGAATCGTAACAATATCGGTGCTCAGCCCCATGGGAATACCCAACTCCAAGGGTGTATCCAGCTCCGCGGGAATAGACCGCTCTTAATGTCGCACAATCAAGATGTTCACAACTCTACGGGAATAGATTGCTCATAATGTCGTGCAATCAGGATGTGCATAGCGGAACGGAAGTAGATGTGCGCTCAGCGATCAGGAGTCCTGCTTGAGTTGTTCATTTGTTCCGCGGAACAACCTTAAGGGCCGATTTTAGCCTATTTTATTTTGGGCTTAGATGGATTGAAATGACCATTTTCTCTTCATGAGTCCATCTAGGTCCGACTTGTCCACGCACCAACTTTTTTAGGTGCCAACTATCCCTTCTTTAGACCTTGCAACTGCGATACCTAGAAACATCGAAGGTACCCCAGAACTTTTGAGATAAAGTGCTTTTGTACGTTGGCGTTCAATGTTGAGATTCCTGCAACACCACCTCTAATGGCAATGTCTTCAACATAGACTAGTAGAATTTGTTTGACTTCGTGATGTCTATAAAATACAGAATAATCATTATCTCATATTCGAAGACCAAAATTCTTCAATGCTTCTGCAAACCTACCAAACCAAGCTCGTCGCAACTATTTCAACCGATGCATCAATTTGTGTAGCCTACAAACGTTCTAAGACTCCCGTCGGCAACAAACCCGGGTGGTATCTCCCTATAAACCTCCTCGTCAATGGTACAATGCAGTAAATCATTTTTGAAGTCTAGCTCGTGCAACGGCCAATAGTGACGAGCAGCCAAAAAGTCTTTAAATAGTTCGAATCATATGTCTGTGAGTATCATTTAGCCATTAAACGAGCCTTCAATCTCGCTAAGGAGACATCGGGATAAATTTTAGGTGTAAACACCCAACGACAACCAACAACTGTCTTGTGAGGGGAAAGTTGCATCAAAGTCCAAGTTTGATTATTACATAATACCGATATTTCTTCAATCATAGCCGACTTCTAGCATGGATTAGAGAGTACTTCTGAATCAGACTTAGAGATAGGGTAAGAGTCCAAGAGGAAAGAAATGCAGTATATGACGAAGATGAGTTGGCATAAGAAATAAAATTATATAATGAATGAGATGTGCAAGAACGTTTACCCATGTGGATTGCATTAGGAACATCAAGACCAGAGTCGAGAGTTTGCACACTAGCCACTGGAGGCAGAGAACTTGGATCTGTAGGGATAACTAGCACTGGGAAAGAGTACATAGAATATAAACATGAGAAACTTCAGTCTGCTTAGAGACAACGATGGCAACGCTTCACCGACAAAAATATCAATTGTTTTATCCTTAGATAAGTCATGTATCTTGGAAGGTTAAAAAAATCATCCTCGACGTGTGTAGAGGAAGGAAGATCTGACTGCTTATCAACAAAGAATGATTGTGATTCAAAGAATGTGGCATCCGCAGAGACAAAGAATTGATGTAAATGGAGAGCGTAACATTTATATCCTTTTTTAGTGCGAGAATATCCAAGAAAAATGCACTTGACTAACTGAGGAACAAGTTTCAACTCATGAAGATGATTATGAATGAAACAAACGCATCCAAATATACGAGGTGACAAGTGAAACGCTATTGTAGTGGAAAACAATAAAGAAAAAGGTGTAAGATCATTAAGAACGAAGGATAACATGCGGTTGATTAGATAAAAGCAGTTAGGATCACATCACCCAAAAAGATTTGAAAACGCTATCATGAATTAATAATATGCGTGCAACATCCAACAAGTGTCTATTCTTACGCTCGGCAATATCATTTTGTTGTTGTGTGTAAGGACAAGAGGACTCGTAAATAGTTTCATAATCAATCAAAAACTCGATAAAAGAAGAGTTGAAATATTCTTTAGCAGGGTTTAATAGTTTTGCCAAATTGAATTTGGATTCTTAAAGAAAGTTTTAAAGATGGATGATATTTCATAAGATTTTCATTGGAAAAAGCCAAGTTATATGTGAAAAATCATCAAAAATGTAATAAAATATTATTAAAAAAATTGACTAAATGGAACATGGCCCCAAATGTCTAAATGGGCCAAATCAAAAGGTTGATTTGCTCTTTTATTAACTCTAACTGGATATGATAGAAGGAGATGTTTTCCTAACAGACATACTCACATTCGATAGAAAACCAATGCTTAAA
The DNA here is from genome assembly GCA_036927795.1 of Iris macrosiphon. Taxonomy (NCBI): domain Eukaryota; kingdom Viridiplantae; phylum Streptophyta; class Magnoliopsida; order Asparagales; family Iridaceae; genus Iris; species Iris macrosiphon. The sequence goes on along the minus strand of JAYESA010000016.1, from coordinate 129,976,628 downwards.
CTAGGAACAAGTTTCTTTAAGTTCTAGAGAGAATGGTGTCCTAGACAAGAATGCAAATCTATAAAAGATGTATTGTCGAGGGAGGTTGCGAAAGCAGAAGGAATTTTCTGATGATATAAACTGTTCTACTAACGTCTTGTGCCAATTATCTTTCATGTTCCAAGTTCTGAAAGATGCAATTATCAGAAAAGAAACTTACTGAGCAATTCAAGGTGTAAACCCCCTCGACTGGATTTCAGTATTTTTAGGATTATTTTAACAATTTAGGATTTATTGCAATTTATTAATTTATTTTCCTACATATCCTGTTGACTTGTGCACCTGTCCATCTCCTAATTATTTGGAGCTTTAGCTTGACTGTTATCCCCGAACAAAGTTCACATACCTGTCCTAGACATGTCAGACTATTTTCCTGAACTTTGTGCAACTCACAGATGTGCTAGAATGAGCCTCGTTTGAGATGCACAAATATCGTTACAATCGTCCGTAATTATTTCCTATTTTATTTTCTGCTCTTTACCCATCTCTGTACCCCTAGAGATTTGAGGTCAACCTGCACCTGTTTTGCCCAAACAAAAATACGTTAATATTCTACACTGAGTATAGTACATTTAGTATATTGACACCGTAGAAAAATTATGGCCCTACCTGCCTCTAAATAATTAGAGAACACCGTGCGCAGTATTTATTAATTAATAAATACGGTGACCCGTATCACCCAGAAACCAGGTCCAACCCCTGCCCAGACTCACCCCCATTTTCCCAGGACCCTCACATAACAATTTCCCTCAGTTTTGTGAATTTTAGAATTTTCAGGAATCGGGTGTTTTCCCAGACAATTTCGTAATTGCGCAATTTCCCAAATATAGGACAATTCTGCAATTTATGAAACTACAGGGACTTTCCTGCAAATTACAGTGCGAGGTGTCACCCCCTTATTGGCCGGTGAACCTGCACCGTCCATTTGGAGACGGGACCCACCCGAAAATATCCTGAAAATATCTACAAAATATCTAGTAAAATATCTAGAGATATTTTACTTATTTTAATAATAAAATCTTTTATAAAAGAAAAGATAAGTAAATAAAAGAAATAAAAATTAAAACAAAAACCTAAATTCTACCCTTCCCCTGCAGCCAAACCCCCCTGGCCGCCGACGGCGAGCTCCTCGCCGGAGTCGCCCCGCGAGCCCCGCCCGGAGCCCCCGACTGAGCTCCCTCTTCCTCCTCCTCTTCTCCTCTTCTCCTCTTCCTCCCGTGGCCGCAGCCCTCGCTGCGCCGTCCTCCCCGCCGGAGCCTTCCCCCGCTCGGCCCGCTCCTCCGCCGCCCCTGGCCGGAGCCGAGCCCCGCTGGCCCTTCCTCCTCTTCCTCCTTACTCCTCCTCCTTCCCCGCCGCTCCTTTCCTCCTTCCCTGCTCCTCCACCTCCAGCCGACCCCTTTCTCCTCTTCCCTCCACCGCCACCCCCACCACAGTCCGCCGCCACCACCATCCTCCACCACCAGCACTAACTCCACCACCCGCTCCCCTCTCCCAGCCTCTTCCCCGGACGGAGCCGACCACCCGACCCCCTGAGCTCCGCCGACGACGCCGTTCCCCGCCCGCTCCGGCACGCCGCCGACTCCGGCCAACTCAGCCGAGCGCCGCCCGGTCTCCCCGAGACGTCCCCGAGCCCTCGCCGACCTCCGCCGGCCTGAACCCCCACTCCCAGCAACCCGGACTCAAGCCCTAGCTCAGACACGTGTCGGACACGTGTCCGACACGAGAAACGCAAGTTTCTGGAGCCCTGTTCAGGTACTCATATCTCTCTCCTCGTAATTCCAATTTCAATTCCGTCAGTTGCGTCGTGTAGACTATGTAACCATCTCGGTGCCCGTGCAACCCGCTCGGAGCATCGCGTCCTGTGACGATCGCGAACCGCGATCCAAATACAGGAAAAACAACGACCCGATTCACCCCGGAACTGGGTACGCCCCGCTAAACGGGACGACTTGGTCGCACGCGGTCTTTACCGAAACGTGCGCGACGTTGATACGGACGTGTAGGAACTCGGAGAAGTTGATTTGGATGTGCGTGCGCACCGGAATCAACGCGTATCCGCCGACACCGCCCCGTATCCGTCAGTTCTGGAACACGCTGTAACTTTGTGTATACACGTCGGATCGAAACGAAACTTGCGCCATCGGACTCGTAGCAATACGCTGGTCCTGTGATCCAAGTTTGGTTCGATTCTGAGAACGTTGACAAAATCCCGTATCGTGGGCCCCACAGGCTCCACTTAACGGGCAATTTTGTGATCGGCACATCGGAATCCAGTTCTGGACATTCCGTTGGGTTCGTATCGACGTTCTGGACTTGTTGACACTAAGTTTGGCGAATTTGGAGACCTTTGACCCTGACACATTTTCGGTGCAAAAGCGGCCCACATGTGGACCCCGCTTTGACCGAAAACTATCATTTTGCCCCTGTGTCCAAATTGGACTTAAGGACAGGCGTTTCTAGCTATTTGATATTTTCTGAGACTGTTAGCGATGTTCATTTCAGCATCCGGAGACTTTCCTTCTGAGGCCATAGTTCCCGACACTTGGTATTTGACATCTGGATATTACATTTACAGCTCTTTTGCCAGGCAAGTATACCTTGCCTTGTTGTACTGTTTAAATTCAGTTATTGTTAGTTACATGTTTATCTATTTTAATATTATATAAATGTGCGCGTCCGAGAAAACTCGGGTGCAGTCAACGATGGCGTTGACGTTAGGACTTGTGTCTGACCTAGTGTCTAGTAGACCCACCTAAAGTTGTGAAGTTATTGATATAACTTTCCAGGCCTTGACACGTATCATTACACGTCACAGAGTGAGTACATGTAGGGACGCGTGCCTCATGCGCGACTGGCCATCAGTATGAGCAACACGTGTAGCGGTATTTAGCTCAGTTGTTTATTTTATTGAGACTTGCATCATAGTAGGAGGTGTCCACATCGTTTTCACGACTTGTACATCTATATTGGGCGAAAAAGATACTAGTAGGCGTATGGGACACCCCCCTCCTTGAGTTTTTATCCTTCGTACCATGCTCCTCGGAGATGGTCGATTGCAGAGCTACCCGTGTGTCCGGGGGCATATGACACATATACTAGCCGGTCAGGACGATTGGTGAATTACGTCAGCATATGTCAAGCCTACACATTCCCATGCGTACTACAAGGTCTTTAAATTGTATTCACTTAGATGGTTAGCACACCCCATTTATTTATTCAGTATTTACATTATGGCATGTTATTTTTATGTATCTTGCTATGTCCCTCTGAGGACCTGGTCCCCTGCCAGGTGTATATGTTCTTGAGCATTCGCAGGAGAGCAGATCCAGGCATGTTACGTATATCCCGAGGAGGTCTTCTCTTTGAGCCTCGTGATTGTCAGACGTTGTTCTTATATGGTGTGTATCTGGTTCCTTTTTATATTCTATTTCGACAGTAGATTTGTTTCCATCTGACTGTCATTCTTAGATATCTGTATTGAGATCTAGTTACATGGTTATTGGTTATTCATATGTTTATGTGATTTCTGTGGATGAGATTTAGATATTACCCTGTGACTTGTGATTAGTTTTACCACTTATGAATTACTGTTCATTATACAGCGTACGCTCGTATATATGGTTTCCATATATTGGAGTTGCCATATATACAGGCGGCTGGCATGCTTACGTGTCCTGGTCCTACGTATTTTGGGACTGGGGCGTGACACAAGGACTTTAGTGATTTGACTTACAGATAACAAATTGTAGGAAAACTATGGCATGTATAGGACAGAAGATGAGAATAAAGAGGGAGTCACATGCAGATGACCAACCCAGCAAACATTAGAAATACTTCCATCAACCAAAGTGACAATAGAAAATGGAGATGATGCAGTGAAGGTGGACAAAATACATATTTTTCCAACTACATGATTACGAATTAATAACCCATGAGTGGAAAGCCGAAGAAGAAAGCATGCACAGAGATTACCTGCTTGGCTAAGATAGCATGTGAAGGCAAAGACATCTAAGATGTTCTGATATGTTGTGTTGTCTGAACTCCGCTGGAACGACTAATATTTTGCAAACTATGACCGAAGATTGTGACACCGGTCAAAAACGGAGTAGAAACAATTTCAAGAAGAGAAACACTTCCTGATTGGGCTGTACTTTTCGCATCATCGCCATCGACTACAAAATTATTATTATTTTGAACAAAGTTGTGTTCAAGAAAACAAGATTAAGAAAGAAGAGAACCTCATTAAATTAGGACTTAATACATGAATATAATATCAAAAGGGGGAGGAAGAAAAAATTGTTTCTTTTTTTTTCTTTTTTGAGATCAGAATCTTACACAATGAAGACCAGATCTAATGGGCTGATCTTCAAGGTCAGGAGAGGGACGTCGGCATTGCAGGAGGAAGAAATGTTGAGGGTTGACATCAATAAGAGTCGGTGTACCTTCATCGAGGCCGGAGAGGAAGTTGCATTGTTCAGAAGTGTATGAGACGTCGTCGAGGAAGGCGGGAAGCAGAGAATAGTGTCGTCGAGGGTAGTGGATTTTTTGGAGAAGGAATTAAGGTTGGGATTGAGAGTGAATTGCAAGTGGCTTTGATACAATATTACAAGTGAAGAATAGGAAGAAAGAATTTGATGAATTTATTAGATAAGAGAAGTATTTATATATAGCCCTTTAGGGTAGCTAAAGATAGGAGAGAGGTCTTGATGATAGGAATGTATACTAAGAACCTAACCAGCATGTAACAATCTAACAACCTAACAATCATGCAACAACCTAACCATACTCTGTATTTAGTTCAAATGACGTTTGATTTATCACCCCCGCATATATTAGGTTTGACCCATAAACTCGACCTTTAAACATATGCATTAAGTGTTTGTCAGTTTGGTAGGAATATTGACCAGTACATCGGGTCATAAACAATGAATTGACCACTAGAAGATAAGCTTTATAACTAGCACTTTTTGTAAAATAGGGTTTCGTAAGGGTTAACTAAGGATTCATAAACATCTTACCCATGAACCCAAATAGTACAAGTATCTCAAACACAACCCTTCACCACCCAAGTGACGTCCTGACCCTCCTCTCATGACTCTCATTCTCTCTCATACACACCAGCGGCAAAAGATTACTCCAGAGATAACGACAAGCGATACCTTTTCTTATAATGCATTTTTTTTGATCTCTCTATTCTTAATTATATTCTCCCTTTTCTCTCCCTCTATCCCTCTAATTAATGTAGAGATAAGTAGATCTCTTTTTTAATCTCCTTCTTCGGGATATTTTAACATATCGCCGATAAATTTTCCAACATCTGCCATCCAAATTTGACCTATACCGAATACAAATCCTATATTCTGAACCTTGCCCTCAATTAACTCATACAATCTAAATGGCACACTAAAAGAGAAAGATAGAGGTCCTAGAACTTTTATCAGCCCAGAATTACTCAACCTGCATCCTTCCACCTCCTAGCCATCAATCAATTACCTTTAGGATACAAATTCTCAATGAGTCTGCCCTTAACAAAATTATGAATTCCTTCCTAGTGAATAAAGCACTTAGTTTATTGCCAAATGTCTTAATTTACATACAAAGTAGACAATTTTTCAGTGGCATATCCAAGGTTACAAAATTTTCACAATGCCATACATCCTTCGGATTTTTTGTCAAAGAACGTAATGGAATGGTGATGTGGACACAAATGGCACAATGTGTCATCATCTGGTTACATGCTCATGGCTAGTTTGTATATAAAAACAATTTAAATAGTTACAAAAATGGAATTTATTAAAGGTCTTTTTATATAACTCAACCAGCCAAGCGGCAACAGTTGGTGTCATGTGTCCATGTCATCATCGATTATACCAACTTGTCCATGTCATCATCGATTATGTTCATGAAGGATTTTAAGTGGATGTATGACATTGTAAAAAGTTTCTAACCTAGAAACTATGATTAAGCTCCAAAATTTCAAATTTCTCCACTATATTAGCTATTATGACAAATTTACAACAAAATAAAACTTCAAAATTGGATCTTTCAGCTATTTTCTATGGTTAGAACAAAGAAAAGTTTAAACAATAAAAAATTCAAAGGGAAATATTTTTCTTCTTCTTTTTCTTGTAATTATAAGCTAAAAACCTCAAAACTTCATTTATATTAGAAAAGGTAATAATACTTATAAGTAAGCTCCAAAATTCATTTTCTTTCTCCACTATCCTAACTCTTATGACAATATTCAACATTGAAATTGGATCTTTTAACTATTTTGTAAGGTCAGAAAAAAAATTTAGTCAAATCAAATATTTTTATCAGTACTTTCATAAAATAACATTATAATTTAAGCTATAAATTTTGATCCATCTTATAATTATAAGCTCCAAAAAAACAAAATTTGTTAACATTAGACATAGGTTTCAATTTTTATGCTTATAATTAAGACCCGAAGTTCAAATTTCTCAACTATATTAACTCTTTTGACAAAGTTATCACAAAATTAAAGTTCAAACTTGGATCTTTTTACTATTTACTATTATAAGAACAAAATCTGAAATAAAAAAAGTTCAAAAAGAGGATAAAATTCCAATTTTTCTTATAATTATAAGCTCCAAATTCAGTTTTTTTTTTTCTCATTTGCAATAAAAAAAGTTATTATGCCTCCAAAATTAAAATTTTCTCCATTATATTAGCTCTTATGGCAAAGTTATGAAAATATTAAACTTCAAAATTGGATCTTTCGACTACTATGTATGATCAGAACAACAAAGAAAATTCAAGGACGGGAAAGTCCAACTTTTTTCCTTAATTTTTTGTAGCTTCAATGTTCAAAGTTTTTTTTTCTCACCTAAAATAAAAACAGGGTTTTGTCATAGCTAAGTTCCAAAATTCAATTTGTATCCACTATATCAGCTCTTACGAAAAACTTATGACAAAATTAAGCTTCAAAATTGGATCTTTTCACTATTTTCCATGACCAGAACAGAGCAAAACCTGCAGTAGTGGATTTCCCAACTCCGCCTTTCCCCGAAGCGACGGCGATGATATCCCTAATCCCATCGATCGAAGACCCCTTGGGAGCAGCACTGCTGAAATCCCTAATTATATTCGAACACTAATCACAAACAAAATAATTTTAAAAATACCAAAATTAGTATGAATTTTACAATTTAAAAAAAGGTGAATTTTTTTAGGATTGTACGTACGAATGTTGTGAGTAAACGCTTGGAGGGATTCGATCGGTTGAGAATCATTGCAGAATTAATTTAGTAGCACTTTTTTTTTCCTATGGAATTGGCTCCCAATTCTGGCTTTTTGAACCCTAGCGGTTTTTGGATTTAATTTCAATGGGCTGGGTCGGGTTCTAGAAGCATCAACAACCTGAGCCGACGTACTTGGCCGGGTTCGACTAAATATTAAATACAATAATATAAAAAAATAAAAAAAAATTTGAACCAATTCTTTACATTTCACATTTCCTCCCACATCCACATCCACATCCACATCCACATCCACATCCACATCCATGGGAGGAAGGTAGTGGAAGAGAGGGGATATGAAGTGAAAATGTAATTATTTTGTTTTTCCAAATGTCACTTTTTCTATGAATCAAATGCAGCACAGTTTAAAGTGACTCGCTCTCAAGTCCACTTTATTTTTACCAAACAAGCATTCAGAGACAGTTTTGTTGCTTGAAAGTGTGAAAGAATTTTTTTGTCTGGTAAAAAAAGAATGTGTATGCTTTTGCATGTTCATTCTTGTCTGTTGAAAGCACTTTCAATGTTTGGATATGTTATATTTTGTTATTTGAAGTAGTCAAAATTATACTTCCAACGTTTGAATTACTGCGAAGATGTGGTAAAATGAAAAGTATACAGTTAATAATATTATTTAAATTTATTAAGTAGCTAATAAAAATTAATAGTTATCCAATAATACTATTATTTAACTTTATTAATTAAAGATGAATGATATAATTAAACTATTAATTATCTACTAAATATAGTTAATAATACGTATTACCTACAAGGAGAGCAGCACAATAATCATTATTCCAAATAAAATGGCTGCTCTCTTCTTCCTCGGATCTCCACACCTCGACGAGCTCTCCGTCGTCGGCCACAGCGCCGAGACAGTTGCAAGTTCTGGGGATCCTCCTCGCCACCGCCTCTACCCTCCTCGTGCCACCGACTCGCCACCACCTCCCCTCTTCCTTGCCACCTCCTCGTCATCGACTCGCCAACGTCACCGCCATCGCCTCCCCGTCCTCCTTGCCAACTCCTCGTCACCGATGTGTGGCTCATTATTACTATTTATTTATTTTTGTTTTCTTTTTGTACATTTTTAGTGAACAGACCTCCTTTTTAGTGATTTTTTTATTATTTTTGAATAAATAAAATACTAGACATCAGCAAATTAGGATTTTTGTAGTGATTAAACAATAAAAAAAAATAAGTTCCGCCCACATCCTAACAAAAAATAAGGATGTGGGATGGACTTCTTTTGTGAATGAGATGCAGCAAACAGGAACTACTCGGCCATAATGAGTGTACTTCATGTTTTTCACAATGAACCAATCGGCAAAAGTGTGGAACTTGTTTTCACTTGCAATCATTTTCACAATTTATTACCGACTTTTACCCAACCAAACATGTCCTTAGGATCTATTTGGTCAATAGTAAGTGGGAAAAGATTTGGATTTGCAATTTCAATGATAGATTTCATGTATAAGTTTATCTACTTTCTTGTTCCTCTAGTAGAAAACAAATGTGTTTGGTTGAAATATGTAAGTAAAAAGTTGAAAGTAAAAGATTAGACAAATATGTTTGGTTGAGATATGAAAGTAAAAAGTGAAAAAGAATATTATAATAGTAGTAAATTATAATTAATAAATTAATATAATAATTAACTATCCTAATTATATAATAATTAACTAATTATATAATGTTACTAAAAATGTGTTGAAATTAATTAATTTTTGATACGTATCAAAAACTACAAAAAAAAATTTACTGGAATTTACTATTTATTTACTAATTATTAGATAATTCAGGCAAACTCATTCAAAATCTAAAAAGTACGGATACATCACTTTTAGGCATTGACGTGTCGAACATGTATAAAAAAAATCAAAAAATACGTATCGAATACTCCATGAACAAAAAAATATATACTTGTTTATTATACTAATAGCTATAATTAAGAAAACATAATTCATATTTTAAATGTTAACTTAATATTAATTAATTATTGATTACTTATTTATTAGTTTAGTTGTCAATTAGTTAACTAAATAATAAATAGAATAAAAAAAAATCGGACTCGTCTTTTCCTCCCGCATCCTACCCTAGAAAGAGGATGTAAAAACACTCGGTTATGCTATGACTACAACCAAATGCCTACAACCCTCTTACAACCGTCACGTGGCGTCCACGTGACGGCCGTCCATTGGAGGAGGGGGGAGGTGCAATCCGGTGGCTATCCGGGTGGTCGCCACGTAACTGGAATACCATGTGACGATCGTTCATTGGTGGAGAGGTGGGATCGGTAGTAGCCCATATAGCATGAGGGATGAGAGGGTTGTAAGAAGGTTGTAAGCATTTGATAGTAAACTTAGCATTATTGAAAAACATTCCTCCTACGCGTCCGATCGGAACTGGTATCTGTCACGTCTGTCAAGAACTGGTATCTGTCACGTCTGTCAATTCCAGCTCCTCTTCCACCTCTTTACCAAACAAGGATCTTGCACTTACATACTTGCCTCCCAAAATTCTCATGAAGTGGGCATCCATCCCCCCACTTCACGTTTGCCGTTTGCCAAGCAACGGACTGTTTGGTTCTTGAAACCTAACAAAAAGTTCAGAGAATTTTATAATAGTTCTCTAAGTTGTTTTGTTTGGTTTATGGAAGTTTAAGAACCTAGGGGAACTGAACTTTGGCCAACATGGTCCCATGACATAGGATTAAAAAATTTAAGTTCATTAGCTAGTTCCAAGCCAAAATGAGAGGGAAAAGTGGATTGGATTCCACATTTGGTTCTACGAGTTCCAAATTTAGTTTCCTACAACAAATATAGAATCTCAGGAAGAAAGGAAACAAGAACTTGGACATGAGAGCCGTCACCATAGTTCCTTAAAGTTCTTTTGATTCTCCAAGTTGGCATAGATTCAAACTACACATTATTAAAAGTTGTCGACTAAAGTTGTTTGATAACTATTCAACCAACAGTGCGTCTACACGTATCGTCTTCTCATTGATTATTTTATTTTATTCCAATGCTTGGAGGGGAGTTTTTTTGTATTTTTTTTTGGACCAATAAGGAGGAGGACACGTGACGTTCGGTTTGCCTCTCGGTCTTCCTTCGGACTGACAAGACTTTCTCTTCGATGAAAGCTTATTGTCAAAACAATAGGCACTCTAATTTCTTGCAAATGGAAATATGATACAATATTTATTGTTGGGAGCAGTTATTTAAATACGCTATACATTGTTTTATTGCATATAATGTTGGAAAAATTTACATATTTACTGTTTGAATAACTTTTTTGTTTTTTTTATTTCCGACATAACGCTCGGAGTCCGACGTAACGTTCGAAACTTTGTGCACACTGCATTGCTTGACTTTTGGGTCTACTGTCCTCAACTCCTATCATTTGTAAATGTAAGAAATAATACACCCCCATGGCTCGATCCACTGATCTTCTGTCACCCAGCCAGGGTCTTATACCTCTCATTGGTAACCACAAGAGCCACTCGAGTTCAGTATTGTTTGAATAACTTAATTGGAGTGCTTGGTTGGAACTTTTATTTTTGTAATACAAATGTTATTTACCTTATGTAATATATGTTGTTGTAAGTAGTGGTGCGACCATTTTAATTGCAACAAATATTGCAATAGTTGGAAGAGCTGATGCAACATTTGTTCTATCTTTTTCACCATTTATATCATACCAAAAATTAAAAGAGAAATTTTGACTTACCCCCCACTTAATTTACCATAATTAAGGGTGTACCCTATAGTTTTTTTTATAATGTACAAGACCCCCTACTTTTGACGAAATTCGTCCAGAATTGACGGTCAACCTATTTGACCAAAAAATTTGGACGAAAATGTCCCTCCCTTATTTTCCTCCTCCACTTCCCTCTTACCCCCCCTCCTCCACCCTCCTCTAAGCCACCGCAGCCCGACACCACCTCCGCTCCCCCCCCCCCCCCCCCGCCACCGCTGCCGCCCCCTCCCATGTTACGCCCCGGAACCCGAATACTAGAGAGCGGGGGCGGACAAAGCAAGCTACGTACACCAGAGTACTCTATACCTCGAGATACGGTCACGGTTGTCTAGCCATGTGAGGGTTTACTCTACAATCCAACGGGTATTCCTGGGTCAAGAGTCCTAGTTGTCTCAATCTCAAGCAAGCAACAAGTTACAAGAAGTATAATCACCAAACATATAATAGTAAGGCGTCCCAAACTATACATACATAGATGATCATGAAGCTAGTTACCAAAATAAAGAACTAGCATAGTACAATATTACATGATCAGCTCTAGCTATAGTCTAGAATATGCTTTACATGTAGGCCTGCAGGCTAGAATACCAAATATCAAAACATGAGAGAAATACGAGATCGGTGGCTAAACGCCTCAAAAGTACAAGTATAAGATCAGGTGGATGATGAAGAAGAAACCCACTTAAGTCCTTGGGTGTTCCTCGTGTTCACCATCTGGAGGCGGAATGTATGGAAGATCCTGCGATATTGCTCCAAAATCTGGCCATACAAAACCAGTGGGATCAGACCCCAAAACAACAAAATACCATAATAGAGCCAACTTAAGAAATAAAACCAGCATGCAAACATTCAATAGCATAAGAAAATATAAATAAGAGCAATATGTAAATAAGCAGTTTAAGCAGTTCAGGAATCAGTAACGGGTACAGTTCAGGATTAGTAGTTGGGTGATCCAAGAAAAGACAATACTAGAAAACATGCAATCACGGCCAACTGTAACACCCCGTTCCGTTCTAGCGGACTGCCGACTCAAACGGCAAAAGTGCAACTGTCCCGACCCGCTTTGCCTCAAACGAGAAGCAAAGGATATCCAGACTTGTCTCTACAGGAATCCGGCTTAGGCTTTCCGAGGCTCGCTTGACGTATCGCTCTACCGAGGCGAATCATCGCTAAGGTGGGTGGCTACGGTGAACTTGTTTTTGCTTAGCCAGCACACATAAAATCTGGAATATTCATGCTAGTCGCTAGGTGATTCACCCCTGCATGCTAATAAGAATCCAACGCACCTAGCTAAGGGAATAATCCCAACTTGTCTCTACCCGCTTTGCCTCAAACGAGAAGCAAAGGATATCCAGACTTGTCTCTACAGGAATCCGGCTTAGGCTTTCCGAGGCTCGCTTGACGTATCGCTCTACCGAGGCGAATCATCGCTAAGGTGGGTGGCTACGGTGAACTTGTTTTTGCTTAGCCAGCACACATAAAATCTGGAATATTCATGCTAGTCGCTAGGTGATTCACCCCTGCATGCTAATAAGAATCCAACGCACCTAGCTAAGGGAATAATCCCAACTTGTATTGCTTATGCTAGAACATGGAAATTGAAATACTGCTTGTATTCAGACCCTCGCATGCTAAGTCCCTAACGGTTTTATCTCTCGGCTTACCTTCGGGTCCGAGCAAACGTGTTTACTTATGTTTCTTAGAAACGCATGCTTGCCTGCTACGAATGTCTAACGTTTTTATATTATGCAATGTATAAGCTCAATCCCGAATGCATGAATGGAACGTAGATGCAATATAAATGAATCATGCAATACTGCTTGTCTTGTACTCACGTAGCCTACGAACAATAATCACGTAGCCTCTGGGCGATAAATCACGTAGCCTACGGGCGATAATCACGTAGCCTCCGGGCGATAAATTACGTAGCCTCCGGGCGGATCACGTAGCCTTCGAGCGAATGAGTGTTATTGTTCGATCACGGACAACTTGTGCACAAGGTATAGTTCCTGCGGGCGGCTGCTGGGGCACTGGCACCGTTCCGGCTCCGGACGGAACTCACGTTTAGTCTCATGTACTTGGACGGGGTGGTATGCGGCGCCTCTCATATTTGCACGTAGCAAACCATCTTTGTCATAGACTAAGTCCTTATGGCAATCAAGCCAGTGATCATCAAGTATATTTGAACCTGTTGCATATTAACTTGTGTCTTCGTGGCAGGGAAGGCAGGGTAAGTTGTGCAGGTGATTCAGATAGTCAGGTAAAAGACACCGAATGGTGTCAAGTATATTCCAAGTAAATTATTGTATGCAACACACCTGATACTCCTGTAAATCGTATACTTGTAACGTGACATTGCCCACAATATCGTGTTTGCATATGCTATGCCTCTTGAATGTTATACTTGCCCGTGCATGAATTAATAATGTTTGCCTTGGACAGGGAAGGTAAAATGGTAAGTCTCGCTGTGTTTCCTCTAACATCGCACGGCGCACTGCCCGATACGTTAGGCTATTCAATACTTGCATGAAACTGATCCTAAGGCAACTAGAAAGACAACTTAATAGTTGTGCACGAAACCTATATTACGTGTTTGGATTTGTCGAGCGGGCGAGTAGCTTCCCCACCAGTGCATTCAATGTACTGATAATCCACCAGTTTGTATGCAGGGTGCGGGAGAACCTCGTTCGGTGCGGATGCCTCCTTCGTGCGTGCTAAGGTGTGGAGATCACTCCGAAGCAACGGTGCATCCGGAACTGAAGCACATATACAAGACATAATATTGGAACTCGCCTGAACATCGCCTGATCATCGCCTGTACAATCAATCCACAAATTGTAGCCACTTGGCACGCTTTTACTATTTCAGAGAGAGAGGCTCGAGCGACTTGTAATCTCGACTATATGCCGCCTGTAACACTTGTTCATATCAATAAAAGAGTTGCTTTACTTCAACTTGTGTTTTAATGCTTCCGCTATATTGTTGACTCAGTGAACCTGTTACCGATCGCCTATGCGTTCATGACTCCGCTGCACTCGGACAATCTGTGCGACTCTGTGGCTTAGAACTCTTACCGCCAGCCAATGGACCACGGTCTTGCACGGGCGTGGCTCACGCTCGTGCGGCATCACGCCCGGATGGGTCAAGCGATCGTTCCGTGGGAGCGCTGGCGAGGGTGATTCCCGCCTAGCGGGAACGGCTGATTTGCCTGCGGGAGATCGGGGCGTGACATGTTGGTATCAGAGCCTGGCTTCTACGCCTTTGGACTTCGATTCGAATATCTCTGTTTCGAAAGCTCGTTCGTAGGTTATGTGCACGCTCTCTCTCAATGCCTCGATGGGATGTTCCAACAATAAGTTTAAATACTTTCAAAATACATTTTGATTGATATGCTTGCTTGTCTGTTGTTGTGCTGCGAGTGGCCTTTGTGCCAACCTGTGCGAACACTTGAGAGTATCGCTAGTAGCTTGTCCGATTTTACTAACTCTAAGTTTGGTTGAATGCTTCTATTCGAGGGACACCTTGAACTAGTGCACCATCCAAGACTTAGAAAACGTGAAACTCTAGTGCTAAGACTTCGCTATCACTGAGCTGATTGATGTGCTCACGCTAGAAATGCACTTCGAAAGTGCGCACGATCCTGTCTAAGCGATATGCTGATTTCGACGCTTGTGCAAGTGAATATCCAAATGAACAAGTATAACGACTTGTCTATGATTGTCTCAACCCTAGATTACTGCTTGTCCTCAGTAAGTCTCGAGGACGAGACTTTTTCTGAGTTGGGTAGGATGTAACACCCCGTTCCGTTCTAGCGGACTGCCGACTCAAACGGCAAAAGTGCAACTGTCCCAACCCGCTTTGCCTCAAACGAGAAGCAAAGGATATCCAGACTTGTCTCTACAGGAATCCGGCTTAGGCTTTCCGAGGTTCGCTTGACGTATCGCTCTACCGAGGCGAATCATCGCTAAGGTGGGTGGCTATGGTAAACTTGTCTTTGCTTAGCCAGCACATATAAAATCTGGAATATTCATGCTAGTCGCTAGGTGATTCACCCCTGTATGCTAATAAGAATCCAACGCACCTAGCTAAGGGAATAATCCCAACTTGTATTGCTTATGCTAGAACATGGAAATTGAAATACTGCTTGTATTCAGACCCTCGCATGCTAAGTCCCTAACAGTTTTATCTCTCGGCTTACCTTCGGGTCTTAGCAAACGTGTTTACTTATGTTTCTTAGAAACGCATGCTTGCCTGCTACGAATGTCTAACGTTTTTATATTGTACAATGTATAAGCTCAATCCCGAATGCATGAATGGAACGTAGATGCAATATAAATGAATCATGCAATACTGCTTGTCTTGTACTCACGTAGCCTACGGGCGATAATCACGTAGCCTCCGGGCGATAAATCACGTAGCCTCCGGGCGGATCACGTAGCCTTCGGGCGAATGAGTGTTATTGTTCTATCACGGACAACTTGTGCACAAGGTATAGTTCCTGCGGGCGGCTGCTGGGGCACTGGCACCGTTTCGGCTCTGGACGGAACTCACGTTTAGTCTCACGTACTTGGACGGGGTGGTATGCGGCGCCTCTCGTATTTGCACGTAGCAAACCATCTTTGTCACAGACTAAGTCCTTATGGCAATCAAGCCAGTGATCATCAAGTATATTTGAACCTGTTGCATATTAACTTGTGTCTTCGTGGCAGGGAAGGCAGGGTAAGTTATGCAGGTGATTCAGATAGTCAGGTAAAAGACACCGAACGGTGTCAAGTATATTCCAAGTAAATCATTGTATGCAACACACCTGATACTCCTGTAAATCATATACTTGTAACGTGACCTTGCCCACAATATCGTGTTTGCATATGCTATGCCTCTTGAATGTTATACTTGCCCGTGCATGAATTAATAATGTTTGCCTTGGACAGGAAAGGTAAAATGGTAAGTCTCGCTGTGTTTTCTCTAACATCGCACGACGCACTGTCCGACACATTAGGCTATTCAATACTTGCATGAAACTGATCCTAAGGCAACTAGAAAGATAACTTAATAGTTGTGCACGAAACCTGTATTACGTGTTTGGATTTGTCGAGCGGGCGAGTAGCTTCCCCACCAGTGCATTCAATGTACTGATAATCCACCAGTTTGTATGCAGGGTGTGGGAGAACCTCGTTCGGTGCGGATGCCTCCTTCGTGCGTGCTAAGGTGTGGAGATCACTCCGAAGTAACGGTGCGTCCGGAACTGAAGTACATATATAAGACATAATGTTGGAACTCGCCTGAACATCGCCTGATCATCGCCTGTACAATCAATCCACAAATTGTAGCCACTTGGCACGCTTTTACTGTTTCAGAGAGAGAGGCTCGAGCGACTTGTAATCTCGGCTATACGCCGCCTGTAACACTTGTTCATATAAATAAAAGAGTTGCTTTACTTCAACTTGTGTTTCAATGCTTCCGCTATATTGTCGACTCAGTGAACCTGTTACCGATCGCCTATGCGTTCATGACTCCCCTGCACTCGGATAATCTGTGCGACTCTGTGGCTTAGAACTCTTACCGCCAGCTAATGGACCACGGTCTTGCACGGGCGTGGCTCACGCTCGTGCGGCATCACGCCCGGATGGGTCAAGCGATCGTTCCGCGGGAGCGCTGGCGAGGGTGATTTCCGCCTAGCGGGAACGGCCGATTTGCCTACGGGAGATCGGGACATGACACCAACCATGTCGTACGACTTACTACCATTAACTAACTAGGGTTATCATAATCATGGTTACTAACAAATGCAGTTGAGATTCCATACAACCACATGTCATGCAGACTATCCGGGTTATCTAGACGTAAGAGTACATAGCATAGATAAATTAAGTATATAGTATTTTTTGGTAAATTACAACACTCGACGGTGTGCTGGAAGTGTGCCCCTCTCGACGGAGAGCTCTAAATCCATCATGTGTCACTGGGATACCGGGATTGCATGTAGCCAAAAAATATCTTTAGATGCTTCTAGATAATTATTCTAGTTATTAACTTAGGCAAGTTATCAAGGATTCCCGGCCGTGGTGCTCAGGAATCTGCTTTAGACATGATGCAAGACTGGACAATAGCCTGACAAGTACAATCAGGACAGGGACAAGCAGCCAACCACGGGAATTTATCTTATCAGTACAAGCATTTCAGTTCTGGAGATTCTAGTATATCAGAAGTGAGCTATGTCGAGCCACTATCAGGTTTATCAGTACATGTCAGGTATCTGGAGTCAGGGATCAAGTTAATTCAGTACAAGTCAGGTATCGGGAGTCAGGGATCAAGTTCATTCAGTACAAGTCAGGTATCTGGAGTTCTCAGTTAACAGTGCCATTACATTCAATGTTTTGGGTATTCCATGTTCTGGCTGATGCCTCATCAAGGTTATAAGCAATTTAGAAATAACATGCATCATATGAATTTAACTAATTGGGCCAAGCACAAGAAGTAAATAATCCATATATTAGAGAACGTATGACAAAGGAAAATATTGCTACTATAAGTGCAGGAGATGAGCTGGCCGCAGGTAAAAAATAGTCTGCATGCAAGAAGCTGGCCGCATGGATCAAACTGGTCGCATAGATCAAAACTGGTCGCATGAGTCAAAACTGGCCGCATGGATCATCGCAAAGTCTATTCCTCGGGACAAGGGTTTAGTGATAGGGAATAAATACAAGGCCATAAAGTGACTGAAGTGACTAGCCAATAAAGCGTGTTAGAGAGGTGACCGATGTGACTGGCCAATAAAGCGTGTCAGAGAAGAAAAGACAAATTCAGGGGAAATCGTGCTAAGGCGGTGCTGAGTCATGCATTGGGAAAGTGAGGCATAGCTCGGGGCCGCATGGACAATTTTGGCCGCATGAACAATTTTGGCCGCATGCTCCTCTGGGTCGCATGGAATCAGGAACTTAGAGAAATTTCTTTCGTTCAAGTTTCATGTATTTTGTCAAGGGACGCATGTGCAGATGCAGCCATGCGTCGAACAAGGTGGACGCATATTGAGTTTTGGAGAGAGGAGTCCAGACCACATGGAATCAGGCCACATGGAGCTCCTTCGTCCCAGAACAGCATGTTTCAGTCATGGAAAAGCTCCAAGTCCTGAAAATATGATTCTCCATGAAATCCTCATTTCCAGCTCAAATCCAGAGAAGTAAAGTTTCAGACCACTTGAAATTAGATGCTCTCTCACATAGAACACCTAGTTTTGAAAAATAACAAGTTTTAAGAGATCAAAATAATAAAAATGTCAAGAACATAGTAAACTAAAAATGTAGATATAGTCCAACCAAGCTATCAAAATCGAAAATACCAAGAAGTAAACATGCATAGGAGTTCATATAGCACAATATAGACCAATAAAATGCAAGAAATTCACAATAATGTATAAGTGCAAGTTCTCCATTATTGGCAAGATGTACTTGCCTAGAACCACCACTAACTACCGTCACGCCCCAATTTTCGCTAAATCGATAATCGTCCCCCGGACGTGATATCGTGCACGCGTAAGGCGCGCATGCACAAGGCCTAGGCATAATAATATATTTTAGAACGCATGCAACAGAGTACACAAATAAGATATCACACATTGAGTTATAGAAAGTTCTCTTTTTATTGATAATGAACGTCTGGTTACAGACTCTCGACCCAAAAGTAATAAGGACGCCGCACGAGCTTACAAATTTGGACACAAAATGAGATAGTCGATCAATACATTACATCCCTTACTAATATTTTAAAAGCACAAACCACCTTGGGTGCGAGTTAGCACCATCGCCTAGAAGCTTCAAAAGGTATGCGCGGGCTCCTTGTGATTATATACTTGAGCTTCCAAAGTCACAATACGAACATGTTGGATCAGTGGAAGATTGGGGAAAGCTTCAGCTACTCGCCGCGTCGCCTCGGCTCGGCGAACCTGCTGCAACGAGAATCAGTACTTCGGAAAGTACCTGTGAGGGCGAGCTAACCCAACGTACCAAATCAACATTGTATTCATGTGAACATGTAACATTATTATTATGTGATCTTTCTATCTTGCCATAGTTCAATCTTTTATATATATGTATATGCAATAGAATAAAAGGACATAACAAAATGTGCCACCGTTCGATAACTTTTACCTGCACCGTCTGAACCACTTGTACACAACTTACCATGGCCTTTCATGCCACGAAGACATAGTTAGTTTGCACAATTTTAAATATACATAGTGCATCACTTGGTTGGACGAGATATGGGTCAGCTGCCATTCCGCTTCGGGTAGCTAGCCCTTGGCGGACGAACGGACCCATCCAATACTAGGACTACACTAGCAATTGTTCTACCCGGGTCGAAGCGGTCCTGGTGCCCCGACGACCGTTCATAGAACAACATCTCTTGTGCATAAGTTGTCCTTGACCATGCCTCATCTACAAATTAAGTTATCAAATGAAGCACTTCAAAGCAATATAAGTAAATGAACTTCATGCATTTTCCATAGTCTAGGCTACCTTGCTCAATGATCACATTTCCAACTTGCACTACCTATTGAACAGTTATAGATAAATAAGTTCTAGCTACAACTGAAACAATATTAAGCAAATGCATAGCAGACATGCCCACAACAAAGTTATCGTATAGTGACTTTAGGTGACCAACATTAATTGTTTCAAGTCTACTTCTTCTTTTATCTTGACTCAATTTTATTCTTATGGTATCGTTGATCGGAATGCACAAACGAGTCAATTTTTAGGAATGAAGGGCGCTAATCAAAGTAAAGCCACTCAAAAGTTGGTGAATCAGAAAAGAGAGAAAATTGAGATCTTAAAGACTCCGCTTGCGCGTCGCCTACATGATTACCTGCACGCACCAATAGATGATCAATATCTCATGCTTCGATCCCCGAGGGTTCGATACAAAATACAAAATCCAAAGAATAAAGACAATAAAATACATGAAAATCGTTCAAGAAAAATGCAAGTCACAAAACCAACAAGAAAGCAACCAAGCGGTATCGAAAATGAGCAAAGAAACCAGCACAATGGAAAGACCCCTCTCGACTCTGCCGCCGAGTCCTTCCTTGAGGCACGATCCGTTGAATGTGAGACCTGATTCCAAAGAAACCAATCCATAATAAGGAAAGGATCTTGATTCAATCTGTCCCGATCGAACGATACCAAGTATTTCTTAGTCGCGCTCCCCTAATAAGGGGAACGGGGCACTGCATATTAACCAACTAACAAAAAGTTTCGTCCTTGAAACTTAGGATTAGAACCGAACGATACCAAGTATTTCTTAGCCGTGCTCCCCGAATAGGGAGAACGGGGCACTATGTCTTAACCAACTAACAAAAAGTTTCGTCCTCAAAACTTAGGATTAGAACCTACCCCTAAGGAATAATGAGAAAAACTTTTCCTTCATGTCCGATTCGAGTTCCCAGGTCGATTCCTCGATCATGTGGTTCCGCCAAAGAACGCGCACAAGCGAGACTGCACGATTCCGTAACTGCTTCTCTTTACGATCTAAGATCTCAACGGGTTCTTTGGCGTACGACAAGTCTGCCTGCAGATCCAGCTGACCAAAATCTACCACGTGGTTCGGGTCATGCACGTACTTTCTAAGCTGTGACACCTATAAAATATTATGCACGTCTGACAGGGCTGGTGGCAATGCAATTTGATAGGCAACTGAAGTGACTCGTTTGAGGACTTCGAACGAGCCAACGAATCTCGGGCTTAACTTCACCTTTAATCCGAATCTCATAACTCATCGCATGGGCGAGACCTTTAAAAACATATGGTCACCTTCAAAGAACTCAAGGGGCGACGACGAATGTCGGCATAGCTTTTTTCTGGCTTTGTGCTACTTTTATTCGCTCTCGGATCAATCGAACCTTTTGGACTGTTTGTTCAACTAGTTTCGGCCCAAGGATTTGACGCTCTCCAACTTTATCCCAGCAGATAGGTGACTTATAATTCCGTCCATACAGAGCCTCGTACGGAGCCATTTGGATGCTGGACTGATAACTGTTGTTATATGCAAATTTGGCCAACGATATGTGGACGTCCCAACTTGACTTTGAGTCGATTGCGCCGAGACGCAACATGTCTTCAAGTACCTGATTCACCCGCTCTGTTTGGACATCGGTTGAGGATGGTAGGCTGAGCTGAACTTCAACTTGGTCCCCATCACTGACTGAAGGCTTTTCCTGAAATGTGATAGGAATCGTTCGTCCCGATCAGACACTATGGAAACTGGCACTCAGTGCAGCCGAACTATCTCGTCAAGGTAGGTCTGGGCGAGGCAATCGATGCTTCAAGTAACTTTAATGGTAATAAAGTGCGCTGACTTGGTTAACCGATCGACGATGACCCAGATTGCGTCGTTCCCCCATTACATCTTTGGCAAGCCAACAATGAAGTCCATGCTTATGTGCTCCCACTTCCATTCTGGGATAGCAAGGTTCTGTATTTCTTCGCACGGTCTCTAATGTTCTGCTTTCACCCTCTGACAGGTTATGCATTGCGATACGAAGAGCGCCACATCTCTATTCATGTCATGCCATAAAAAAATAATACGAAGATCTTTATACATCTTCGTGCTCCCGGGATGGACTGTATAAGCTGCATAGTGAGCTTCCGCGAGGATCTTCTTTCTGAGTTCTGTGTCGTTGGGGACGCATAGCCTTCCCTTTACTCGCAACACTCCATTCTCATCTACTGCAAAGTCTTTCACCTTCCCCGCTAGGATTTGCTCGCGTATTTTCCTTAGGAATGTGTCGTCCCTCTGAGTAGATGTGACACTCTCTAACAGGTTGGGCACGAATCGTATTTGAGCAACTCGCGCGCCGCGATATCGAATTCCGAGTTCAATGCCCATTTCCTCTAAGTCCCTTTGTAACCTGCGATCAACGGACAGGGATCCCGTAAATACTCGACTCAACGCATCCGCCACAACGTTTCCCTTGCCAGGTGTGTAGTCGATCGTCAAGTCATAGTTTTTAATTAATTCTAGCCAACGTCGCCGTCGTAGGTTAATTTTCATTTGGGTAAATAAGTACTTTAAGCTTTTTTTATCAGTGTAAATTCGACAAGCCACTCCATAGAGGTAGTGTCGTCATAACTTTAGCGCGAATACAATTGCCGCTAGTTCCAGGTCATGCGTAGGATAATTTTTCTCGTGCTTTTTCAGTTGTCTGGATGCGTAGGCTATCACCCAATCCTCATGTATGAGCAAACACCCCAAGCCCTGTTATGACGCATCGCTGAATATTTGGAATCTCAAGGTCTCGTCTGGTAGTACAAGTAGTGGGGAAGAGGTGAGGTGTTGCTTTTAACTCTTTAAATGAGACTTCGCAGTCGGCAGACCACTCGAATACGACTCCCTTCTGTGTGAGGCGAGTCAGAGGTGATGCTAACTTGGAAAAGTCTTTTACAAAATGCCTGTAGTAGCCCGCTAGCCCGAGGAAGCTTCAAATCTCACCAACGGATGCATGCCGATTCCACTCGACGATGGCTTCAACTTTTCTTGGATCGACTGAAATACCTCCTGCAGAAATGATGTGCCCGAGAAAAGATACGATGCTCAGCCAGAATTCGCACTTACTCAGTTTTGCGTATAGCTTGTTGTCCTGAAGAGTCTGTGGCACGGTCCGCAAGTGCTCCGCATGTTCGTCCCTATTCTTCGAGTACACCAAGATATCATCAATGAACACTACTATAAACTTGTCGAGATATGGACGGAACACACGATTCATTAAGTCCATAAAGGCGGCAGGGGCTTTGGTTAATCCGAATGGCATTACCAAAAACTTATAGTGGCCATAGCAAGTACGAAAGGCTAATTTTGACACGTCGTCCGGTTTAATCTTGAGATGATGGTAACCTGAGCGAAGATCAATTTTCGAGAATACTGTCACACCTTGTAGTTGATCAAAGAGGTCATCGATCCTGGGAAGGGGGTACTTGTTTCGAACAGTGGCTTTATTCAATTCATGATAGTCGACGCAGAGCCGTATCGAGCCATCCTTTTTCTTTACAAACAACACAGGCGCACCCCATGAAGACACGCTCGGATAAATATACCCATGATCTAGCAATTCTTCCAACTGAACCTTTAACTTTTTTAGTTCTGTCGGGGCTATTCGATACAAAGCTTTGAAAATTGGTCGAGTTTCTGGAAATATATCAATAGTGAACTCTATCTCTCGGTCGGGCGGCATGCCGGGCAACTCGTCGGGAAACACATCAGGAAAATTTGCCACAACGGAAGTAGACTCAACGTTTGTGCAATCTCGCTACGTGTCTCGAACGGACGCCAAGTACCTATCACAGCCGGAATGTATCATCCGCCGAGCAGACATTGCAGAGATCACCATGCAGGCACTCAGCGCTCTTGACGGTGGACTGCACGCATAACAGAACTCGATGTCGCCAGGTAGACGAAACACGACTTTCTTTTCTGCACAATCAATGGTAGCCGAGTAAGCGTCGAGCCAATCCATCCCCAGAATGATGTCGTAGTCCCTGATGTCTAAGACTATCGCATCAAGTGATAATTTTCTTCCTCCGATGCAAATGTTACCTTCACGATAAACTAAGTGAGCCGACAAATCTACGCCCGATGGAGTACAGACGCTAAGGTTTAGGCCTAGCGATGTTATAGGAAATGTGTTCTCGACGGCAAAATATGCCGCAATGAAACTATGTGTGGCACTAGAATCAAACAATACTCGAACAAGTACATTATTGAAAAGTAATATACTTGACACCGTCGTGTTTGATGCGAACGCCTCTTCCCGAGTTAGGGCATAGACCCGGCCTTGAGCGTTCTGCGGTGCCGTCTGGTTCGCTCGAGATACTTGACCCTGATCTTGAGGCATATAATTTTGTTGCCCTGTTGGTTTGGTACTCCCTCCCGACAGTTCACTGCCATATGCCCCTGGCGACCGCATTTAAAGCATGCTCCATTGAATACTCGATAGTTTTGAGCGATGTGTTCGACACGATTACATCAGTGGCAGACGAGCTCAGTACCTCTCCCTAGGTTTGTACCCTGATTACCGCAGTTATTGGGACGCTTTGATGCATTGTTACCTCATGTGTTGCTAGGGCGCTTGTGATTGAAATTTTGTACAGCGCTGATACGAACTGGAGGGTACTGCGGCTTTAGGGAGAGGGCGTGGTTTAGAGACTCCCGTATGGTACGGTACTAGGAGACGACGTGGGCACAAATAGAAGGTCGCAGTACTATGTCAAACCTTCGTGCTCGACTTTCGGTGTCACAGAGATGAGACTTAGCAAATTTTGCAAGCCTGTTGAATTCCGCGGCGTACTGCCGCACAGTCATATTTCCTTGTTGTAGATGTGTAAACTCGTCTTTCTTCTCGCGACGGACGACGGGTGGAAGGTACTCCTCTTCGAAGGCTTTTTGGAACACGGACCAAGAGATAGTCGTATTGTCATCTTCACTCAATATAGCTTGTTTGTGCACATCCCACCAATCATGTGCGTTTAAACGTAGCTGAAGCTGAGCGCAAGCAACTCTCTTGGTTTCAACCATGCGAAGCACTTCAAAGTGGTCTTCCAACTCAACCAGTCAATCCAACACCATGGAGGGGTCCTCGGTCTCTTTGAAGGTAGTATGACATATCTTCTTAAACTCTGATATTTGTAGGATGGAACCCTTTTCGTCTGAGGACGGAGGTTCCTGAGAGCCTTGCAGTCCCACGGTCTCGGCTACAACTAGCACTGTTGCGGTTGCTGCTGATGTAGAATGGTTCTTGGTGACGAGAGTCGTCACAATCGTTTGCAAGGTATCCATTTGCTTTTGTTGTGCCTCAACCTGAGTCTGTTGCGCCTGAAATTGAGCTTCAATCCGGAACTCAAATTGGCCTTGACGTAATTCTGCCTGCCTCTGCTGCGTTTCCATCAAACACATCATCCGCTCGAACGGATCGACAGAGGGTGCGGCTGCGGGGCTTTCCGAGCTGCCCGATGTGCCAGAACTGCTCCTTTGCACTTGCACCACTCCTTGAGCTTGTGCATCCGGCTCTGAGGCCGTTCCTTTAAAGAAAAATAACTTGCACCAGTCTCAAAACATATTATGGACTCACTGTATGGAACACATCTCATCTTGGCCAAGCGAATTCAAGAGTTCAACTAGGAGGGACATGGTCGTTTTCAAGAAAACTCTTTTGACACGAAGGTCAAAGGATCTGAAGCCATGCTCTGATACCAATATGTTACGCACTGATTTTTGCTAAATCGATAATCGTCCCCCGGGCATGATGCCGTGCACGTGTAAGGCGCGCGTGCACAAGGCCTAGGCATAATGATATATTTTAGAACACATGCAACATAGTACACAAATAAGATATCACACATTGAGTTATAGAAAGTTATCTTTTTATTGATAATGAATATCTGGTTACAGACTCTCGACCCAAAATTAATAAGGATGCCGCATGGGCTTACAAACTTGGACGCAAAATGAGATAGACGATCCATACATTATATCCTTTACTAATATTTCAAAAGCACAAACCACCTTGGGTGCGAGTTAGCACCATCGCCTAGGAGCTTCAAAAGGTATGCGCGGGCTCCTTGTGATTATGTACTTGAGCTTCCAAAGTCACAACACGAACACGCCGGATCAGTGGAAGATTGGGGGAAGCTTCAGCTCCTCGCCGTGTCGCCTCGTCTCAGGGAATCTGCTGCAACGAGGATCAGTACTTCGAAAAGTACCGGTGAGGATGAGCTAACCCAACGTACCAAATCAATATTGTATTCATGTGAACATGTAACATTATTATTATGTGATCTTTCTATCTTGCCATAGTTCAATCTTTTTTATATATGTATATGCAATAGAATGAAAGGACATAACAAAATGTGCCACCGTTCGGTGACTTTTACCTGCACCGTCTGAACCACCTGTACACAACTTACCATGGCCTTCTCTGCCACGAAGACATAGTTAGTTTGTACAATTTTAAATGTACATAGCTCATCACTTGGTTGGACGAGAGATGGGTCGGCTGCCATTCCGCTTCGGGTAGCTAGCCCTTGGCGGACGCACGGACCCATCCAATGCTAGGACTACACTAGCAATTGTTCTACCCGGGTCGAAGCAGTCCTGGTGCCCCGGCGACCGTTCGTAGAATAATATCTCTTATGCCCAAGTTGTCCTTGACCATGCCTCATCTACAAACTAAGTTATCAAATGAAGCACTTCAAAATAATATAAGTAAATAAACTTCATGCATTTTCCATAGTCTAGGCTACCTTGCTCAATGATCACATTTCCATCTTGCACTACCCGAATAGTTATAGATAAATAAGTTCTAGCTACAACTGAAACAACATTAAGCATATACATAGCCGACATGCCCACAACAAAGTTACCGTTTAGTGACTTTAGGTGACCAACATTAATTGTTTCAAGTCTACTTCTTCTTTTATCTTGACTCAATTTTATTTTTATGGTAACGTTGATCGGAATGCACAAACAAATCAATTTATTAGGAATAAAGACTTGGAAGAAGGGCGTTAATCGAAGTAAAGCCACTCACAATTTGGTGAATCAAAAAAGAGAGAAAGGGGAGATCTCCAAGACTTCGCTTGCGCGTCACCTACTCGATCACCTGCACGCACCAACAGATGATCAATATCTCCTGCTTCGATCCCCAATGGTTCGATACGAAATGAGAAATCCAAAGAATAAAGACAATGAAATCCATTGAAACCGTTCAAGAAAAACGCAAGTCACAAAACCAACAAGAAAGCAACCAAGCGGCATCAAAAACGAGCAAAGAAACCAGCGCAACGGAAAGGCCTCTCTCGACTCTGCCGCCGAGTCCTTCCTTGAGGCACGATCCGTTGAATGTGGGACCTGGTTCCAAAGAAACCAATCCATAACGAGGAAATGATCTTGATTCAATCTGTCCCGATCGAACGATACCAAGTATTTCTTAGCCGCGCTCCCCGAATAGGAGGAACGTGGCACTACAACTACTACCACTAATACCAAGGAAAGGGGAGGGGGACCGGTCCTGGGCTGCTCTCGGCTATGGAGGAGGGGAGAGGAAATGAGAAGAAATGAAAAAAGGAGAAAAGTGAAAGAATGTGGAAGAGAGAGAAAGATAGAGGTTATATATTAAGGGTGGTTAACACTATGCACAAATCTAGAAATTACTTGAGAGCATATAGAAAAATCCAGAAAAATATATGGGAAGCAATATACAGCAATAACACACATATACAAGATATGAACATGAAAAATACGCAATAGTGAGACGAGTCTCACATCTCCACTCCGCCCCGCCCCCGCAGTAGTGCCGCAGCAGCAGCCCTCGCCGCCGCGCTCGCCTCGTCGCGACTGCTACTGCTGATGTGCTGTTGCGTGGGCGGGGAGGGGGGGCGGGGGTGAGCGGGTATCACGCCCCAGTCCCAAAATACCGAGGGACTAGACACGTGGCAATGGCCAGCAGCACGCACCGATGGACAAATCCAATTTAATGGATCCATCGGGGCATACTTAAGCTGTAATATTAGGTCTACAACAACAAGTCAGAACTAATCTCATCCACACAAAAGATAATAAGATCAACAGCAATAAGGAAAGTAAATCAAACATCCAGTCTTAGCAAAGTAATTCGGGGAAACAACCCGATATAAAGTCTGTTATAATTGTTCTCTAAAACAGGAAATAAGAGTTTATTTGCCATAATAACTGAGCATGGAGAAGCAGATGTTCAGGAGAAGTTCTCAGCGATCACCTCGTCCTCAGGTACTGGTACTGTTTCGTGAAGTGCTCCTGTTCCGTATACCTCTGGATAAACCTCGTCTGCTAATCCTGGGGACATAATTCGGATCCAGGTCCTCAGGGGACATAGCAAGGTACAGATAATACAAGCCAAAGATAATGCAGTGCAGCAAGTAAATGAAATAATAGGGTAAACTATATAACCAACTATATGAAATGCAAGTTGAGAGCATCACTAGAACTTAGGCTGATACCACTACAAGCTCTGTGTCGGGGAGCCGGTAGCAGTTATACTATGTGTTTACTATAGATTTTATATATATAAGAAATCAGCCTGTTGTCACGCCCCGATCTCCCGCAGGCAAATCGGCCGTTCCCGCTAGGCGAGAATCACCCTCGCCAGCGCTCCCGCGGAACGATCGCTTAACCCATCCGGACGTGATGCCGCACGAGCGTGAGCCACGCCCGTGCAAGGCCATGGTTCATTGGCTGGCGGCAAGAGTTCTAAGCCACAGAGTCGCACAGATTTGTCCGAGTGCAGCGGAGTTTAGGAACGCATAGCGATTCGGTAACAGGTTCACTGAGTCGACAAATATAGCGGAAGCATAGAAACACAAGTTGAAGTAAAGCAAGCTCTTTTATTGATATAAACTTGTGTTACAGGCGGCATATAGTCGAGATTACAAGTCGCTCAAGCCTCTCTCTCTGAAACAGTAAAAGCGTGCCAAATGGCTACAACTGTTGAATGATTGTACAGGCGATGTTCAGGCTATGTTCACAACATTATGTCTTGTATATGTGCTTCTGTTCCGGACTCACCGTTGCTTCGGAGTGATGTCCATGCCTTAGCACGCACGTTGGAGGCATCCGCACCGCACGAGGTTCCCCCGCACCCTGCATACAAACTGGTGGATTATCAGTACATTGAATGCACTGGTGGGGAAGCTACTCGCCCGCTCGACAAATCCAAACACGTAATACAGGTTCCGTGCACAACTATTAAGTTGTCTTTCTAGTTGCCTTAGGATCAGTTTCATGCAAACATTGAATAGCTTATCGTGTCGGGCAGTGCGCCGTGCGATGTTTGAGGAAACACGGCGAGACTTACCAACTTACCTTTTGTCCTTTCCTGTCCAAGGCAAGCATTGTTAATTCAAGCACGGGCAAGCATAAACATTCAGGAGGCATAGCATATGCAACAAGAGTATTTATTTCAAGTTCGTTCAGGTGTTTAGTTGCTCTTGATGCGATACAGTGCCTCGCACGCGGATTGCCGCTAAACGAGGATGAATTGTTTATCTTTCGTTTACAAGCAAGCATGCCACAGGTTAAATACACACGATAAACACACGATGCATTGCAAGCCATATTCACACGATAATCACACGAGGCATTGCAAGCATATACACACGATGATCACTGGCTGATGCCATAATGGACTAGTCAAGGACGTGAATAACATGCAATGAAAAAACACGAGGAGCTCATAAAACACGATGCGTTGCAAGTTACCCAGTCCGCACACGATTGACTATAAACACGAAGTCTGCCCGGATCGGATCGGTGCCAGTGCCCCAGCACCGTCCGCAGAACTTATATCCTTGTGCACAAGTTGTCCATGATCAAACACGATTATTAATTTATACACGAGCATACGAGATTCATTTAGCTATTGGATATGCACAGTCTCCTGGGCTGCTGTAAGCCCGCACACGAGGGAGACTTGCAGGGAGATCCAAATACCTGAATGAGTCTTGCCACAGGAACATGATTCTTTTACTTGGCATAATACAGTCCCCTGGATAGAGAACTGCCTTGGTGACCTAACGGTCCCGAATACTTGCGGGTTCATTCAGGCACGGAACGACTACGTAGTAGTCTCCCGGGGTTTGGATGAAAACACGGTAACAATCAAGCAGACAAGCATGCGTTCTAAGGAACATAATCAGCACGTTTGCTCGGGCCCGAAGGTAGTCCGAGAGATGAAACCGTTAAGGGACTTAGCATGCGAGGGTCTGAACATATATAAGCAGTATTTCATTTTCCATGTTCTAGCATAGCAATACAGGTTGGGATTATTCCCTTAGCTAGGTGCGTTGGATTTATTAGCATGCAGGGGTGAATCACCTAGCGACTAGCATAAATATTCCAGATTTTATGTGTGCTGGCTAAGCAAAGACAAGTTCACCGTAGCCACCACCTTAGCGATGATTCGCCTCGGTAGAGCGATACGTCTGAGCGAGCCTCTGAAAGCCTAAGCCGAATTCCTGTAGGGACAAGTCTGGATATCCTTTGCTTCTTGATCGAGGCAAAGCGGGTCGAGATAGCTGCACGATTGCCGATTGAGACGGCAGTCTGCTTGAGCGGAACGGGGTGTTACACCTGTAGCCTGTGTGTCTCTTCCCACCCAATATAATCACACGTCTCATGTCCATGACACGCAAGATCAAAACTAATACAGCAAGTCATAATATGAACTAAAATATAATGTCTATGTCAATCATGCATCCTATACAGAATCACCATGAATATCTCAGGAAGATTCTGTATTATGATCTGTGTCAGGTGTCCTGGGTATAATATACTTGATATGGCAAGTACGAGAATGTAAATGTCACGTTATCCATCTCTAGTTGACCTTACACAACCCCGCGTACGGTGTTGGCACCCGACTATTAATCGAAAGCTAAGTAAGTCAAACGGCCCTAGGTTTAAGCATGTACATAAGTTATAATTAAGTCCAAGTAATATGTAACAAAACTGCAAGTTGGCAAGGTACACTTGCCTGGGTTTTCGGCTCCAATTGTAGCTCTGGCTTCAGCGAAGATTGCAGGCAGTACTCCGGTTGCTGAAATAGATATCACTATCAGATCCAGAAAATATTAATCAGCTAGAAACGCCTGTCCTTGAGTTCAATTTGGACACAGGGACAAAAATGATATTTCAGGGCAAAACGGGGTCCAAATGTGGGCCACTTTGCACCAAAAAATATGTCAGAGTCAAAGGTCTCCAAATTCGTCAAACTTAGTGTCAACAAGTCAGGAACAATGATACGAACCCAACGGAACTTCCAGAATTGGATTCCGATGAGCCGTTCTCAAAATTGCCCGTCAAGTGGAGCCTGTGGGGCCCACGACACGCGATTTTGTCAACGTTCTCAGAATCGAACCAAACTTGGGTCACAGGACCAGCGTATTGCTATGAGTTCGATGGCGTAAGTTTTGTCTCGATCCGACGTGTGTACACTAAGTTACCGCGAAATTCAGAAAGGTCGGATACGGGGCGTTGTCGGCGGATACACGTTGATTCCGGTGTGCACGCACATCCGAATCAACTTCTGCGAAATCTTGCACGTCCGTATCGACGGCGCGCACGTATCGGTGAAGACCGCACGTGACCAAGTCATCCCGTTTGGCGGGACGTACTCAGTTCCGGGGTAAAACAGGGCATTGGTTTTCCTGTTTTTGGATCGCGGTTCACGATCACCACAGGACGCGATGCACCGAGCGGTTTATACGAGCATCGAGAGGGTCATGCAGGCTACGCGATGCAACAAACGGAATTGAAAACAGGGCAGCGAGGAGAGAGATATGGGTACCTGAACAGGGCTCGAGAAATCGAAGTTTCTCCGTGTCCGAGACGCGAAGTGTCCGTGTCCGAGCGACCTAGGGTTAGGGTTCCGAGGGCTCTGCTGACGGAGCTCGCCGGAGGAGGGCGGCGCTACGGCCGGAGGCGGGCCGGAGGGGCAGGGGCGGTCGAGGGCGGTGCGGCGGCGCGCTGGGAGGCGGCGCAGGCGACCGGCGGCTGGGCAGCGGGCTGCTGCGGGGTCGGGGCTACTGCCGAGGAAGAAGGAGGAGGAGGAGGAGGTCTGCGACGGCGGTGCTGGCGAGGGCGGGGCACGGCGGGGAGATGGCTGCGCTGCGGTGGCGCGGGGGGAGGATCTGGGCTCGGGGCTGGAGTCGGGCTCGGCGTGAGGTGGTTCGGGTCGGCTGCGGACGGTGGTGGGTCGAAGAGGGCTTGGCCGGAGTCGGGGAGGAGGTTTAAATAGAGGATAGGGGAGAGGGAACGGCCGACGGTTGGTCGAAAGAGGAAGGGAGGCGGTCCGGCCGTTCGGGGGAAGAGGAAGGGAGCGGTCGCCGGCGGCGGTAACGGCCGCCGGAGGGGAAGACGAAGAGTTTGGGGGTTAGGGATTTAGGCGGTCGGGTCGGGTCGGGTTCTTAGCGGGTCGGGTCTGACCCGGATCCAACCCGTTAAGGGGTTGGGCCGGTTCGGGTAGACCGGCCGGTCCGGTTCGGTTTAATATTGGGTTCGGATAAACCGGGTTTAATTAATTTGGTTTAATTAAATCAATAGTTTTTAAGGCTTTAAAAATCCATCCGGGGTCCAATAAATTCTCGAAAAATTATCCTATGTCCAGATTTTCATTTTACACCATAAAATGTTATTTTCATAATATATTAATATTAATTAATAACATCTAAAAATCCTTTAATTACAAAATACCTTGATTTTAATTCCAGAAAAATCTCAGAAAATTACAGTAAATTGGGAAAAATTCAAAATTATAAAATTTTGAAAATCAGGGGGATTACAATCTACCTCCTTAAGAGGATTGCGTCCTCGCAATCAAAGAATAATCGGTCAACAGAGATGACACGGTTACAAACATTGTTCGAAGCACATAAAAATCAAGGAGAATTAAGGTTGAGAGTAACACCTAGGAAAAATTATTTCCCTAAGCATTAAAAGTTATGAAATTTCCCGAATAAAGGAAATCTAGAAAATTACAGTTTTAGAAAACCGGTTTTATCCTTTAAAAACATATCAGGTTAACATTTATAAAATATTCTAAGTTATTTAGCAAGTTCAAAATTATTTAGGTTATCACTAGGTTATATATAATTAGCAAGTCAGGTTAAGTCTAAGGTCACGAACCAGCAGGCACGAAGTAAAGCAATACTAGAAACAGAAAACTATAAAAACTTACGCGCATTAGCTACTCCATGGTTATACGCGTCTTCCAAGGTCATCGCGAAGGCTTGTCCGCATCCTTGTGGTGGATTCCTCTGCTGTTGCTGGGCCTGTTGGAAGAGTGCTGCTTGTGGTGCCAATGGTGGCCTCGGCTGATACCCTCCTGGTGCTGGTAGAGCTTATTGGTTTGCCCTTGGTGCTCCTCCTCGATGATAAGGACAATCCTTGGCTAAGTGTTGATTGGTTCCGCAAATCAAGCATAATCCCAACTTGCATCTGCAGTCCTTCTCAATATGGCCTACCTTGCCACAGTATTGACATGTAGATAATATCTGCGGAGAGGCTCTGGGTTGCTGGTGTATATGAGGCCTCTTTGCAGCTTCTTCTTGAGGTACTTTGGCCGATGTGGAAGACCGTTTCAGACCGGTCTCTCTCCTGGTGACGCGTTCCATGCGTCGGGCTGCAGCGAGAACGTCCGAGTAAGAGGTAGGTGCGACAGACCCGATGAGTCTCTGCAGCTCGAAGTTTAGTCCGTCGAAGAACTTCTCAGCCTTCTCTTCTTCCGTCGGGATCAAAGTAGGGCGAAGCGACTTAGACGAATGAACTCTGCATTGTACTCCTCCACTGTCATACTGCTCTGAGTGAGGCGATTGAACTTGTCCCGAAGTTCTGATCGAGCGATAGCCGGAATGTACATATCCTGAAAGAGTCTGGAAAACTCTTCCCAAGTGACTCGGTCTGGTCCGAGCCGGGTCTCTTCAGATAGCCACCAGTGATGAGCATTGTCCGTCAACTGCATTCTAACGACGGTCATCCAACGTTCTCTTGGAAGTTCAGCTGCTTCCAACTGGTGTTGTATGTTGGTGAGCCACTCATGAACTTCGGTTGGTCCTTCTTTGCCCGAAAAGGTACGGGGCTTGAGTTGACGGAAATCGGTGATAGACCCCGTTGCTGGTCGCCTAGCTTGTGGGTTCACTTGCTCCAAGGCGGTTACTAGGCTGGTCCTCAAGTACTCCGTCTCGTGACGCTGAGTCTCTTGATGAATTTATTGTTGGGCTTGCATCATTGCGTAGATCATTTGAAATATCTGCTGCCCGTCTATAGGTTGCCCTTGTGGGAATACGGGCATCGGTGGAATTAACTGTGGAGGCGGCGGAATGTCATCACGCCGAAACCTTGAATTATGTTGGGCTGAGATAAACTATGAGAACGCTCAGAGGAATCAATACAGGATGCAGTTCAAGTAATAAATTTCGAGTTCGATATAGAGTTCAACAAATGGTTAAATGATGGATGAGATCCTATAGTTTATACTATCCTTAGGGCAGGCTGGTCCGGTCCCTAAGTTAAAACCGAACAATTTAGTCGTAGACCTGCATGGGCCACCACAAAAACCATGTCACGCCCCAGTCCCAAAATACCGTGGGACTAGACACGTGGCAATGGCCAGCAGTACGCACCGATGGACCAACTCAATATAATGGATCCATCAGGGCATACTTAAGCTGTAAAACAAGTCTACGACAATCATGGCACAACTAATCTCATCCACACAAGATTTAAAATATGATCCACAGAATAAATAAGGAATGTAAATCATCAGCAAGTCTCACAAAGTACTTCGGGGAACAACCCGATAAATATCTAGTACAATGGTTCAACAGACCAGAAAGTAAATGACTGAAATAAATACTAAAAGCTGAGCATGAACATGGATGCTCAAGAGAAGTCTTCAACTAAGACCTCGTCCTCGGATGGTGGTACAGCTCCTGGATCAGCTCCTCCTGCTGCGGTCCCGTAAACCTCGGGGTAAACCTGTTCTGCAAAATCTGGGGACAAAATCCATATCCAGGTCCTCAGGGGACATAGCAAGGTACAAAAAATAATACAAGCCAGAATATAAACAGTGCAGCAAATAATGAGATAAGCAGGGTAAGTATGTAACATCTGTATAAAATGCAAGAGAGAATATCAACAGTACTCAGGTTGGAACTACTACAAGCTCTGTGAAGGGGAGCCGGTAGCAGGGGTGTCAAGAGGTGGTCTAGCTCAGCGGAAGACTGAGTAGCCGGCATAACATAATCAACCTGTAGCCTGTGGGTATCTCCAGCCATAGATGGAACAATAAGGGAATACTAAAATAACCAGCTAAGTGATATGCAAGATGAGAGCAGCACTAGATCTCAGGCTGAAGCATACTACAAGCTCTGTGTAGGGGAGCCGGTAGTAGCAGTAGTAATGAGTAATGGGCCAAGCTCGGCTATAGAGTCTTGTGCCTCACAATAATAGGGGTGTATATATATGATCAGCCTGTAGTCTGTGTGTCTCTCCCCACCCAATGTAACCACACAAATCATGAACATAACGTCTCACATCCATGTCAGCGGGGTCATAACTAATGCACAAGTCATAATGTATCTAGATTATAGTATCTCTATATGTCCTGCATCCTATACAGGATCACCACGAATATCTCGGGAAGATCCTGTCTCATGATCAGTGTCCAGTGTCCTGGGTCAAGTGTACTTGGTATGACAAGTACGAGAAGATAAAGTGTCACGTATGTCCATATCTAGATGACATTACCCAACACTGCGTACAGTGTCGGCACCCGACTGATAATCGGACGCTAAGTACGTCACACGGTCCTAGGTTGAGCATGCACAGTAATATATATATAGCAAGGAAAATAAATAACTAAGCTGCAGAGTTTGGCAAGGTACACTTGCCTGATGTTTGAATATCAACTGTCGTCCTGGTATCGGTGGATCCGGTAGGTACTACTCCGAAAGCTGTAATAAATATCACCAACGGTCTCAGAAGATGTCAAACAGCTAGAAATGCCTGTCCTTACGTCCAATTTGGACACAGGGGCAAAAAGGTCATTTTCGGATTAAAGCGGGGTCCACAGGTGGGCCCACTTTGCACCGAAAAGCGTGCCGAGGGTAACAGTCTCTAAATGGGACAAACTATGGGTCAAACAACTCTAAATGTCAATACGATCCCAACGGTATGTCCAAATTTGGATTCCGATGAGCCGAACATAATTTTGTCCAAAAAGTCAACTGTGGGGCCCACCAATTGGCGATCTGGTCAACCGTCTCAGAAATGCGTGAAAATTGGGTCACAGGACCAGCGTCTTACCACGAGTCCAGTGGCGCAAGTTTCGTCGCAATCTGACAAGCGTGCACAAAATACTCGCGAGTTCCACAAAAGTGGCGACACGGATTGTGTTCGCGGATACGGCCTGATTCCGGCGCGCACACGCGTCCAAATCAGTCCCCACGAATTTTCACGTGTCCGATTATGCTGCGTGCACCATTCGGTACACTTGGCACATGGCGGGGCGGTCCCGTTTGGCGGAGCGCGCTCCGATCTCCCACTTTTAGAAAACCGGAAAAAGTGGGTGCGCGCAGTTTTGTGACGAATATAATTCTGTCCACAGCGACTAATAGCACAAAGTTATAATACAGAAATTAAACTAGGTCATGAAATCTACAGGTATCAAAAAGAATCGTCGAATTCGGATCTCTGTGGTGGGAGATACGAACTCGACAATATAGGTGGTCATCGCAAGTTTCTGCGATTGCAGAATTCTGTCTGCTCGCGCTGACTTGGGCGCTGTTTTGCACCTAGGGGCACACGTTTTCCGAGGTTGACTATAAAACAGATATTGGAGAGGGTTAAGGGAAGATCATACCTATGAAAACGGATCTGCGTTTGGATGAGCGAGTCAACGGAAAAACACGCCGGAGCGAAGGTGCCTCGAGTGGGAATCTGCAGTCCGCGATGTCGGCGTCGACGGGGTGGTTGGATGGCTTGGTGGGGCTTCTCTGGCTTCGGTGACGGCTCTAGATGGGAAGGGGAAGTCTGGGAATATTAGGTTAGGGTTTTAGAGAGCTATTATATATATATATACTATATATATATTAAGAGAGAGAGAGAGGGGATCAAGGGTCCGTGGGTTTGAAGTAAAAGGGTCGGCGGGTTTCCTCCTGGGAAGTTGCTGCAGCAACACGGGTTAGTGGGCGGCTTTAGTTGGTTTAGCAAATGTTTCTGTGGGGAAAGCAAAGTTTGCTAAGAACGAAATAATGGTTGTAGTAGTATTATATTACTATTATATTAATTCTTATTTTCCTTTCTTTTCTTTTCCTTTCTTTCTTTAAAATATGTATATATACATATATATATTTGTATATATATATATATATATATATATATATATATATACACACATGAGAAAAATTTATATATTAGGGTATTGCACATCGTTAGGCTAGCAACAGCTCAAGAGGTCTCCTACATGAAATAAATTCCGAAAAATTACTGATGGTCCCACAAGTCCTCTAAGTGCCCGAACACCTAACATAAAAATTATTAAAAATCTATTTCTCCTATTTGGACCTAATTACTACAATTTAATTAATAGTTAATCAATAAAAAGGTATTTACGATTTTCTAGGAAGGGGTTTTACATTCTACCCAACTTATAAAAATTTCGTCCTCGAAATTAAAATTAAGCCACGATAGAATGCAAGGATGGTATAAGATATAAATTAACAATGTAAATTCATACCTTGGTCTGCGAATAGGTTCGAGAAATGCTTGCGCATGTCGTCCTCGCGCTCCCAAGTTGATTCTCCTGGCGCGCCATGCCTCCATGCTACGCGAACCAAGGGAATAGACTGGTTCCTCAATACCTTCTCTCGACGTTCAAGGATTCCCACGGGTTGCTCTTGGTATGACAAGCTCGGCCCAATGGTGATCTCTGAATGGTCGAGGACATGACTGCTGTCTGCCACATATCGCCTGAGCTGCGACACATGGAATACGTCATGTACTCCCTCCAGTGAAGGTGGTAGCACAAGTCGATATGCCACCTCTCCAACTCTCTCGAGCACGTCAAATGGTCCAATATACTTTGGACTCAACTTGCCGCGCCCTCCGAATCGGATGGTGCCTCTGGTCGGTAATATCCTCAAGAAGACGTGATCGCCCTCTTTGAACTCCAAGGGTCGACGATGAAGGTCTGCCCACTGCTTCTGCCTGTCTTGCGCTGCTCGCAAGTGTCCCTGAATCTTCTTGACTGTCTCTACGGTGTTGACCACCAACTCGGGTCCCAGAATCTGACGTTCTCCCACGTCACTCCAACACACAGGAGACCTACATTTTCTCCCATACAATGCTTCAAACGGAGCTATCTGAATACTCGCTTGATAGCTATTGTTGTAAGAAAACTCTACAAGATGTAGGTGGTCCTCCCATGATCCTCCAAAGTCTAACATGCAAGCCCTCAACATGTCCTCCAAGGTCTGAATAGTACGCTCCGACTGCCCATCTGTCTGCGGGTGGTAAGATGTACTGAACTTCAGACGAGTACCAAGACTCTCTTGCATGCTCCTCCAAAAGTACGATGTGAAGTGCGAATCCCTGTCCGATACAATGCTGACTGGTATGCCGTGCAATCTCACGATCTGCCTCATATATAAATCCGCTAAAGCTTCTGTAGACTGACCCACTCTAAAAGGTATAAAATGGGCTGACTTGGTGAGTCGGTCCACTATTACCCACACTGCATCTCTCCCACTTGGACTCTTGGGAAAACCCGTGACGAAGTCCATAGTGATGTGCTCCCACTTCCACTCTGGAATCGGCAGTGGTTGCAATAATCCTGCTGTCCTCTGGTGCTCCGCCTTCACTTGTTGACATACTAAACATTTGGCCACAAATCTCGCGATCTCTCTCTTCATTCCATGCCACCAGTAATACTATCTCAAGTCTCGGTACATCTTGGTTCCTCCTGGGTGAACAGAGTACATAGAGCTATGTGCTTCGGTCATTAACTCCTGTCTCAATTCTCCATTTGGAACATACAAGCGGTTTCCAAACCTCAATGTCCCGTCTTCGTGGATGCGTAGTCCTGTCTGCATGCCGGCTTCTGTCCTTTCTTTGAGTCTTCGGAATCTAGCATCGGTGGGCAATGCCTCCTTAATCTTCTCCACGAGTGATGACTGAATCTCAAGGTTAGCCATCAAGCCATTCTGTCCCGGTAAGATGACCTCTATCTGTAGCTCCTGTAGATCTCTCAATAACTCGGGCTGCATCGTCAAGAAATAAGCCGTAGGCTTCCTGCTGAGTGCGTCTGCAACAACATTCGCCTTTCCTGGATGATACTGCAGATCGATGTCAAAATCTACCATCAGTTCCAGCCAGCGTCTCTGCCTCATATTAAGCTCCTTCTGAGTATACACATACTTCAGACTTTTGTGATCAGTAAAGATTTCTACCCTCTCTCCATAAAGATAGTGCCTCCATATCTTTAATGCAAATATAACTGCTGCTAGCTCCAGATCATGTGTTGGGTAGTTCTTCTCGTGGACCTTCAACTGTCTTGACGCATAAGCAATGACTTTGCCATGTTGCATCAAAATACATCCTAGTCCACTGCCTGATGCATCACTGTAAACAACAAAACCTCCTGACCCTGATGGAAGAGTCAAGACAGGTGCTGTTGTTAATCTTCTCTTCAATTCTTCAAAAGCCTTCTGGCAGTCTTCTGTCCATATAAACTCCTGGTCCTTCCGTGTCAGCTTCGTCATCGGTTCTGCAATCCTCGAGAAATTCTCTACAAACCTTCGGTAATATCCCGCAAGTCCGAGAAAACTTCTCACCTCTGCGACTGATGTGGGTGTAGGCCAAGTCTCTATTGCCGCAACTTTCTCAGGATCTACTGAAAGTCCTTCTCCTGATATGATGTGTCCCAAGAAAGGCACTTTGTCCATACAGAACTCACACTTACTGAGCTTGGCATATAACTTCTCCTGTCTCAAGGTCTCTAACACGATTCTAAGATGTTCCTCGTGCTCTTCAGGGCTCTTGGAATATACTAGAATGTCGTCAATGAATACAACCACAAATTTATCCAAGAACTGATGAAAGACTCTGTTCATTAAGCTCATAAATACTGCTGGCGCGTTGGTTAAACCAAACGGCATCACCAAGAACTCATAATGCCCATACTTCGTCCTGAAAGCTGTCTTCGGGATGTCTTCCTTCCTCACCTTGATCTGATGATAGCCGGATCTAAGGTCAATCTTCGAGAATACCCTTGCACTACTCAATTGATCGAATAGATCATCAATGCGTGGTAGGGGATACCTGTTCTTGATGGTGACAGCATTTAGTGCCCTGTAATCAATGCACAACCGTACTGTTCCATCCTTCTTCGGCACAAATAATATGGGTGCCCCCCAAGGTGAAACACTGGGCCGAATGAAGCCCTTCTCCAAAAGATCATCAACCTGTTCTTTCAACTCCACTAACTCCTTAGGTGCTAGCCGATAAACTGATGAAGTGATAGGCTCTGCTCCTGGAGTTAAGTCTATTGTGAATTCTATTTCCCGATCAGGCGGTAAACCTGGAAGATCATCAGGAAATACATCCACAAATTCTGATATGACTCTTGGGTAACCTGTCTTCCCTTCTACAGATAGTATCCTAAGAGTAGGCTGAACTCCTTGCTCTACTGCTCCTCGGAGAAACTCAAATTCTGGATGTCCTGGCGGTCTAAATATAACCCGCCCAAGTCGGCAATCAAGAGTCGCATGGTACTGACTTAATCAGTCCATACCAAGTACGACATCATAATCCGGCATAGAAAATATCAGAAACTGCGCTCGCATTTCTTGGCTACATACGACTACAGAACATGATCTACAGACGTCACTAACCGGAATAATTCCACCTCCCGTAAGAATCCTCTTCATCTTCGGGAGGGGTACGGTAGCTACTCTATGGGTGGCTACAAAGCTAGCTGCTATAAATGAATGCGATGCTCCAGAATCAAATAATGCAACTGCTGGTAATGAAGCTACTAAAATAGTACCTACGATGACCTCGCCTGCTGTAGCCTCCTCCTCAACAGCTAAAGTGAATGCCTGTCCTCGTCCCTGTGCTTGGCCTCGCTGCTGCTGAGCCTGCTGGAATAAAGCTGCCTGTGGTGCCAGGGGTGGTCTCTGCTGATTCCCTCCTGGGGCTGGTGGCCTGGCGCCTCCAACTCCTGCCTGCTGTGCTCCTACTGCTGGGTAAGCTGGTCGTGGTGCAGGCAAAGCTAATCTCGGTGCTCCCTCTCTGCGCTCGGTGCAGTCTCTGGTCTGATGCTGGTTGGACCCGCAAGCTAGGCAGAGTCCCAACTTGCGCCTGCACTCTCTCTCAATGTGTCCTACCTTGCCGCAGTGATGACAAGTAGGAAGGGATATGGCCCTGTGAGCTGCTCTATCTGGCGTACTCCTCTGGAATCGTTTTGCAGAATCTCCATGTGCTGCCTTGGTTGGTGCGGAGGTGTTTGGCCTCTTCAGATTCGATTCCCTTCTAGTGACGCGCTCCATGCGTCGTGCTGCTGCTAGAACATCAGTATAATTTGTAGGTGCCACTGAGCCAATCAATCTCTGAAGCTCGAACTTCAACCCGTCAAAGAACTTTTCCGCTTTCTCTTCCTCCGTCGAAATCAATGTTGGAGCAAAGCGACTCAGGCGAATAAATTCAGAATTGTATTCTTCCACTGTCATGCTGCCCTGGATGAGGCGGTTGAACTTGTCCCTGAGCTCTGACCGTGCAACTGCCGGGATGTACATCTCTTGGAAGAGTCTGGAGAACTCTTCCCATGTGACTCTGTCCTGTCCAAGTCTCCTTTCTTCTGCTAACCACCAGTGGTGCGCATTATCAGTTAACTGCATTCTGACTACAGTCATCCACTTCTCTCTTGGAAGTTCAGCGGCTTCCAGCTGATGCTGAATGTTTGTGAGCCACTCATGAACTTCCGTTGGCCCTTCTTTACCAGAAAATGTGCGAGGCTTGAGATAACGGAAGTCGGTGATAGATCCCGTCGATGTTCGCCTCGCTGCTGGATTAGCCTGCTCCAATGCGGATACCAGGCTGGTCCTCAGATACTCGGCCTCCTGCCGATGGGCCTCCTGCTGAATCTGTTGCTGTGCTTGCATCATGGCATACATCATCTGGAACAT
Source organism: Iris macrosiphon (assembly GCA_036927795.1). Taxonomy (NCBI): domain Eukaryota; kingdom Viridiplantae; phylum Streptophyta; class Magnoliopsida; order Asparagales; family Iridaceae; genus Iris; species Iris macrosiphon. Next base: position 129,934,813 of record JAYESA010000016.1, on the reverse strand, counting down.
CTGTTGCCCGTCCATGGCTTGTCCTGGCGGGAATACTGGCATCTGGGGAGTGAACTGAGGTGGTGGTGGAATGTCATCTCTTCGGAACCTTGGATTAGGCTGTCCGGTTTGATCACTCTGTGATGCTTGTCCTCCACTCCCAGGAGTCACTTCGTCTCCATAAGTAACCACATCGTCGTGTGGTGTCTCCAAAGGGATATCATCTCTGTTCCCGGAATCCATTGCTCTGAAATCAAAAGATAAACTATGAGAACGCTCAGAGGAATCAATACAGGATGCAGTTCAAGTAACAAATTTCGAGTTCGATATAGAGTTCAACAAATGGTTAAATGATGGATGAGATCCTATAGTTTATACTATCCTTAGGGCAGGCTGGTCCGGTCCCTAAGTTAAAACCGAACAATTTAGTCGTAGACCTGCATGGGCCACCACAAAAACCATGTCACGCCCCAGTCCCAAAATACCGTGGGACTAGACACGTGGCAATGGCCAGCAGTACGCACCGATGGACCAACTCAATATAATGGATCCATCAGGGCATACTTAAGCTGTAAAACAAGTCTACGACAATCATGGCACAACTAATCTCATCCACACAAGATTTAAAATATGATCCACAGAATAAATAAGGAATGTAAATCATCAGCAAGTCTCACAAAGTACTTCGGGGAACAACCCGATAAATATCTAGTACAATGGTTCAACAGACCAGAAAGTAAATGACTGAAATAAATACTAAAAGCTGAGCATGAACATGGATGCTCAAGAGAAGTCTTCAACTAAGACCTCGTCCTCGGATGGTGGTACAGCTCCTGGATCAGCTCCTCCTGCTGCGGTCCCGTAAACCTCGGGGTAAACCTGTTCTGCAAAATCTGGGGACAAAATCCATATCCAGGTCCTCAGGGGACATAGCAAGGTACAAAAAATAATACAAGCCAGAATATAAACAGTGCAGCAAATAATGAGATAAGCAGGGTAAGTATGTAACATCTGTATAAAATGCAAGAGAGAATATCAACAGTACTCAGGTTGGAACTACTACAAGCTCTGTGAAGGGGAGCCGGTAGCAGGGGTGTCAAGAGGTGGTCTAGCTCAGCGGGAGACTGAGTAGCCGGCATAACATAATCAACCTGTAGCCTGTGGGTATCTCTAGCCATAGATGGAACAATAAGGAAATACTAAAATAACCAGCTAAGTGATATGCAAGATGAGAGCAGCACTAGATCTCAGGCTGAAGCATACTACAAGCTCTGTGTAGGGGAGCCGGTAGTAGCAGTAGTAATGAGTAATGGGCCAAGCTCGGCTATAGAGTCTTGTGCCTCACAATAATAGGGGTGTATATATATGATCAGCCTGTAGTCTGTGTGTCTCTCCCCACCCAATGTAACCACACAAATCATGAACATAACGTCTCACATCCATGTCAGCGGGGTCATAACTAATGCACAAGTCATAATGTATCTAGATTATAGTATCTCTATATGTCCTGCATCCTATACAGGATCACCACGAATATCTCGGGAAGATCCTGTCTCATGATCAGTGTCCAGTGTCCTGGGTCAAGTGTACTTGGTATGACAAGTACGAGAAGATAAAGTGTCACGTATGTCCATATCTAGATGACATTACCCAACACTGCGTACAGTGTCGGCACCCGACTGATAATCGGACGCTAAGTACGTCACACGGTCCTAGGTTGAGCATGCACAGTAATATATATATATAGCAAGGAAAATAAATAACTAAGCTGCAGAGTTTGGCAAGGTACACTTGCCTGATGTTTGAATATCAACTGTCGTCCTGGTATCGGTGGATCCGGTAGGTACTACTCCGAAAGCTGTAATAAATATCACCAACGGTCTCAGAAGATGTCAAACAGCTAGAAATGCCTGTCCTTACGTCCAATTTGGACACAGGGGCAAAAAAGTCATTTTCGGATTAAAGCGGGGTCCACAGGTGGGCCCACTTTGCACCGAAAAGCGTGCCGAGGGTAACAGTCTCTAAATGGGACAAACTATGGGTCAAACAACTCTAAATGTCAATACGATCCCAACGGTATGTCCAAATTTGGATTCCGATGAGCCGAACATAATTTTGTCCAAAAAGTCAACTGTGGGGCCCGCCAATTGGCGATCTGGTCAACCGTCTCAGAAATGCGTGAAAATTGGGTCACAGGACCAGCGTCTTACCACGAGTCCAGTGGCGCAAGTTTCGTCGCAATCTGACAAGCGTGCACAAAATACTCGCGAGTTCCACAAAAGTGGCGACACGGATTGTGTTCGCGGATACGGCCTGATTCCGGCGCGCACACGCGTCCAAATCAGTCCCCACGAATTTTCACGTGTCCGATTATGCTACGTGCACCATTCGGTACACTTGGCACATGGCGGGGCGGTCCCGTTTGGCGGGGCGCGCTCCGATCTCCCACTTTTAGAAAACCGGAAAAAGTGGGTGCGCGCAGTTTTGTGACGAATATAATTCTGTCCACAGCGACTAATAGCACAAAGTTATAATACAGAAATTAAACTAGGTCATGAAATCTACAGGTATCAAAAAGAATCGTCGAATTCGGATCTCTGTGGTGGGAGATACGAACTCGACAATATAGGTGGTCATCGCAAGTTTCTGCGATTGCAGAATTCTGTCTGCTCGCGCTGACTTGGGCGCTGTTTTGCACCTAGGGGCACACGTTTTCCGAGGTTGACTATAAAACAGATATTGGAGAGGGTTAAGGGAAGATCATACCTATGAAAACGGATCTGCGTTTGGATGAGCGAGTCAACGGAAAAACATGCCGGAGCGAAGGTGCCTCGAGTGGGAATCTGCAGTCCGCGATGTCGGCGTCGACGGGGTGGTTGGATGGCTTGGTGGGGCTTCTCTGGCTTCGGTGACGGCTCTAGATGAGAAGGGGAAGTCTGGGAATATTAGGTTAGGGTTTTAGAGAGCTATTATATATATATATACTATATATATATTAAGAGAGAGAGAGAGGGGATCAAGGGTCCGTGGGTTTGAAGTAAAAGGGTCGGCGGGTTTCCTCCTGGGAAGTTGCTGCAGCAACACGGGTTAGTGGGCGGCTTTAGTTGGTTTAGCAAATGTTGCTGTGGGGAAAGCAAAGTTTGCTAAGAACGAAATAATGGTTGTAGTAGTATTATATTACTATTATATTAATTCTTATTTTCCTTTCTTTTCTTTTCCTTTCTTTCTTTAAATATGTATATATACATATATATATTTGTATATATATATATATATATTTATATATATATATATATATATATATATATATATACACACATGAGAAAAATTTATATATTAGGGTATTGCACATCGTTAGGCTAGCAACAGCTCAAGAGGTCTCCTACATGAAATAAATTCCGAAAAATTCCTGATGGTCCCACAAGTCCTCTAAGTGCCCGAACACCTAACATAAAAATTATTAAAAATATATTTCTCCTATTTGGACCTAATTACTACAATTTAATTAATAGTTAATCAATAAAAAGGTATTTACGATTTTCTAGGAAGGGGTTTTACAATAATGTACTTGATATGGCAAGTACGAGAATGTAAATGTCACGTTATCCATCTCTAGTTGACCTTACACAACCCCGCGTACGGTGTTGGCACCCGACTATTAATCGGAAGCTAAGTAAGTCAAACGGCCCTAGGTTTAAGCATGTACATAAGTTATAATTAAGTCCAAGTAATATGTAACAAAACTGCAAGTTGGCAAGGTACACTTGCCTGGGTTTTCGGCTCCAATTGTAGCTCTGGCTTCAGCGGGGATTGCAGGCAGTACTCCGGTTGCTAAAATAGTTATCACTATCAGATCCAGAAAATATTAATCAACTAGAAACGCCTGTCCTTGAGTCCAATTTGGACACAGGAAAAAAAATGACATTTCAGGGCAAAACGTGGTCCAAATGTGGGCCACTTTGCACCGAAAAATGTGTCAGGGTCAAAGATCTCCAAATTCGTCAAACTTAGTGTCAACAAGTCAGGAACGATGATACGAACCCAACGGAACTTCCAGAATTGGATTCCGATGAGCCGTTCTCAAAATCGCCCGTCAAGTGGAGCCTGTGGGGCCCACGACACGCGATTTTGTCAACGTTCTCAGAATCGAACCAAACTTGGGTCACAGGACCAGCGTATTGTTACGAGTCCGATGGCGCAAGTTTCGTCTCGATCCGACGTGTGTACACTAAGTTACCATGAAATTCAGAAAGGTCGGATACGGGGCGTTGTCGGCGGATACACGTTGATTCCGGTGTGCACGCACATCCGAATCAACTTCTGCGAAATCTCGCACGTCCGTATCGACGGAGCGCACGTATCAATGAAGACCGCACGTGACCAAATCGTCCCGTTTGGCGGGGCGTACTCAGTTCCGGGGTGAAACAGGGCGTTGGTTTTTCTGTTTTTGGATCGCGGTTCACGATCACCACAGGAAGCGATGCACCGAGCGGTTTACACGGGCATCGAGAGGGTCATGCAGGCTACGCGATGCAACAAACGGAATTGAAAACGGGGCAGCGAGGAGAGAGATATGGGTACCTGAACAGGGCTCGAGAAACCGAAGTTTCTCCGTGTCCGAGACGCGAAGTGTCCGTGTCCGAGCGACCTAGGGTTAGGGTTCCGAGGGCTCTGCTGACGGAGCTCGCCGGAGGAGGGCGGCGCTGCGGCCGGAGGCGGGCCGGAGGGGCAGGGGCGGTCGAGGGCGGTGCGGCGGCGCGCTGGGAGGCGGCGCAGGCGGCCGGCGGCTGGGCAGCGGGCTGCTGCGGGGTCGGGGCTACTGCCGAGGAAGAAGGAGGAGGAGGAGGAGGTCTGCGACGGCAGCGCTGGCGAGGGCGGGGCACGGCGGGGAGATGGCTGCGCTGCGGTGGCGCGGGCGGAGGATCTGGGCTCGGGGCTGGAGTCGGGCTCAGCGTGAGGTGGTTCGGGTCGGCTGCGGACGGAGGTGGGTCGAAGAGGGCTTGGCCGGAGTCGGGGAGGAGGTTTAAATAGAGGATAGGGGAGAGGGAACGGCCGACGGTTGGCCGGAAGAGGAAGGGAGGCGGTCCGGCCGTTCGGGGGAATAGGAAGGGAGCGGTCGCCGGCGGCGGTAACGGCCGCCGGAGGGGAAGACGAAGAGTTTGGGGGTTAGGGATTTAGGCGGTCGGGTCGGGTCGGGTTCTTAGCGGGTCGGGTCTGACCCGGATCCGACCCGTTAAGGGGTTGGGCCGGTTCGGGTAGACCGGCCGGTCCGGTTCAGTTTAATATTGGGTTCGGGTAAACCGGGTTTAATTAATTTGGTTTAATTAAATCAATAGTTTTTAAGGCTTTAAAAATCCATCCGGGGTCCAATAAATTTCCGAAAAATTACCCTATGTCCATATTTTCATTTTACACCATAAAATGTTATTTTCATAATATATTAATATTAATTAATAACATCTAAAAATTATTTAATTACAAAATACCTTGATTTTAATTTCAGAAAAATATCAGAAAATTACAGTAAATTGGGGAAAATTCAAAATTATAAATTTTTGAAAATCAGGGGGATTACAGCGGGGGCGGACGGCGATGGCGGGGAGGGGGGAGGGGGAGGAGGGGGTGAGAAGAAAAATGAAGAGAAAAATAAGGAAGGAGACATTTTCGTAATTTTTTTTGGTCAAATGGTTTGGCCGTCAATTCTGGACGAATTCCGTCAAAAGTGAAATGTCTTGTACATTATGAAAAAATTGTAAGGTGTACCTTTAATTATGGTAAATTAAGTAGAGGGTAAACCAAAATTTCTCAAATTAAAAATTGTACAAACGGTGAAACAAACATTCAATATATTTTTATTTATATCCAACCAAACCTCTAAGATATTTGGTAAAAATTTTAATAATCAATGTTTGAAACTTAGTGACATATATATGATTTGGATTAGGTGAAAAGAGTAAGTACCATCCTACTTTAAAAAAGGCCCAAAAGATAACTAGGTTTATAAAAAAAATATTAGTAAACACTTTTTAACCCATGCTTCTAAAAATGATGTTTCAAACCCAACTTTAATATAATTGAACTGTTGATATTTGGTGGGGTTTCTAATTTATGTGAAGAACATCTCAGAATACGACGAGTGTCATCAGTGGATCCAAAAAGTTCGAAGAGTCGAATGCGACAGAGATGGCTCGATTTGAACATGTACCATAGCCTGTGTAGAGCATATCGGAGAGTAACGTACACCGGTACACTGCATGTATGTCGTCGGCATACCGATGTCGGGGTTGAATGTCCAAAACAGATGTTTTATCAAAATCGTTGGGTCGAGATCAACGATCCAGATTATTTCAGAGTTGGGATGGTTTAAATAGAAGTTTAATAACCATAATCTCATTAGAACAACAAAAAAGGAGAGTTTTCTCGATGGTACAATTTTCTAAGAAGAATATCGGAGTTTCATGTGTTGATTTGAAGGAAGATTACTTCGATGAATTCTTCATTGGTTCTTCATTATCTTCTCGTCTTCAGTAACCCCTATATCTCATTGTAATATATTTTTATCTGTTTGAAGCATTACGATGATCCGTGTGGATCGTTGGAGAAATTTATAAAAAAGTTGGTGTACTTTCTTTATTTTATTAGTGAAAGCTTTTCCATGTTGGATTTGATAGTTCCGTAATTTTTTCGGTCGAATTTTTTTACACATAAATATTATAATATTTTTGTTGCCCTTGTGTGTGATTTAGATTTTTTTAGTCGTGTCTGGGTTTATGCTTTTCTTCCGTTCTCTATAAGTCCTTCCGATTTGAAAAACAATTTCCGTGTTGGTTCCAACAACATGCGCATGGTACAGCTTACAGAAGTTATTTTTGCTCATTCTTTCTAAAACGTTTATTTCAAAATTTACTTCAGCTTATCATTTTTTTAATCAAAAGTTTACTCAATTTTTTTTGTAATATCAGAGTACTTTCACATAAATGCCCTAAACTTCCGGTTTTGATATGTTAACATCGTGAACTATTTTTCTTATCGAGTTAATTCATGAACTTTTTTTTTTTCATTTAGATTTGGATATTCCGACTATATTTTTTTTTAGTTATTTGTATTTATTCTTCATTACTAATCCATAATTCTGTTTTTCTCATGTTTTAAATTTTATTACTACTACTCCCATCGTATCCATTTTTTAAGTGTTATTTGTATTTATCCAATTGATAATGTCCAACTCTTGAGAAATGTGGGGGCATGAGTAATAAATTTAATAGTAATGTAAAAAAGAGTTAGAGATAACAATGGAAGGTAAATTTTTACTATTATAATGAGGCTTAAAAACGGTTCAAAATTGAGTCATGTAGAATCGAATCCAAACAACCAAGGAGAGTACTACACATCCTAACCACATGAGTTATAAGAGATGTTTGACTATGGTTAGATAGTATTACGTAGTTAAATAATTAATCAAAATTTATTTATTTATTTATTTTTAATCACGTGAAGATATATATACGGTTTTAACGGCTAATTGTGTTCAAGACTCTTTATAAAAAGTTAAAATATATCCATAACAAATTATAATTAAAATATAATTAAATACTATAACAAATCCTATATATATATATATATATATATATATATATATATATATATATATATATATATATATATATATATATATATATCTTAATTCAAATACATTTGAATATTTAAACTATTTTATAATAATATTAGAAAAAAATTATTTTACGTACAAACGCACGGAAATTTACTAGTACAAATAACTCTTCATTTTTTCATGTAGTTCAGAGTCTTCAGAATGACCTCAACTGCCAATGCTAAGAGGCTGTAACATAACAACAAACCGAACTCAACTGGCTCTTATGGTCAATGAAAAGAGACTCTCTGGCTGGACGAAGATCTCGGGATCAAACTACGGGAGAGGTGTAGGGGCAATGAACCCAAATGACATGCAACGCTGTGTGCGTAAAGTTTCGTGTGTATCGCCAGACACCTAAAAAATTAAACAACAACAACAATAATAATTTCCTCTTTTTCATGTCGTTCTTTTTTTTTGTCATTTTTTGTCATTTTATTCGTTCTTTGTCGTTTTTGGTTACTTTTTGTCTTTTTTTCGTCGACTTTTGTTTTTTCTTTGTCGTTTTTGTTCGTTTTTTATTTTTTTTCTCATTTTTGGTCTTTTCGTCTTTTTGGTCTGTTTTTGTTATTTTTTTCTCGTTTTGGTCATTTTTTGTTTTTTTATATCATTTTTATCGTTTTTAATCATTTTTTGTTCTTTTTCGCTCGTTTTTTATCCATTTTTTGTATTTCTTTTATCGTTTTTGTCATTTTTTGTTGTTTTAATCGTTTTAATTTTAAAAAAAAACATAAATTTTAAAAGTAATTCAATAAAAAAACGAAAAAAACAAATAAAATGAAAAAAAAAACAAAAAGGACAAAATGAGAAAAAAAACGAACAAAAAACGAAACAAAATATCAAAAATCTATCCAAAACGACAAAAAATGAAAAAAAAAAAAAACGACCAAAAACAAAAAAACGACATAAAAAAAAATTGACAAAAAATGACCAAAATAACAAAAATCGATAAAAAAACGACCAAAAAAAAATAATAATTCAAAAACGAACCAAAAAGAAAAAAAATCAACCAAAAACACAAAAACGAATCGACAAGACAACAACAAATTATTACATTACAAACTCAATTACATTATATGGTAGGACAAACATATGAATGCAATTGACATTACATTACATGATTTGATTACATGCCAACCAAACATTGTAATGTAATTGTAATTCCATTACATTACAAACCCAATTACATTACAAATCCATTACATTACAAATCCAATTCCATTACGATCACGTTTACATTACGGTGAACCAAACGGAAGTGATTTATTAATAGTGCAACTATAAGAAAACTCCTATTTTCTTCTTTCTTTACTAAGACCACCTAATGTTTCAACATTTTCAATGAATATTTCAACGTTTCATCATCGCGATATGCTCTGTGATATGGGTTGCAATCTTTCATGAATTAGATGTGTTACAATAGAGTTGCAACGTTGGAAAGATGAATACCAAGATTCAAGAAATAAGGATTTAATCTCTCATAATTCACACAAAATACTCTGAAAACCAGCTTTCATCCGGATTTATAACCTAAAACCAAAACGCTAAAATAAATCATAACTTCTCTCTCTTAGCCACTAAGAAAGTAATGTAATTACTCATCTTTAAAAAAAAAAAAATTTATTTGTTTACACCTTTGTAGAATGATAGCAAATACCAGAATCAAGAATCATGACATCCATCAACAACATAATCTCCATCGTCCGCAAACATGTAGCAAAAAGCAATTATTAGCAACAACATCCAAAAGCAGAGGAAAATGGAAAAAAAAGAAGAGAAAAGAAATATCCACTGAGCTTTTGGTGTTCACTAGGGCTAAATTGCAAAAGCTTGATAGTTCAAGGTACTTAAGTGACAAAATGCACTCAGAAATTCCACCAAAAAGAGAAACTCAACCAATAACCATAACCAGAAAAACATCCAGCGGAAAACCAAACTACAATACCTCGAACCAAACTGAACTCTTTAGCCCTAATCCTTAGAAGAGATGCACTCAGAACATCATCCTGCTTGGGAGTGAACTGGGTGTGTTATGCTTCTGTACAAGTCAGAGCATCAGATCATACTTGATACTTGACCAGAACTTGTCATACTGCTGTACATCACTTTTTGGTCCTTGAACACTTCGAAGGAGTAGCCCACGACTTGTCGCTCCAGCTATGGAGCACCATAGAACAGAAGCCTAAGTCTGGAATCACATCTAAGATAACCGTATCTGATACAATGGCGAAATTCAGTCGGTGCCTGACATCTTAACACTGCTGATAAAAGTGTACAAGAAAACAGAAATCATGGACTCAATTAGATATTTAAATTGGAGGCAAACTGATTGACACCAATCACAACCAAATTGAGGGAACAGTTCATATTACAGAGGAATGAACCTTTATACAGTTGAAGGATTCATAGTTTGACCCGAACTGAGGGTTTCGGTATCTGGTGTGTGTCCGCATATGTAATATATATACATTCGTCCACTGGCATGTATCCACCATGTTGTATCCTACTATGCAAGGTTGGGGTGTCCCAATTGTGTTGTTGTTGTATCCAAGTATCTATGATTGTGCAATACAGACCAATACCTAGGTGGACGTGTATGTGGCACCACCAATTCCCTACCATCCACAACATTGATACTTGTAAAGTAGCAAGCCACCCCGTTACCAGGGTGCCGGTGTAATGCTTGAATCAAAATGAAAAAAAGTTGTTTATCATCTCAAGATGAGATGAAACATGCGGACCGCCTCCCCCCAACCCACACCCACACCCACCCCGCTGAACTCCACGTTGAACCCTACGCGGAATTTACGCGGAACCGTGCAGAACCACACTGAATGCGCAGAACCGGCGATGGACTCCACGTTGAACCCTACACGGAATCTCGCGTCCGATGCGTACATATGTGTGAAGTACAAAGTGTGCCATCAAAAAACCACTTTGCTCCCTTCGTCCACGCTCGAGTCCGAGTCGCTAGACTAGCTCTAAAGGAAAATACCCAAGAAAATGAGTGACAAAAACAAATATTTCTTAGAGGATTTGAACCCTGCCCTCTAGTAAAACATCCCATCGTACCAATCCACCATATTCAACTACACGGGGTATCACTCCCCATGTACAAAAGTCAATAAAAGAAAAATCTTATATTAAAATAAATACTTAGGGTTTGCCACATAGATGTTGAACCATTCTCTAGAAAACTATTTCAATAAACCCAACAACTTGCTGCAGGGACGAGCTGAAAATTCGGAAACTAAAGACAATTGTGAAGATGATCATGCCCGAATGAAAGAGAATATCTATCAAAGTAAGATTTGAATAGAAATTTGGTTTAATATTTGGCTTGATTTTATTGATGAGTGGGACTACATATATATAGGAGAGGCTAACCCCCCTCTCTACTATTCTACTAGATGTGGGACTAAACACCCACTAATACTCTCAACACTCCCCCTCAAGATGGACGATAGATATCAATTATTCCCATCTTGTTACATAGTTTAGAAAGACTCTATGAATTAAAACTCTTAGTTAGACAATCTACAACTTGTTCTTCTGAACGAACGTGATCAAGCTTTAATATCCTTTTTTTCTAGCTTCTCTTTGATGAAGAACCGATCGATCTCGATGTGCTTAGTTCTGTCATGCTAGACTGTATTGTTAGCTATACTTATTGCAGCTTGACTGTCACTCAGAAGACGCAACGGTGTTTCCTGATCCAGCTTCAACTCAGTCAGCAGTGCTCTTACCCACAACAACTCTGACACTCCCAGAGCCATAACTCTATATTCTGCTCCAGCAGTCGATCGTGCTACCACAGACTGTTTCTTGCTTCTCCATGAGATTATGTTACCCTCCACAAAGACACAGTACCCTGAGGTAGACCTTCTGTCATCCATACAGGTTGTCCAATCTACATCACAGTACCCCTCAACACCCATAAGTCCATTTTTCTTGAACCATAGCCCTCTTCTAGGAGTCCCCTTCAGATATCTCAGGATACGAAAAACTGCATCCATGTGGCCCTTCCTTGGATCATGCATATAGCGACCACTACATTCACAACAAATGAGATATCAGAGCGAGTGTGGCCTAGATAAATCAATCTGCCTACAAGTCTCTGATACCTCTCACGATCAACAGGCTCTTCTGTCTCTGCCCCCAACTTATCTTTCTGATCGATCAGAGTGACTGCCGATTGGCATTCCAGCATAACAGTATCTATGAGCAGGTCTAGTACATACTTTCTCTGAGAGAGGACGATCCCATCTCTTCCTCGAGCTATCTCGATCCCGAGAAAAAACCTCATCATTTCCAAGTCCTTCAAACTCCTTGGCGAGTTTTGACTTCAGCTGGGTGATCTCCTCCTCATTATCACATGTGATCACTATATCATCAACATACACTGCAAATATGGTGATGTGGCCTCTTGCATGCTGGAAGAAGACCGTGTGATCTGAATTGGTCTGACGGTACCCTATGCATGTGACAGCCTTCCTGAATCTATCAAATCAGGCTCGAGGAGATTGCTTGAGTCCATACAGTGATTTCTTCATCTTGCACACATTTTCCGTCGACATGTTTGTGCAACATCCCGGGGGAGGGGGGGTCTCCATATATACCTCCTCTTTTAGATCCCCATGAAGAAAAACGTTATTTACATCCAATTGATACAGCTGTCACCCATGGTTTGCTGCAAAAGAGTGTTCTCACAGTGCTTATCTTTGCTACCGGAGCAAATGTCTCATCATAGTCGATGCCATATGATTGAGTGTATCCCTTTGCAACCAATCTTGCCTTGTACCGCTCCACCTTACCTTCTGGTGTCTCCTTTACTGTGAAGACTCATTTGCATCCAACTGCTCTCTTTTCTTTAGGCAATGGAACAAGCTCCCATGTCCCATTTCTTTCGAGTGTCCAAAGTTCCTCTAACATTGCAGCTTTCCACCTTGGATCTTGCTTCGCTTCCTGCCAACACTAAGGCAAAGAGGTGGTGTCTAACGATGCAATGAATGCTCAATAAGTAGGAGATATATTAGAGTAGGATAAAAAAATGGCAATGTCATGTTCATAACCATAACGATTATGGGCTCTTCCCGCATTACTGCGATAAGATCTCCTTAAGGGAGCATGAGGTAGTGGTGGAGAGATCATACCATCCGAATCAGAGGGATCCGGTGCGGGAGGTGCATCTTCAAGAGTTGGGACAGGGTTAGGCGAGGGACATAGCACAGTAGGGGCAACAGGCACAGTAGGAAACTGTTGCTTTCTCCTTCTGTAGACTTGGAGCTCTGTAGATTGTTCCTCCCCCTGCACTGGAGCATCACTTTCTTCCTCCTGATTGTGTGTATCCTCATCACTTTCCCCACCCTCGCTCTCCTCCTTGTTCCCTTGGACCAGCTTCCATCATTGGGCATGGAACTGACCCGACAATCACGCTTGGGCCTATCTCCCCCTCACTCCTAACACCTCTTGTGTTAGGTGTGTCACCAAATGCGGAGCCATATCTGAACCATTGTGGTAGTATGGTTCCATCTCTCTGAATGTAACGTCCATGCTCACAAAGAGCCTTCGCTCCACCGGACTCCAACAAGAATATCCCTTCTGAGTCCCTGAGTAGCCAACAAAGACGCACTTCACTGCCCGAGGGTCCAGCTTTCCCACCGCAAGCCTGTTATCTTTCACAAAGCATACACATCCAAATACCTTTGGGAAACAATGTACTTATTCTCTCCTGTAAGCATCTCAAACGGTGTCTTCCATCCTAGCACCTGAGAGCACATTATGTTGATGAGATATGCAACCGTCAACACGGCATGCCCCCACAAGTGTTTAGGAACATTCATGGCAAACATCATTGACCGTGCTACTTCCAACATGTGTCTGTTCTTCCGCTCTGCCACGTCATTTTGTGCTGGTATATAGGCACACGAAGTCTGATGCTGTATCCCATGAGCTGATAAGTACTCTTCAATAGCCTTGTTGGTGTATTATGTTCCATTGTCAGATCTCAAAATCTTCACTTTAACACTGTACTGTGTTGTAACCCTGCGATAAAAATCTTGAAAGCATGCAAAGACATCACTCTTACTCTTCATTAGGTATATCCATGTGACACGTGTAGCAATCGATAAAGGTGACAAACCATTTAAAACCATTAACCGCGGTTGTAGGACAAGGTCCCCATACATCAGAGTGTATCATATCAAAAGCAACTAAACTTCTATTTCCAGAACTCACATAAGAGCTTCTGGTATATTTTCCAAACTCACACGCATCACAAACGAACTTTTGTTTATTAGCATTTTGATACATAGATGGATACATCCGACTCAGTAGACTGAATGACGAGTGTCTCATGCGCTGATGTTGAGATAATAACTCTGCTTCCACAGTTCTTTGCGGCTCCTTCGGTTGTGCGTCTTCCACCAGTGACGCTAGTGTTGCGTCCAGCCCACCCTTGTCCAAGTACCATAGCCCCTTATGCCAAGTGCCAGTCCCCAACCGTCTCCCCGTTCTCTTCTCCTGAAAAATCACCTTAGAAATGTCAAAGGAAACAACACAATTAAGTTGAAAAATAATGGCACTAATGGACAATAGATTAACAGGGGAAAATGGAGCATGCAAGATATCAGTAAGGGTTATGGAAGGGGTGCATTCAACTGTGCCTTTACCCAAAATGGCTCTAGCCGTACCATCAACGGTCTGAATGCTTTCAGGCGTCGTCAGGCGAGTGTAATTTTGGAACTCATTATGAGCACCCGTGACATGGTTGGATGCCCCAGAGTCAATTATCCAACCAGATCTGTGGATAGATGCCAGGGCATGAGCAGGTATACATGTGCTTGTATGGACACAGTAGATGATGTTATCCACGGAGGTGGTTGGAGTTGATGTCCCAGAGGTGTTGGCTCGACTGTCGCTGGTTCCAAGCTTCATGCTTTTCCATATCTCTAACATTTCTCTCATTAGGGGTCATATTGGGCGACTGACTCACTTTCCTCTTCTGCCAGGTTTGCCTTGTACCCTCCGGAATGATTACTTCTACCACCAGCATAGCCTCCTCTGCCACCCCTACGTCCCATACGGCTGCGTCATCGACGCTGGACTGGTTTCTCAGTGATTTCGTACATAATCTGATGAAGTGTCCAGGGTCTCCACAGTTGTAGCACCCTCCCCCTCCGGAAGGATTTAGGTTAAAAACTGCTAGAGCTGATTTTTCCTCCATAGAGCTAGTGGTGCTAGGCATCAGCTTCAGTCGTGCCTCTTCTTGTGCCATAGCAGCTATGGCCTCCTCCAGTTATGGCAGCCTGGGTTGAGCAAGTAGGATATTCCTCCTCTGCTCGAATGTTGGGTCGAGTCCATTTAGGAACTTCATCATCCTCTATCGCGAAACATATTCCATGAACTTCTTATAATGTTTCGCAAATACCGGTTCCACTTGCTCATCTTCTACGCCAATGGGGTCATAGTGGTCGAGATCTGACCAATACTTCTTTAGCAGAGCCGCATACTCAGAAATGGTATGATCTTCTTGAACCACCTTATCAAGTTTATCTTGTAATTGGAAAACCTTCATAGGGTTGCCCGACCCTGAGTACATATCTCTCAACGTCATCCAAATGTCACCAACACCCTCCATTGCTTCCACGTTGCCCGACACTTGGTCGGTCAATGAGGCTGTCAACCATCCAGCAACAATATTATTGACGATCTCCCACACAACAAATTTCTCTGAGGAGTAATCATCAGGTGCCTTGGTTTGGCCATTTATATAGCCAACCGAGCCTCTTGCCTTCAGAGTCCGCATCGCCTGACGCGACCACTTCAAGTAGTTGGAAGTACCCTCCAACTTTATCTTCAGTTTCTCTAACTTCCCCATTTTGTATGGTGAAGGATCCACATCTGCATGTGCACCACGGGAGCTAGTCTCGGTCAGCCTCTCGGAGAAGAGATCGTCCACCAAAGCCTTTATCTCTTGGGCAGTCATCTTGCCGTAGATCGTCTCCATCTTATTCTTGTCCTCTTCCATCAGTAAGATCAGCAAAACGGTGGCAGATCTAGATCTCCTACTTTGATCGTCGTCTTCTCCACGTCTAATGTTCCTCCTTCAGCGGCAGCGGTGTCCCTGAGAGTCGCTGCTCACGTTCCGTACACTGCTTCGACCCGAGGTCGCATGGCCTAACGAGAAGAAGGAACCGACAGTTGTAGTCGAGATCAGGAGTTCACACAAAAGTTCTCATTGATATACCTCGATCCAACTAACAACTATATAATTAATATTCCGATTACAACTTGCTGCTACAAAACAATAATCAGAAAATTAAATTTCTCGATATTCCGTGCAATCGCAGTTGCATATAGACAGAACCGAGTTACAACTTGCAGGAGAGAAGACAAAGAAGAAGATCGTCAGAGGTCGCCAGGATCGCAGCGGCAACAGCAGCAGCCGCGACAACAGCAGCAATAGCACCACCACCACCACCAGCCGCCGCCGCGGCGGGGGTGCAGGCCGACGACATTGCGGCGCGTGGCCAGGTGGCACTGGCCGAGGGGCGGCGCTGCGGTGATGGAGGGGCCGGCGGGAAAAGAAGGGAGGGGGGCGGTTGTGACAGGGTTAGGGTTAGGGTTTGGAGAAGGGTGGGGGGGGGGGGTTGGATCTGATACCAAATAGATATTTGGTTTAATATTTGGCTTGATTTTATTGATGGGTGGAACTACATATATATAGGAGAGGCTAGCCCTCTCTCTACTATTCTACTATATGTGGGACTAGACCCCCACTAATACTCTCAACAATTTGTTTTAGAACTGTACCAACACTACACATTTTAAAGACAATGGATTGGGCGATGAGTTTCCTAACCCAAGTCGATGCTAGAATCTGCCAGAGTTGGTAACTTTGATAGAACCATCTCCATTATCTCCAAGCTTGTCCTTACCTCTAGAGAAGTATCACCACTTCCAACCATGGAGCATTTGGGACAGACAGATTAACTGCTTGAGAAGATCAGTGGCTCATGTTCATGTTTTGTAATTCAGTGTAGCTCTCTCAACTTTACTCGTTACTACTATAACTAGGAGGAACACAATAACTCCAGAGTTGTGAGGAGATCAGTGGCTCATTTTCATGTTTTGTAGTTCAGTGTAGCTCTCTCAACTTATTTCTTTACTATAACTAGAAGGAACACAATAACTCCAGAGTTGTGAAGGTTAAATATTTACGCCCTGCCAAGTCGAAGGCCCTTTATTGTGGGCTGAGAGCTAAATTTGGCAGCAGTATAATGCCCTTTATTGTGGGCTGAGAGCTAAATTTTGCAGCAGTATAATTTCTGTTTGCTTCAGATGGGCTTGAGCCTTGCTATGAGGCGCAAGCGCGCATCAGAAGGGGGGCCTCACTCAACCAACACTGAGGTGTTAAGGGATGAGCCTCACGCCTGAGGCACACTTTTCTCAATTATGCACATGATCCACCGGTAGTTGTCGAGATTTGCCTATGGATATAGACCTCTCACTCCACTTATAAGTTGTCAGGATTTTGCGGATAGGTCCATCCAATAGATTAAGGTTGAGAGAAATTCTCCCTAACACAAGCTCACACTCAGATATGTATAATTATATGTAAATTAAGCTTGCTTAGTTTTATCTAAGGCTAACTCAGTATTATTTTATTTTTTGGATAATCTAAGGATTTCACAGTAAAACATCAGCCGGAAGTAAGAAGAGACAAATGAGAAAGCTTCAAATAACTTGAGAAGGCAAACTAGATGTTGGCAAGATAGGGCAAGAAAATAACAAGATAGCCGTGGGTTCTTAACGTTGGCGGTGAGACAACCAGTTGGCTCCAAAATCAAGAATACGTCTGTGGCTACTTGGGCAGCCACTACTATTTCACAGGCATGCTAGACTTTGCACGCACTCCAGTTTGGAACAAAAATTATACCTTGATCCAGTGAAATTAGGGAACGGTATACACATGTGAACTTTAAGTGTACTTTCCCAATAATCTTGAAAGACGTCAAGATTATGTACCTAGCTCAATATTTAGCTAAAAGAATGCAAGGGTGCCACACTATGTGGCTTAATATGTCATAGAAATGAGTGCAATTATCAATAACAAATCATATCATCTTACCTCTTCGTCTAGACTCTTTATAGTCTAGGGGAACTTTAAGGGTGCCACTTGATTGCATGAGCTTAAACTGCATATCTAAAATGTAACTATATCTATCTGCCAACTGGCTACTTAGGTCTTATGACATCACCCTCTTATGTCATAGTTACCTTAGACGGAAATTTGGCACCAATATAAAGGGTTGGCATCAGGTTGTCAGTCGGTCATAAAAACTTTGACAAACTTTGATGGAACTTTGTTATGCTCCATAGTCATCCCCATTATGATGGAAGAAGACTTGGATGATGATTATGAATGCAAGGGTGCCACACTCAGGGCTTGGATGATGTGAAGAATGAAAGGGTGTCACACTGGGAGAATTGCACAATTTAAGAATAACATAGACTTTGGAGGTTGGATCAAATCCTACTCAGAATGCTATAACTAACTTCAGTAAATTGGTTAGTAGGTCTTCTTATAATTAAAATTACTTTCACAAGATTCTCTAGAAGGAAAAGAATATGCTTGGAAACTCTAAGTACTATGAAGTTCATGTCTTTTCGATCAAACTTCAGTAACATACTTTGCCAATTCGATATGGCCGATAGTGGTACAATTTGGCATGTCCCAATCCGGTAACGATCATTATCAATACTAATCGATACTTATGTTAGGAAAAAAATTTGATCATTTCGACAGAGAAAATTGAACAAGAAAACCTATCAACAACCACCTAAAATCATAGTAAGGTTGTAAATGTGTGTAAATGTAGAAACTTATTTATCGCAGGTAAACCAATTAGCAAGGCCGACTATTATTTCATTCAATTTCAAAACTACTAAAAAACAAGCCAAAATACTTAAAATTATACTTAAATGTATAAAATATTTTTTTCTAAATGTTAATAATTATTTGTTTTTCGGTACTAAAAAACACGATACTCCGATCCGAAACCGTCCATACTATCGATACCACCGATCCAGATACTCATTGGAAGAGTCGGATACCGATTTCGATACTGATATTGCGAACCTTGTTCGGTACACTACAAGCATCCTTTTGATTATCCAATTCCCTTGAGCTCTGAAACCATGCGGACTAAACCCAAGAGGTCCGATACCGATACGACCGATACAGAAAAAATTTGGCATGTCCCTATCCGATACCGACATATACCCGATACTGACCGAGACCGACATTGGGTCGCTTTTTCGGTCAATTCAGCAAAGAAAATTGAAAAAAAAGACCAATTAACAAGGGTGTAAAATCATAGTAAAGTTGTAAAAGATGTAAAAAAAAGAAAAGTTATCTATCATATGTAAACCAATCGGCAAAAATGACTACTATTTCATACAATTTCAAAACTACTAAAAAACAACACTGAAAATACTAAAAATTATGCCTAAATGTACAAAATATATTTTCTAAAATGTTAATAATTTATTAATAATTATTTGTTTTCTGATACCAAAAAACCCGATACTCCGATCCGAAACCGCCGATATTGCCGATACCGCCGATCCTGATACTCATAGGAATAGTCCGATACTGATAGTGCGAACCTTAATTTTATTGCTCCGTTACCATGATGAGTGTCTACCATGTGGTAACTGTAGAGTTTCATAAATAGTAGAGTATTACAGTGGAGAAATCATTTTTGATTAGTTTCATTGTTGCACCAGCCAAACACTGTTACAAATAGAGAACCCTGAAAACCCCTTCTAAGTCTCATGTTTATTAAGGAGAGTTGATTAACTAAAACATGTTTTGACGATGACTTCACCATTAATGATTCTCCCAATACCCTCACCGTGTCAGATTTCCCATGGTATTGCAAGGTTTGCAACACATTTAGAGCATCTTTATTGATCTGACACATTGATCTAGAACATATTTTCTTTGTATACCCTCCATATCTGTCGAGTATAATACACTTTTCTTTTGCGTATAATACATTTTATTAAGCCCTAAGCAGACAAATGTAGACCTTATTATGTTTCAAATCTCCTTGATATCTTATCTATTGGTGTTTCTAAAGTAGACCCAAAATTAGTCATCAGATGTTTACACACATCAAAGACAATAGCATAGACTTCATACACTTTGTGTTTTCATTTTTCTAGTAACTATAGCACATAAAAAAACACAGTTTGCATGAAAAGAATTATTGACAATAAGAATCATGAAGAATAGATAATTTGACACTTTCTGCTCTGATTCAGATTGCTATATAGGTATTTTAACCAGACAACTCTAGGACAGATGTTCAGAAATAATCTGTATTGCAAATTAAATTGTTATAGCTTTACTTGTAAAAGATTACCTCTGAGATGGGACAGGAAGACTCATGCTACACTATGCTCTCTTCGTGACATACCAATTCTTCGTAATTCTCGTAGGTCGGAAGCTATCTCCTGAATAAATTGTATGCCACTGTCCCCATTTTTAAGAGAGTATATAGTGTGTTCAAGAAAATTGTTATCTTCTTCGAGTGCCTCCAACCTTTCATTTAGGTGTGAAACTTCAAGTTGAAGAGCAGCTAAGTTCGCTTTAACATCAGTTGACAATGTCTGGCTCTCATTATTAGAGGTAGAAGATACAAAACTTTCCTTATAATAGTTTCTAATAGTTCCTTGCGATGACAAACTAGAGCTTGTTTTAGCATTAGAATCCTCCCTAGATAGAGAAGAGTCCTTCGACAACATCCCATCGGCCATATGACTGTGTTCCTGAGGCAGACTATTCCACTGAGGTTGCTCCAAATTAGTACTCCTAGTTTCCACATCAGAATACTGACCATTTGTCTGCTGATTAATTTCTTCATTATCATATTCACATGGTTTATTGAGATGCATGTCTTTTTCCATATCAAGTCTGGAAAAGAGATGCAACTTCTCCTCCAACCTTTTCAAGCAATCCAAAATATAAGCCTTCTCATCTTCAAATCTCAACAAAGGATCATGCGAATTAGCTGATTCAGCCTGCTCAAACTTGCTAGAATACCTGAATTTCTTATCAAGTGCAATAGTAGGGTTATTTTCTACTGCAAGTGAAGGATCAGACAGTTTTCTTACATTCACTTCCAATGACCTGCCACCAAACTTCTTGCAATAGCTTTCTATGTCTTCTTCAAGATCTTGTATATCCTTTTCTCTTTCAGCAAGTAGCTCGTTTGACTTATGAAGGGCCTCTTGGTCATATTCTGCTTGCTCCTCCATCATTCTCTGGTACTGCAGGGCCTCCATCTGCATCGCAGCTTTCTCCTCCTGTAATCTAGTAATCATGGCCATTGCTTGATTTGCTGCAATTGCAGAAGCACTTCTTTCTTCTTCCAACTCCTTATATAGAAGGTACAATGACTTCCTGTCCAACTCAAGCTGTCGTTTCAACCGATCAACTACACTTTCTCCCTCAATTTCACTAACTATACTCCCGTTCAATGACTCCAAACCAGACTCGTTTCTGTCAATAGATACCCTCTTCGTGATGTTCTGCAATACGGCAGAGCTAGATGTATCGGAGAACTTGAAATCATCTCCTTGACCTTGCCATCTTGGACTAGGGCTAAAATCATTCCAGGGAGATTCAAGACCACGAGAAGCAGATATTTGTGAAATTAGTATCTTTAGATCTTCGTAAACTCGAAAAGACTCCCTCCCTGTAATTACTTCACTGACACTAGGAGATGCCAAGTTGCTTTTATAACCAGTAGCAAATTTGTGAGCATCATTTAGATCCCTATGAGTGGGCACAGACAGACAAAGGTCCCCAGTAGTTTGGCTAATCTTTGAAGTTACTTCAGCCGAAGTCGAAGCCTTGGAACCCTGCTCACTTGAAGTTGTAGAGAAGCAAGCAACATTGCGATCTTTTGAAAGAGCTGTTGGAGAAAGATGATTTAGAGATGATGAACTTAAAAAACTGTAATGCTTACCAATCTAACGAAGGAAAAGAAAGGAACTCACCTTTGGCTTCTGCAACTTCTGAAAGAAAGTTCTCGGATATGGTTCGACAAGGTGCAGGAGGAGTATTCCTCACTTCAATTTTGTTCCAGTTGATTTCTTCCAAACCATGCTCAACGGCCACAGTAGACACCATTGATGATACATCATTAGACATGCCTATATCACCTAGCTGTTTCTCTGGGATTGGAAAAGACGAGTCCAGTGTAATAGGAGCTGTATGAATCAACTTCTCCAGAGATGCATCATCTGAAAGTGTTGCTGGTAACTGATTGGGAATTAAAGTATCAGGCATTGATGGTAGACATCGATCCATAACATCTTCCTTGTGATCTCCAACTTCATGACAAACAATAATCCCACCGTCATTGTCCAAGAATGGGACCTCCGACTCGGAATCAGATGTACCATTAACTTCACTGTACCCAGTACGAAACTCGTGGTCAAATCCACGATGTCCTGAATGATTAATTACCGGTGAATCCAAAGACTCCTCAAGTATCTTGTTCAATCCAGCCTGATGATGTTTATGTCCTGGTGACTTTGAGAAAGAAATGTCATTTCCATTAACATTATATTTGGTGAGATTGTTTTGAAGCAAGCTAACAGAGTCTAACTTCTTTCCGAGTGGCACAGAACAACATGAACAATGGTTTCTGACTAAATAATCAGAGTCAGGAGTCTTCAGTAAAGGAACTTCTGCTACACCTCGTCCATGAGAAATGTTTGGAAGAATAAAATCTCCGACAGTGTCATCGGTATCTGTCCCGATCTCATCCACCAAAGATCTATGCATTTCAGGTTTGGACTGCTTCTCTGTGGCAAATGTAGTGAGGCAGCCTTCACACATTTCATGGGCATTGGCAAGCTTTCGGTGAACATGGCAATAAGACCACAGTGAGATCTCTGATTTATGGAATTCACAAATTAAATCCCTATAAAATCCTGGCTTCTCTTTACCGAATATATGATCCAGCCTTGAGCATAGCAGGCAAGGGGTTTGTAGCTTATAGAAACGAGCAAATTCAGTGACCAGGTAAGAAAATGCCGCATTAAGGAACAGAAGCAGCATCAATGACCATTCAAGAACAGCATATGATAGAACAGATGAGATCCGGCAGGCGTCTACATGGTTTCCAATTTTAGATGTTGAAGCCATAACCATAATTGCTTAAATTTCCCGGTGTAGATAAAGAATGGCCAGGCAGATAAATTGGATCTCTCCAAAGAAGAAAGATGGACTCAGACTCCCATACTGTGAATGTAAACACTATGAACACCAACATGGTCATATAAGTACAAGAAGAGAAAACTATACTTGAGAAGAAAAAAAAAAGGATAAAAATTGACAGCTTCAAACAAAGCCCAGCATTTAATGTGGGAAGAAGTATGCAGGTTGAATGCAGCTAACGAGAATACTAGTTCACACTTCACACTTCTTACAATGGATCCGAACTTTATTGTTTTGTCATGCTATTGCCCTAGATTTGCTGCATTTGCATCTACTACATTAATGTCAGTAAAAGGTGCTTTGAATGCATGCAAAATCCTAAATACTTCCACATAAAAGGATTTAGGTCAGAGTTTTCTGTGCAACGTCCTATGGTCTGGTGGCAATTAAGATATTTATTCTCAGAACACATGTTAATTGGAAGAATTTTGGATTTAAATACTAAAGTAATAGAGTACCGATTAGCAACATTCTGTTGATGTTGGGTGGAGTTCCCAACCTATGTGGAGAATATCCCGGAGTGCGACGAGCGTCATCCATGTGTCGGAGAAGCTCAAGGAGTGCGACAAACGCCATTCGTGTGCCAGAGAAGCTCGGGTATCGGAGCAGAAGTTCAGAGCAGAGAGCAGCTTGAGATTCTGCCCAGAAATAACAGAGTTCGGTCTGAACTCTGTTTTCCACCGAGTTCGGTCCGAATTCGGTCCCTATGGGGCAGAACTATGTTGGCACGAAAAACTGAACTCGGTCTGAGTTCGGTTTTGTCGGGCTGTGCGAGTTTTGGGGTGTTTATACACCATTTGAGCAAATCTAATGATCCAGATTTGTTATGGAATTGAGGGGTCTATATATGGGTATTTTCTAACCTTAATCCATACGCATGCAAGTTAATGCTTTACAACTTTTGGAGAGGGGATTAAAGGCTATTTCGAAAGGGAGATCGTTCGGTCTTTTTGGTTTGGGGGAACGGTTTTCGCGTTTCGTTCCCAACAATGCGGTATCAGAACTTTGGGTTCAAAGTATCCGGTGTCTGAGTTGATAGGCAAGCCAAGGAAAAGAGATGGACGCAAAGCCGGTGCGCGTAGTAAACCTAAACAGTTCCAATTATCACTATTAACGAGCAAGATGAAAGATTTATTGTTTGTCAAGAAGCTGCATATTCCGATATTTGCTTCCGAGAAATCCAATGATAAATTCGAGGACTGAAATTTCGAGCATATACATGTGTGTGGTTATATCAGGCCATTTGTTGACGAAAACGTGTACAATCACGTTGTCAATATAGAGCATACAAGAACACTTTGGGAGAAGATGGAATCTTTGTACGCGAAAATACCGGAGTAAACAAGTTGTTTCTGGTCCGAATGATGATGAGTCTGTTGTACAAAGATGGTACGTCTATTAAGGATCACCTGAGTGAGTTCCAGGACGTGGTTGACCAGTTATCCATTATGGGAGTAAAGTTCGACGACGAAGTTCAGAAAATGTGGTTGATGTATACGTTGCCAAACTCATGGAAAACCGTACGAGTGTCCATGATGGCTTCTGCTCCAGAAGGCGTAGTTAGTTTGGAGTTGCCAAAAGTGAGGTACTGGATAAAGAAATGCATAGAAGATCTCGGGGCACTTCATTCACATCCCACTCAGAGACGCTCGTTTCAGAGAGTCAATCAGGGGTCCGGACGATGGCAGAGACAAGAGCAGAGGAAAGTCAAGGGTTGGTACGATGACTCTGAGTGCTACCATTGTAGCAAGAAGGGCCACATCAAATAAAATTATTTCGTTTGGAAGAAAGAGAAGAAGGACGACAAGAGAAAGCATAGTAAGAACACAACAGCGACTGCCTCAGCACATGGAGGTGATGTGATTATTGTAGGTAATGAGGTAGTTGTGAACCTCGTTTGTGATGACAATTCTTGGCTGATGGGCTCAGAGGCTTCAGCGCACGTATCGCACAACAGAGACTATTTGCCACTTACACAACAGGAAACTGTGGAGTATTGAAGATGTGCAACGGAGATGTGTCAAAGGTTGTTGCTATTGACAATGTGCATTTGAGAACTAAGACATGTAGTTCTTGTTCTCAAAGATATTCGTCATGTTCCTAATATCCGTTTCAACCTGGTGTCGATTGGAAGGTTGGATTAAGGTGGATTCTTCAATCTCTTTGAAAACGGTTAGTGGAAGCTTTATAGGGGTTCTATGGTGATTGCTAGAGGAAGCAAGAAGTTTGGTCTCTACTATATGGAAGGGAGCGCATATGGGACACAGGATGTGAACGTAGTCAGTGATGCGTTTACTGAGTTGTGACACAGTCGACTTAGCCATATCAGTGAGAAGGGAATGAACTACTTGTTGAACAAGAAAGTAATTTTAGGGCTCAAATCTACAAAGTTGGAAAGATACACGTACTGTTTGGCGGAAAAGAAAAATATAATGTCTTTCCAAAGTCACCCAACTTCAAGGAAGCTAGCGTTGCTCAAGTTAGTTTATTCGGATGTCTGCGGTCCTATGAAGGTAAAATCTAATAATTATGCTTCTTATTTTGTGACTTTTATTGATGATTGTTTCAGAAAAATTTAGGTCTATTCTTTAAAGACCAATGATCATGTATTGCCTAGTTTCAAAGAGTTTCAGGCCTATGTTGAAAGAAAAACGGACAAGAAGTTGAAGTGTGTTCGGTCTGACAATGGCGACAAATACATTGGTCCCTTTGATGTGTATTGCAGAGAGCAAGAGATTCAACACAAGAAGACTCCGCCAAAGACACACCAGCTCAATGGTGCAGCGGAGCTCATGAACATGACATTGATTGAGAGGGTACGATGTATGCTTTCAGAAGCAAACTTACCGGACAATTATTGGGATGAGACTCTCAACATTGCTGCTTATGTTATAAATTTGTCTCCTAGTGCTTCTTTGCAGGATGATGTGCCTAACAAAGTATGGTACGGCAAGGAACTGTAATACAGTTACCTTCGAGTATTTGGTTGTAAGGCCTTCGTGCATGTACCGAAGGAGGAGAGAACCAAACTTGAGCCAAAGACGAGACAGTACGTTTTTGTCGGCTATGGTCGGGATGGGTTTAGCTATAGACTCTACGACCCAGTGGAAGGAAAGCTCTATAGAATCAAGGACGTGGTATTCGTCGAGGATCAGACCATGACCAACACTCAGGATTCCGAGATGTCCTTTGAGGCTGAGGAATTGCCTGAGTTAGAGTCATCACGCTTCGAGCTGTTTCCAGATGACACTTCAGAGAATCCAGTTATGGGATAGTCAGTACATGGAGATACTCTCAACCTTGATCATCAACTTGTTGATGGTGGTCAGGGTGACCCTCAGGAAGATGAGCATGTCGATGAGGCAATTCTTGAAGGGAATAAGGTTGTCAATATACAACCAGCACCAGAGGTTCCGTGAGGAGCACGATAGAGCATCGACTATCCATGAGATACTGGTCAGATGAGTATGTGGTATTGACTAACAGGGGAGAGCCCAAAAGTTTTGCAGAGACGATGGAAGACGAATACAGGCAGGAGTGGATGCAAGCCATGCAGGAGGAGATAAGTTCCTTATAGGTAAACTCCACTTATGAGTTGGTGCGGTTGCCAAAGGACAAGAAGGTTTTAAAAAATCGATGGGTGTTCAGAGTGAAGCAGACAGAAGATGCTACCTCGATACAAAGCAAGTCCGGTAGTTAAATGTTACAGTGAGAGTAAGGACGTAGATTTCGATGAAATTTTCTCACCAGTCGTCAAGTTATCATCTATTTGGGTGGTGCTAGCATTGGCAGCCAGTTTCGACTTAGAGGTTGAGCAGATGAACGGCAAGACGATATTTCTCCATGGTGATTTAGAGAAGTTATACATGGAGTAGCCTGGAGGATTCTGTGAGCATGACAAGTCACATTTAGTCTGTCGGTATGGTCTGAAACAGGCTCCGAGACAGCGGTACAGAAAGTTCGAGTCTTTTATGGGAAAGCATGGTTATGCACGTACGACTTCAGACCATTGTATGTTTGTGAAGTATTTTGCCGACGATAATTTCATCATACTATTGCTTTATGTAGATAATATGTTATTGGTGGGTCGAAATGCCACCAAGATAGCGGAGTTGAAAAGCCAACTGGGCGCGACCTTCTCTCGAAGGATTTGGGTACATCGAAGACTATTATTGTAATAGAGATCAGCCGAGAGAGAGTCCAATGTGCTTTACTTGTACCAAAAGTTGCTCACGCAGTTGACATAGTTAGCAGATATCTTTCCAATCCTGGAAGGGTACATTGGAGTGCGGCCAAATGGATTATACGATACCTTCAGGGCACCGCTGATTGTAAACTTTCATTTGGTAGTGACTAGCTGAAGCTGGTCGGATATATTGACGCTGATATGGCTAGAGATATAGATACGAGAAGATCGACTTTAGGCTACGTTATGATGTTCGCTGGTGGGGGCAGTTTCGTGACCGTCGCGGTTGCAGAAATGTGTTGCCTTGTCTACGACAGAGGCAGAGTTCATTGCGACGGAGTAGAATTGCAAGGAGTTATTATGGATGAAAAAATTTCTGCAGGAAATAGAGCTTAAGCAAGAGCAATATGTTTTGTATCGCGATAGCCAGCATGCAATCCATCTTAGAAAGAATCCGATGTTTTATAGTCGGTCCAAGCATATTACAATTCAGTATCATTGGATACGAGATGTGCTTGAGGCAAATGGCGCGACGCTTAAGAAGGTTTACACGGAGGACAATGGAGTGGATATGCTCACGAAGGTTCTACCAAGGAGAAAGTTCGAGTACTGCAGGCGGATCGTCGGGAAGACGAGCTCCTCCACGTAGTTGGAAATGGGGAGATATGTTGGTGTTGGGTAGGGTTCCCAACCTATGTGGAAAATACCCCGGAGTGCGACGAGCGTCATCCGTGTGTTGGAGAAGCTCAGAGAGAGCGACGAGCGCTATCCGTGTCTCGGAGAAGCTCAGAGAGAGAGAGCGACGAGCTCCATCCGTGTCTCGGAGAAGCTCAGGTATCGAAGCAGAAGTTATGAGTACAGAGCAGTCTGAGATTCTGTCCAGAAATATCAGAGTTTTGTCCGAACTCGGTTCCCCACCGACTTCGGTCCGAATTCGGTCCCTATGGGACAGAAGTACGCTCGCACAAAAAACTGAACTCGGTCTCTGTTCGATTTTGTCGGGGTTGTACGAGTTCTGGGGTGTTTTATTCACCGTTGGATCATATCTAATGGTCTAGATTTGTTGCAGAATTGAGGGGTCGATATATAGGTATTTCCTAACCCTAATCCATACACATGCAAGTTAATGCTTCACAACTTTTGGAGAGAGAAAGAGGATTGAAGGCTATTTTGAAGGGGAGATCGTTCGGTCTTTTTGGTTTGGGTGAACGGTTTCTGCATTTTGTTCCCAACTCATCCAATCTATAAGATACATAAACATGGAAGAATCACCCACCATCCACAAAAAGCATGATATTTTTTTCTCAGATCCAGAGAGAAAAAAAAAATGAATTCTCTCTCAACCAGACCTCTTATGTTTGGAAAGCTCTAATTGTACAAGAAAATGACAGAACTTGAGGATATTGCATGATAATATAGGGATCTCCATAACATACCTCATGTCAATTTTCCCAGAGAAACAAAAAGCATTTGAGTCTAACATACAAGGTTGTTAGCTTTGATTAGGCCAAATGAGCAAATTAAACAACTTTCACCTAATTGATAGCCAAAATGGCCATCAAAACAATTAATAATGCATACAAAAGAACCAATTGTGCAAAATTCAATCAACAAGCATGTAACAAAGAGGTAAGACTATTTCACTTAGTAACCCAAATGATTAAATTTAAACTTTTTCACCTAATTGATAGCTAATTAAGAAACTCATATCACTGAAACAGCTAGAACCAATTTTGCAAAAATCACCTAACAAAGATGCATCAAGAAGCAAAAGTATGCCACAATAGTAGAAGAAATGATCAAAGTAGCCAAATTTCCACCAAACTGAGTGGTAATTAAGAAAATCCTGATTATAGAAACAACTAAAAGTCCACATAAAGTACCAATTGTTCAAAATCCAATCACTAAACATGTAACAAATAAGTAAACCAAATAATCAAATTAAGAAAACCCTGATCATAGAAACAACTAAAAGTCCACATAAACTACTGTGCAAAACCCAAGAACAAAACAAACTACTGTGCAAAACCCAAGCACTAAACATGTAACAAATAAGTAAGCCCAAATAATTCATTGTAACCAACTTTTCACCAAATTGATATGTAACTAAGAAAACCAAAATCATAGTCACATAAAGAATCAATTCTGCAAAGTCCGATCAACAAACTTGCATCAATTAAGAAAAATAATACTTCAATAATAACCCAAATGAACAAAGTAACCAACTTTTCACCAAATTGATAGGTAACTAGGAAACCCCAGATCAAAATCACATATAAGAAGTTGTAGTATGGCCGTCCGGTGATCGAAGAAGCTTGGGAGGAGTGGAAGACACAAGCGGTGAGCAACATAAGAGACAAACCTCCCAAGTGCTACAGGAACTGCCATACCTATTTTACAACCGGTATACCTCTAGCTACAGTTAACCTGTGTACCTCTTTTGGCAACTGGTATACCTCTTTTGGCAACTGGTATACCTCTTTTTCCGGTACGTAGTGAACACAAAGTGCTCACTTGGATCGGAATTCTAGTTCGGACGGTTTTCGGTGGGATTTGGTAAGTCTTCGATGGTTCGGACTGCTCCTTACTTTGGGAAGTTTAAGAGAGTTATATTAGGAAATTTCTAACCCTAATTTAGTGGCCAAAGCTTTTGGAGCATAGCGAAAAATAAGATAATAGAGAGAGGAAGACAGGTTGTGATCTCGTAAGGAAAAGTTTGTGCGATACGGTAATTCTTGTAAGATTTTCTCTACTATTCAATAAAGATATTCTTGTCTTGTGGATATAGGTCCCTAGGGACTTAGGTCAATATTTGGCTAAAACGTATTAGATATTGTGTTCTTGTTTTGTTAGTGTTTGGTATCTTTGTTTATTTGTCGCTAAAGAGAACTCTCGGTTTTTGCATATTTGTTAGAATCAATATCAGAGCTAAGAGAACCAAAGGCTCTTCAATTACGTTGATCTAGGTCAACGGTATGTGACGACATTGGTCCACTCCCTATCTTCTTAGATCTTAATTCTTGAAGTTATTGATTCATAAGGATCCGAGAGAGAGAGAGAGAGAGAGTTCTACTTTGGAATAAAGGATGAAGAATAATAAAATCAATAACACCAAGTTCGAGTTGGAGAATTTTAACAGTAAAAGAAACTTCTCGATATGGCAAATAAAATCATTGAAGTTTCCTTTACGGTCACTGAAGCACCATTACACCAAGTTCGAGTTGGATAATTTTAACAGTAAAAGAAACTTTTTGCGTATTCGTTAGAAAATCCAACCAACATAGATGCACAAAAGAATCAGAATTGCACTTCAACAGTAGCCCAAATGACCAGAGTAGCAACTTCCCTCCAAATTGTGCAAAATTCAATCAGTAAACATGTATTAAAGAAGTAAAGTTCAACACTAGCGCCCAAATGATCAAAATTTCAAGTCTTCAACCAATTCGTAAGTAACTAAGAAAAGACAGAACAAATTCACATAAAAAGGACAATTTTGAAAAAATCAACAAATAAATATGCTACAAAGCAGCAAAATAGTCAACCAATTTATATTCATCAAAGAAGGAAAATTATACTACAGCAATAACCCAAATGATCAAAGTAACCAAAATACCACCAAATTGATATGCAACTAATGAGCCCCAGTCTAAATTCACAGATATAAATTTTGCGAAATCCAATCAATAGACGCATCCAAGAAGCAAGAATTTACTACAACAGTAGCCCACATGATCAAAGTAACAACTTTCCACCAAATTGTGCAAAACTCAACCAATAAACATAATATTGAAAAAGACGGATCAAAGCCACAAAAAGGAAGCAATTTTGATATGCAACTACGAATTCAACAAATAAATATGCGTCAAAGCAGCAAAAAAGTCAACCTATTTATATCCATCAAAGAAGGAAATTTATACTTCAGCAATAAACCCAAATGATCAAAGTAACCAAAATATCGCCAAATTGATATGATGCAACTAAGAAGCCCCAGACTAAATTCAAAGATATAAATTTTGCGAAATCCAACCAGTAGCATCCAAGAAGTAGAACTTTACATCAACATTAGCTTAGCCCAAATGATCAAAATATCAACTTTTCAACTAATTCACAAAGTAACTAAGAACAGACGGATCAAAGCCACAAAAAGGAAGGAATTTTGAAAATAAAAAAAAAACAAACCAATAAGTACTCATCAAAGAAGCAAAAGCATACCTCGATATTAGAAGAAATGATGGGGGAGAGTGGAATAGTGATCTGGAGTTTGGGAATTTGATGGCAAGAGAGAGAGAGAGAGAGAGAGAGAGACAAAAGTGGTGGATCTCAACCCCCGGAGTAGAAAATATTTGTATGCTTACAAAAACTAAGAGCTTGACGTCAACAGGAAAAGTCGGCTTGTGTTTTGGGACATGGACAGGAAGGCACGTTTTGCAGAAAAGGTCCAATGTTTCTGACAGTGTAAATTTCAATTCTCAAAGGAGGGATTCAAAGGACTTAGAAAATAGAATGTGGTAAATGAGAATTTTATGTTATTTTTTCTTGTGTAATTTTTGCAAGAGCAATATCTTTTTTCACCTTTATCTATTCTTGAGGCTTGAGTAAATAAGGGTAAATGAGGAAAAAAAAATGCCAGGTCCTGTTTGGATGTCCATTTAAACTCAACACTACGACTTTAAACGTCTGGTGTTTGGATATTTACATCTAAAAATGTACACTCTAATATTTTTTTCAAAAATTAACATTTAAACTCTTTTTTCAAAAATTTGAAAAAAGAGTTTCCCTATGCCTACAACTAAATGATAACAACATTTCTATAATAGGCCACGTGACTGGCCTCCATTGAAGGAGAGAGAGGAGAGGTGGGGTCGGATAGGACCCATATAGCAAAGGGAAGAGAGAGGTTGTAGGAAGGTTGTAAGCATTTGGTTGTAAACTTAACATTTTTCTTTAAAAAAAAAAAAAAGGTGTGTTTACACTCTCTTTTAAGAGAGGGGAACACCCACCTCCCCTTCTCTCGATTCTCTCACCGTTCCTCTCTCTCTCTCTCTCTCTCTTCCCCCACCGTCTCCATGGGCTTGAAGAAATGGAGAAAACTATCTCCATGGACGACGAGGAGCTCCTCCAACGACCTCTCCTCCTTCGCCCTCCTCCGTCTCTAGACAACCTTTCCTCCTTCGTCCTCCGTCCGATCTCCTCTCACCGTCGTGCCGAGTCAAAGTATCTCCGACGGTGACATCTCCGATCCTAAGCCTAACTGAAAAGATTTGACAGAGCATCCTCGGTCGGAGGAGAGAGGAGTCACTTGTCCGGAGTCTGCTAGCGGCGGCGAGGCCTTCCATGACGACCATGGCTGGCTTCGAGGAGGACGGCGGCCGACACAAACCATACGGCTTCGAGGAGGATAGTAATGGCTGCCACCGTCACCGCTGTCATCCCGGTCATGGTCCCTTCCTTCAGCCCATGGTCAACTCGAGGATCGGCGACGCCATCGTCGTCCCCAGCGTCGAGGACACCATGGTGGTACCCGCAAGGACACTATGGTGGTACCCGCATCGACGAGGAACGTGGGGATACTCCCCCTCGAAGCCGCCCTTGTCGTCGATGAACCCCCCGTACTCCGCCATCGAGGGCGGCAGATCCGAGCTCGAGAACGACGGAGGCGGGTCCAACTTGTCGACATCGACATCAAGGGACAGACGAGAACGGTAATGAGACCGGAGAAAAGAACTGGACACATTTGGAAGGGATACAGCTGGACATGAACAATTGTGGACACAGTGAATCAAATTTCTAAAATTATTTTACCAAACATAATTTTAACTTTTTTGTTATAAAACTATTTTTCAGATGAAAGTAAACAAACGCAAAGTCAGAATCTCTATAATCAGAAAACAACTCTATAACTTACTTTTAGAAAACTGTTTAAAATAAATAAATTCAGAAATTATATTCAAACGGACCCTGACACTCTCATTTTGAGGAGGATCCTTTCATTTCAAAAAAGTACTCGCATATCTACTGATATTACATTAAGCAATGCAAACACCTATTAAAGTGATCAAATATCCTAATCCTCTAAGTAATTATTGAGAGAGACGAGGGATCGACATCTTGGTTCTTAACCATAATGGTATGTTTTCCGAAATAGCAGTTAGATTGGTTTTTTTTTTACCGTTCAATTTATATCATCAAAACATCCAAAAAAATTTCGAAAAACATAAGAGGATGCTTAAAGTGAGGATGTCAATCCCTTATATACACACTAGTAACGTGCACATATTTTGCGCGTACGTAAAAATTTGTTGAAAAAAAATTCAATAAAAATTTGTTATAGATAATGATGTCCCGTAGGATGGAACCTACCCTGCCAAAAAGAATACCTTCCATCTTAACCACACTAATATATATGCACATGCGTCGCACGTATTTTATACTATTTGGAAAAGCGTACAAACAATACATTTAAAAAATTGTTACAACTTGAGAAGCAAAATTTCTTAATTTTTTACATCTTGGAAAGAGCAAGCAACAATTCCCTTTTAATTTTTTTATACACATAATTACCTAAGTGACCATGTTAAAATTAATGAACAATTTTAATTAGTAAACATAGATAAGAGTATTTTAGAAATAAAAATTTTCACGATGAGGTCAAACTTTTCTTATTATATAATAGTATAGATAAGTTACAAATATTTGGCTATAGTTTGTTAATATTAGGTAGTTAAACAATTAGTTAAAAATTATTTATTTAAAAAAAAATATGTAGAAAATACATACGACTTAGACGGCTTATTTTGAATAATTTTTAAACCTCTTTATATATACTAGTCACATTCATGTGCGTTGCACATACAAATAAAAAAATATTGTTGAAAGACAAGATAAAAATATAAAAATATTTTAAAATAATTTGAATATATTATTTTATTATGATTTGTTGTCGATATATTTTTAGATTTTTGGATATTTGTTTTGTTAGATAATCCATATACTTAGTCTAAATAAAAATTTAAATTTTAATATATTTTAGAATTTATTATATGTTATGGTAGTTAGAAATATTTTTAAATTTTGTTTTTATTTTTAACTACGTGAGTAGGTACACAAATGGTTAGAAAGATTATTTTTATTTTTTTATTTAGTGGAGGATATATATATACGGCTTGGATGGCTCATTTTTTAGTCGTTTTCAAACTGCATCATATATACTAGTCACGTTCACGTGCGTTGCATGTACAAAAAAAACTACAATATTATTAAAAATATTATATACAAATTTAAATTATATTAAAATATTCTAAATATGATTTGAATATATTTTAATTATGATTTGTTATAGATATGTTTTAAAAAAAATTATATGTATTTAGTAGATAATATCATGTATTTAATTTAAATATTGAGGATATTTTAGAATTTATTATATGTTGAGGTAGTTAGAAAATTTTGAAAATTTTTAACTACGGAGATCCGCACTACGCATACACGCTTATTTTTATTTTTATTTTGTTTTATTTTATTTGGTGGATAATATACATATGGTTTGGATGGCTCATTTTTTTAGTAGTTTCCAGGCCGCATTATAATAGTACATATAGAGATAATGAGGCTTGAAAATGATTTAGTCGTCTAAGATATTTTTTTTAAGTGAAAAAAAGTTAAAAAAATTATTTTTTTTATAAATAATGTTCCGAGGAACCGAAGCTAACCAACCAAGAAAAATGATTCTTACCTTAACCACATGAGTTAGAAGAAATATTTGACTATAGTTTGATAATATTATGTAATTAAACAATTAGTTAAATTTATTAATTTTTAATTACATAAGGATATACTTATAACTTAGACTAGTCGTTTTCAAGACACTTTATAAAAAGTAGAGATGTATTCATTAAAAAATTCTATTTAAAATATAAATATGTATAATAAATTTTAATTCAAATATATTTAAATAATTTTATAATAATATTAAAAGAAAAAAATAATTTACGTTTACTAGTATATATAAAAGGTGCTGTTGTAGTTTCATAACAAGGTGGTCTATTAATTTGATTCGTTGGTCAATTAGATCATATGATCTTAGGTGACGCTGCATGGCGGCTAAAATTATTTATTGTTCAAGGTCGCCACATTTGAACAAATTAATATTAGAAAAAAATTTGAGTTGTACTTTTATTTTATTTATTATAATTTAATATGCATCTTACTGTTTTACCATAATGTACGGTCTCTCTTACTTTTGTCAAAAATTAATAATTTTTATTAACTTTTGACAGAAATACCCTTTTCTCTTTTCAGACTGAGAAGGGAGGACCGGTAATAATGGTAATTTGTTAGGAATATTTCGGTCAAAAATTAACGGTGACTGTTAGTTTTTGACAGAAATAAAATATGTTATACATTATGATAAAGTAGTAAAATGCACATTAAGTTATGATAAATAAAATGAGATAGATCTCAAATTTTTCTTAATATTAGTGCTCGACTTTTCTCCGGTGGTTTTTTATTGTTCAAAATGGACCATGTATGTCTTCGTCTCAATTCTTTGACCAGTTTAAACCAAGCTTACAAAAAACGCCATGACAGCTTTAGTAAACAGGTCCACATTGTCCGGCTGGACCCATTCAACTAACGGAGAGTCAGGTTGGATTGACTAGTTATATATTACAGGAAAAAAAGAGGAGAAATTTGGTACAGATTTATATGGAAGCCCTTGTTTTCCTTTCCTACCCCTAAATAATAATACAAGTATATATTTATTAGAAATAAATATTTGTATATTGGATCCGGTGCAAAAGAGAAAAAAATCCCCTAAAAATGGGGTGAGAATTATTCGAAACCGAACCGAATTCTCAAAAAGATATTCGATTTGGTTTGAAAAAAAAATCCGATTCGATTTTAATTTTAAAAATACTAATAGTTTGTATTCAATTTCAATTCCACTGAATAAGGATTACACAATTATATAAATACACTCAATTTTATGCATATTTTATGATTAAATATGTTTATATTTTTGTGTATATTTTGAAACAATAATTCTATATATATGTTAGAATAAACGTAGACGAAGGAAGAAGAAAATAGGAGAGAGGATTTCTTATTGGTGTAATCTCATAGTGGGAGGCAGAGGCCTTATTTATACAACCCAATGAAGGTGTAATACTAATCTCTAACCAATGTGGAACTAAAATACAAAGTGGAAATTCAACCCTTTAGTAATCCACGTTAACACTCCCCCTTTGGATAACCACAATCTCTAAATCTATTGCCTTGTTAAAACATTGCCAGAAAAATCCATTAGGACAAAACCTGTGCGAAAGAAAATAGTACAATATTTAAGATGACTTAGATAGGTGTTGGACACGCTTAATGTTGGCTCATTAAAACCTTGTCAGGAAAAATCCAATGATAAAAAATTCATGACTAAGAAAAAAGAGTACAACACGTTATAGTCCATAAAAAATGTATCTCCCCCTGAAAACAATCACTCCCCCTGATGATGTAGATCCTAAACAGTCAGCTGATGAAGACGTCGCTTTCCAATTCCATGAACTAGTTTCTGAAAAGTTGACTTTGGCAACGATTTGGTGAACAAGCCTGCAAGATTATCACTTGAGCGAACTTGTTGGACGTAAATATCAAAGTTCTTTTGAAGCTCATGACTATAGAAAACTTCGGTGAGATGTGCTTGGTCATGTCTCCTTTAGTGAATCTATCTTGAATTTGTGCAATACATGCTACATTATTCTCATGAATAACAGTTGGAGTATCTGTGGTAGAAAAAATATGACATGAGCTACGAATGTGTTGAATCAACGATCAAAGCCAAATACATTCTCTACTTGCTTCATGGATAGCCAATACTTCTGAGTGATTTGAGGAGGTAGCAACCATTATCTGTTTTGTTGAATGCCAAGAAATAGTTGTATTGCTATTAAGAAACACATATCCAGTTTGTGAATGACCTTTATGGGGATCAGATAAATAACTTGAATCTACAAAGCCAACTAGATTCGCGATGTCAGATAAACCACAAGTATAAAATGATCACATATCGGTAGTTCCACGAAGATATCTCATCACATGTTTAACGTCATTCCAATGTTTGCGAGTTGGCGCCGAACTATATCTAGCCAACAGATTGACAAAGAATGATATGTTTGGCCTTGTACCTTCATCCTTAAATTTTTGCATCCTGCTTGATTATATTATCTTTTCTTCGTGCTTTTCTAATTATTTCTATCCTATTTGCAGGCTTGCTGGGCATGTCATCATACCACTAGCAATTAACTTGACCTGCATGGGCCACCACTAAAACTATGTCACGCCCCAGTTCCAAAAATATACGGAACCAGGCCACATGGCATTGGCCAACTGACACGTCACTAAGGGATTACCCAATTTAATGGACCCAAAGAGACGTGCTACGCTGTCCTAAAATACTAACAAGTTTAATACAGGTAATGTCTAATCTCATCCACAAAATATCAAGGAGTACTGAAATAAGTGTTGGAATATAGATAAGTGCTAAGTCTGAAATGTCATAATACAAATCAGATATGTCTGGTGGGAACAAACCCACTACAAAAGATGAAAGTGCAGAAATATAATAAGACTAGAGCATCGTCTAGCTGGGTAATGAGACTCCAGCTTCAGATGAACATACTACTAGAGATCAGTGGGAAAGAGGCTTCTGCTCCCGGTGTATTTACTACCAAAGATCAGGCAGAAGAGTCTCCAGCTCCAGGTGCACTTACTACTAAAGATCAGACAGACTCTGATGGCAGCTCCTCTAACTCCTCCTCAGTTGCATACCTTGCCTCCTGTCCGGGACCGTACACTGTGGGGTAGTGTGCCTCATCTAAATCTGGAAGAAAACCAGGTCCTGAGTGGGACATAACAAGATACATAGAAACATGTCATATATAAATACTGAATAAATAAGTAAATGGTGAGATAACCATCTAAGTGAATGCAATGTAAAGACAACCTTGGTACGTATGGGTAGGCGTAGGCATATCGTCCAACATCCTCTAGATTATGGTATCTACAACGTCCATCATTCCGAATAATGAGGTATCTGAATATATACAACATCCAACACTCTAAGGGATGTGGTATTTGCAAAGTATATAACGTCCGTATCACTCCGAAGAGTGCGGTATCTGCAATAAAGAAGTTGGGTGTCCCATACGCCTACTAGTTGTCTTTCCCGCCCAATGCGGTTATACAAGTCGAATCCACAACGTGTAATCCACGTAGCTATATACCAAGTCATAACTTTCCTAAATA